>CAMXCT020000133.1:12718-300282 GCA_947184155.2 Cladocopium goreaui | reverse complement strand
ATATATTATATATATATTATATATATATTATTATATAAATACACGGTAAAGACATCTAAATATATGCACGGCGGGCGCGACCGCGACGGCCCGGAGGTAGTATGAAACACCAGTTCCGTATATTTAAATGTATGTGTACACAAATTGATTCCGTATGTTTAAATGGCCGGGCGGGCCAAGGAAAACCTTTCTGGAGGCAGTCCAAAATACCAGTTCCTAATAATATTTAAACATCCGTATATTCAAACGTAGTTATCGTAATATGTATATATATATATATATTTATAGTTATATATGTGTTTTTATTTAAATGTAGAATTTGCATAAATTATTCAATAAAAATATGATATAATTGTGCAATGTAACGTATGCACGTACATTTGTATTTACCTAATTAGTGTTACATAGCCTATATGGTTCTATATGTGTATATATATATATATACATATGATTTTATGTATAGTCTATATGATTCTATATGTCTAAATATGTATTTTCCATATATTTTCCATGTTTCAACCTGACCCCATGATCTCTTGATCTCGATCAAGGCTCTCTTCAGCTCACCCGCGGCGTTCTCGATCAAGCAGCTTGGTTCGATGTGGAAAATTAATGGGTGTTCCGGATCTTAGTTTGCCCTGTACAATCTGGTTATTTAACATAGCCATGGTATAGATGGCTCATTTAATGATGGTTTACCTATCAAAAGTGGTGATTTTCTATAGCTACGTTAAATAACCAGAGGGTATATTATCCCTGTAACATCCTATAACTATATTTATAGGGAAATATGGTGATACACCATACGTTATTGGCAAAATCTACAGATAGTACATGACCCGCTATATCTTTAGCTATTGGTTCGTCCAAAAGTCAGATCTCCACAATTCATCACAATTTACAATCATCACATATCATTACTTTTCATTGCCAATCTGTGCCGGTCGCGATAGCACGCGAGAAAACACTGAAGTCTGGGTCGAAGATGTCGAAAAAAGGCTACTATGGATCAATACCTTCAACCATATGCGGGGGATGAAATGTGATGAATGAATGTTGAGTGAAAACCACATTTTACCAACTATTCAACTATTCACTATGTTTACCAAATGTTGAGTGAATCTTGGTGAATTTACCAACATGTTACCATATTTTTTTTTACATCCCAAGGGCACCAGAAAGGACCAGATCAACTGGCACTGGAACATCCACATGGTGAGTTGCATGATGGCTTTTGAAAGTGGAACGGGTCTTGATATGTTTTGGAAAACAGTGGAAAACAATACATATATTGGGATATATCATATCAATTCTATATAAAACTATATATATATATGTAACCAGAATAGATCATAAATCAATTTTGTATGATATGGGTATGGATCAATACCTATGAAAATACCATTTTTAGGGGGATGAACATCCATAAATCCCAGCTATTTTGATGTGAACTACAGGGATACAAGGTTTTGACACACTGCCATATTGGGATATATCTATTCTGTATAAAACTATCAATATGTTGATGGGAAATATGGTGATATACAACATATTATAACATTACAAACCGCGTCGTTTGAACATGGATACATAGCACAAAATGTTTCAGTAACAGTGGTTTGATTTTTTTTGTGCACAGTTCTTCCAGACAGGCCTTTTTGGAGTTGTATATGATGGGGGGGGGGCAGGGCGGCCCAAAAATGCTGCCAACTCCAAATTTCATCAGTGGTGGATGCCTTTTGTCGATTTGGAGTGTATTTTTTACAATGTATAATTACCCCACACATTTTGTACAGATTACAGATGTTCCATGGTGTATCCATTTGTCCTACACAACCATTCGGAACATCTTAAAAAAAAAAAACACATCTTTATCAGCAACAGGTGGCGCCTTTGAACAACGCAGGGTCAGTGATGAATTTTGCATGCGCAACTGTGAGAAACACAAGATGAATCTGTTTGGCACGATTTCGTTTTACAAACGCTTTGTCTCAAACATTTGTCCACCTTTTGTTTTTACATGTTCGTGATTAAAAAAACAAAAACAAAACAACACATGCATCAACATGCTGGTGGGAGAATTGGTTCGGATGATAGGGTTGGCCTCAGAACCTTTTGCTTCCCAGCTCAACAAACCTCTGGGGGATTCCCAGCTAGCCCACCGTTAAGAGTACTGGTTCTCTCAAGATCCGACACATCATCCCAGTGAAAAAAAATCCTGGTAGTGACTAGCAAATCAACATTCCTGTGGAATCCTTCCATTCAGGATTGTCCATCTACAAATCTTCATTCTAACAAAATGTGAACGGTTCTCATAGCGCCAGTATCCGGTTCATTTAGCCAATCCTGAGTCAAGGTATTTATTGAACTAAGGTTTATGAAGTATCTACATGTATAATATGTTTAAATGGAATTTCATAAACCAAAATTGTCCCTTGGAAAGCACCAGGGTTCGTCTCAAGGTATTTGTTGAACTGCGCCATGATGACCAACGCCAACAGTTTGATGAACCTACCGCAGCTTTGCTATCGGACCGTCATGGGCGAGCCTGACCCTTGGTGTTTCTCATACGGAGTCTCGGCACGTAAAGGTGACACAGGCGAGGGGTGAAAAGTCATGAAGACACCATCCCCAAACTGGAGGAACATACCCTTAGACTTGGACCTTACTTGTCTACTGAAATCTCAACCCCAAATATGGAAAAAAAACATTTTAGGTATCCACTGGAGCTGTACCAACCATATTACATGCGACACTTATTGTGGAATGTGGCTCGAGAATCAATGGTTATAATTGCGTGATTTTTGGACTTATAAAACTACCGGATCCCTGGCCATCCTCAGTTTGACTTGCCTTTCTTCTTTGTGTGACCAACGCCTCACTGCAGTGTTAAGAACCGCCAGATCTTTGTCCAATGAGTCAATGAGTCCAATGATGGTTGATCACTATGATCACTATTCACTATGCCAAGTTATCCAAGTTACCCTCTGGTTATGACTAACATAACCATGGTTTTTCGATGGCCCATTGAAATAGATGGTTTACCGTTCTTGATAGCATGGTGGATCTTTCCATGGCTATTGCTGTGAATGTCATAACAAAAATAACCGTTGATGGAATCATTTGGATGAAAAAAATGAATCATCCCGTCCCAACAATTGGTGCTATGAAGGGAGAGCGTGGTATACCATGGAAAAACCATTGTTGGTGATGAAAAAAATGGTGGAAATCCGGAAAAACCATGATGGTGGTATACCATTGTTGGTGATTATCATTGGTGATCATCCACTCCACAAGTATTCCAATGGGATATGGATTCTGAAGTATGTGTCAACTGGTGTGGGTCCACCTTGTGTGGCACTGATCCTCCCAGATGCTCCTTGAAATGACCCAAAAAGGTTGCAGCGACAGCAATGATGGCACCGTTATCCCATGGTATATCTTGGTGATTGAATGGTGATTTGATTGGGACTTAATGTTGATTTATTGATTTATACCATGTATAATCTGATTGGTGATTTGATTGGCGTTGATTTAACGGCGATTTAATGGTGATTTAATGATGGTTTAATGGTAAATAGACTCTTCATAGTGTCATAGTTGTTGGTGGTTTAGATTCGCTGTAAACCCAAACACTCTCCCTGGGGGTCACCTGATTGGCGGGCGGTTAAACCTCTGATAATATTTAAGTTGGTTGGGATGTTACCTCCCATTAACTAGTTGGTTTGATAAGGTTTGATATATCTAACATAAACCATAGAATCACGTAGTTATCTCTACCAACTAGCATATCATCAATCACAGAAAAAACACAGTGTTGCTGGTGAAATACCAATTCTTCCAATCTAGTTGCCGTATCTTTACCAATTGATGTATCATAAATCACATGTTGTCCCCAATGTTCCGACGTTTTTTAAGCCATGACATATCCTGGATGGTCCCAGGATTTCTTTGGATTTTCATGATTTCCTCAGGATTTTCCCAGGATTTTCATGATTTTCCCAGGATATTGGTATGCTTTCTCCATGGGCATCATTGCCCTTGGCTTCGGCATGGGCATCTACGTGCCCAGCTTGTTGTGGCTTGGATGGCTTGGAATGGCTTGGATGTTGGAAAAAACCCAATGTTTGTCTGTTGGTTGATGATGAACATAGCTATATTTACCCTCTGGTTATTCAACATAGCCATGGAAAATCCCTTATAAATGGAGGTTTTAATGAGAAAATCATCTATAAATGGGCCATTTTCCATAGTTATGTTAGTTTACCAGAGGGTATTATTTAATGGGAATTGTTAAAAACATATCATAGTTACGCTATGTTTGTGATAGTGTTTCTCCATTGACTATCATGTATCCAGTTGTATTCCATCGTTTATGCCATGAATTTTACCAACCCCTTATATGAATCATCATGAAAACCAATATTTGTACCTTAGTGAAATTGCCATTTTTATCCCATCGTTTCCCATGAATTTCCTTAGTGATTCCCCCCCAAGGCCTTCGGCCGCCTTCTTTTTTTGCATGCGCTATTTCGTGGTTCCTGGGCAGCCTTGTCCCGAGCCGCTTGGGGATGTTGGCCGTGGTTCAGGTATTTGATGTTCATGAAATAACTAGTTACAGTTAACTAGTAACTGGTATATGGGTCTGCCTGAAAATGGCATTTATGTCTCCAATTGCCCATTTTAAATGGGGAAAAAGATGATAAAGCATTGAATTTTGGGGTAGCCTATTTTGAGACACACCAACCTGAATGATGAAACATGTACATGGAGAGAGAGAGAGAGAGGGATGGGCTAACCTTTACAATGAATTGGGGAATTGAAAGTTTATTTGCCAGCTATTCGGATGCCAACACAAGGGTATCAGGTTTTGACTCATAGCCATGTGTATAGAAGTATATGTATATAACACATATATATATATATATATATACAACAAATATACACCCTTTGGTAATGTTTCAATGGGAACTTTTGAAAGGAAACAAAAAATCTGATGGATTTTCCAGCCATGGCATTTTTTTGACACCAGAGGGTACATGTCTTAAATTGAACCGTTTCTATCTTTTTTGGGTGGTTGCTATATATATATACAGTAAATATGTTTGATATATATTTGTATATACAGTATTACATCATTTATTTATTTTTTTATTCCCCACCTGCCAGGTGAGGGTTGTTAGATTTTATGTCAGTTGCCTCCTCCTCCTCCTCCTCCTCCTCGTCCTCCTCGTCGTCCTCGTCGTCCTCGTCGTCCTCGTCGTCCTTGCTCAACTGCGACCCGCGATCCACAGTGTTCTCTGCCGGACCTCAACCACGACCATCCACGCCCAGTGTTCCCTGCCGGACCTCAACCACGACCATCCACGCCCAGTGTTCCCTGCCGGACCTCAACCACGACCATCCACGCCCAGTGTTCCCTGCCGGACCTCAACCACGACCATCCACGCCCAGTGTTCCCTGCCGGACCTCAACCGCGAGTATCCACGCCAAGTGTTCCCTGCCGGACCTCATGTAGGAAGATATGGGACAAAGAATGTGCATAAGAAAGTTAGAAAGAATGTCAGAAAGAATGTCAGAAGATATGCCAGAAGATATGCCAGAAGATATGCCAGATAGAATGCCAGATAATATGCCAGAAGATATGCCAGATAGAATGCCAGAAAATTTGCCAGATAGAATGCCAGAAAATATGCCAGAAGATATGCCAGATAGATATGTCAGAAGATATGCCAGAAGATATGCCAGAAGATATGCCAGAAGATATGTCAGAATATATGCCAGAAGATATGTCAGATAGAATGCCAGAAGATATGTCAAAATATATGCCAGAAGATATGCCAGATAGAATGCCAGATTGAATGCCAGAAGATATGTCAGATAGAGTGCCAGAAGATATGCCAGATAGAATGCCAGAAGATTTGCCAGATAGAATGCCAGAAGATATGCCAGATCATATTCCAGAAGATATGCCAGATAGAATTCAAATAGAATGTCAGAAGATATGTCAGATAGAATGCCAGAAGATTTGCCAGTAAGAAAATGTATAAATGTCATGGTGGGGATCACACGAAGTAAAGTATTTTTTTTATTTTTATTTATTTATTTATTACACTATGTTTATTTCCATAAATATTATATATATATATATATATTATATTATACTATTCGACCCTCCCGCAATCATTGCCATGGCTTGCTGGAACATCCACCATTGGCTTAGCCTGAGTTTCCCAGGGTCCAGTCACATTGACAGCGGGTCATCATGACATCTCCATGGATTCTGAGTCTTTGGTCGTTTCGATACGGGTTTGTCTGAAAATGTTGGGTTAATTTTCCCAATGAAATAACCATTTAATAGGGATAATGATTAATAATGATCAGCAAAACCATTGGGTTTAGGGGTACACTATTTTCAGACACACCCATACTATTCCATACCAATCATGCATGATTGAGGGGGTCAGGGGGTAAGGATACCCCCAGGTACCCCCAGGTACCGGAAAACTCCAGCAATCCGATTAGCAATCCATATAGCAATCCCCTCACCCAGGATCAATACAACATCCGACACCATGTGTACCAACCCGGCGTTGAAAGTCTAGGGACTGCTGGGTTGGGCGGTTTTGGAGTTCGTTGGTTCAACCTCCAAAAGCATCATGGACTGGTCATGTCAAACGGGGAAACCATTGGTTTTGGGTTAGCCTCTTGGAATTTAGGATGATCATCGAAAATCTTATGCTTGCATTGGAAAATCATCAGGTGGGACATTGTCCATAGCTATATACACTAAATTACCAGAGGGTACTGTGATGTATACCTGGGACCTGTTTCCCAAAAAGGGGTGTCCAGGTGTTTGGTTGAAATTTGAAAGGTTCAAGGCATGCTTTTGCAGAGTCGCCTTTGATCGACTATTCAGAAGGAGAGCCAGGAGGAAAACCCGCCACCAGTCCTATGGGTTTAGAATGCTGAGGTATGGTATTTCTTAATTGTTAACCCAATGTTAAAAATCATTGATATGTTTTTCTCAATAGACCTTGGTTGGGTAGTTTGGAACTCTACTCAACTTTTGCATACTTTTGCCATAAATGGACATACCCAACTTCATGAAACCGAGGAGTGAGGAGTATCACAGATTTGCATGTATGTGTTCGTGAATGGACGGGTCCAAGAGTTTACAAAGCCCAGACATCAACGCATGTCCGTGAGATTGTTTGGACATTTCACCAGCTAACTGGTGCTTAGCAGGGAATGAGGGAATGATCCATACTCACTATTAATAATCATCCCATGCCCCCATTCCCATCCATTCCCTACTAAGCACCAGTAAGCCAGAACCCGTGTGAAACAACCTTTAGAAACTCGGGTTCTCCCCGCACATCTTCCCCAGGAGCTTTTCCCGGGCAGTACGTGTCATGTTGGAAACCACTGTGCCATGGCTGCCGGGCCTAGGTTGATCGATGGTTTCTCGGTGGCTGCATCGTGAAAAGCGGGCAATAACAATAGTATAGCCCAGATTAGCCCAGTTGTTTATGTAATTATAAGTATACAGTATGAGTGCACTATTTTTTGGGGATGTTTTTGTTCATATGGGATTTCCGGGGTGCCAAACAGTCGGCCCAGTGGATTCCTTCTTTCTTGGCTATTATTTTCCAACCTTGCGTTCACCATATGGATGTGTCTGAAAATAGGGTATGCCGTATGCCACAATTTCTAGCATTTCGTGGGGATGTGGGAGACTGACAATCAACAATCAATGAATCAAATTTTGGCATTGCCTATTTTTCAGATAAACCCATATGGTCATCGGGGGACGAGTCAGGGGACGAGACGGGAACAAGACCTGCAATGAGGAATTGGAGGAACAGATAGGGGAGGGGGGCGATTACGCTTTTGCCTGTCACCTGGTCCACTGGGGATTCGTACTGTATCACCCCTGGTGGAAATCCCGGCCTGACTTTGGGATGAACCGGCCACCAAAGCATCGACGAATCCCATCCCCCCAATATTCAGAACCACTCAGAAACCACGGGGAGTAGCAAGGGATTGATTCACATTTGGGACCATAGAATGGGGGTGTTGAATAATTTTTAGTATGAAGGAGATGGGCTTAATTCAAAAACTGAAACCAAATCAAGAAACCCATTGGGATGCTTCCTCCAATTTGCAGGCTGACAAATGCCTGCAGGTATGTAACTCGGAGGATATCCGAGCACCACTTTCGATCTGGTTTTCAGGTAAACAAAAACAAACTGATGAGTCTAAATATCAACATGTGGATTCATCATTTCATCATGGTTCAAGCCACACAACATCACATATATAACTAGAATCTTCATGAATCTTCATGAATATCAGATACTTTTTATATTTCTAGGGCTTCACTTAAATGTTTCCTAAAGAAATCTATCAGTCCCTGGGTGATTTCAGCTCCAGAGTTCCGCTAGGTGGCTCTTTGGTGGTTGTTGATCGGCGCGGGCGCCTTGTTGTACATGTATACCTACTTTGTGGCTCAGCCGATGGATGGGAGGGTGGTCAGAGTACCCCGAAGCCGATGGAGCCCAAGTTTGACGGAGTTGTGGGATAAAAAGGACTGTGTTGTCGGAGTTGTTTGAAGTTGTGCAATCCATATCCATGTTCTCCAGATTTAATCATTTCAGCAGGAAAACGTAAAGTTTGAATGACAAAACCAGTTTGGCGGTTGTTTTGATGTTGTTATCTCACTGGCAACTAGGACTTAGAGGCCTATGACCGTTTCTTCAAACATGTGTTTATTCAACCATAATGTTGCAGATGGTTTGAAATGTCAAAACTGCCATTAAACAACAGCCCTTTTTGGATCCAATATCCAATCATATCCTTGGTGACGGCCAAGGGCTCCCAGTGAAGCTGGTTCCTTTTCGGAACCTCCATGCTGAAAAGAAAAGCCATGGAATTGGATCCTAAGATACTGCAGTTGTGGCCCTAGAAACCAGTTGCAAATGGGTTATAGATGGGGTTATTGCTCCATAAATATCCATAAATCGGGCTATAACTATCTAGGACTGACGTATAACTGGATTAACTGGTAATTGCCATGACTCTGGGAATATGAGCAACCAGAGGGATATCTCATCAGTTTCCAAGCAACGATCCTAGAAAACGTGGGAGTGTCTGAAGATGGGGTCGAATCCCTTCGACGAAGGCGCCATTCTAGTGGGAATGATGATCAACCATTGAATTTTGGGGACTCCATTTTCAGACAAACCCAGTTGGTTGATGGAAAACAACCATGTATATCAATGTATTATATTATATATATATACATATATGTATATATATATATATATGTGATGTCATCCAATGCAGACATGGCCATTAGGCTATGTTTGGGCTATCATATTCTATTCATTGGGTCATCAGCTACAGCTACATGGTTTGCTGGTGGAGAACCTACCATTTACCCTTTGGTAAACTAACATAGCTGTTGAAAATCACCATTTATAGTAAATTTACCCATTAAAAGAACAGTGATTTTCCATAGTTACGTTAGTTTACCAGAGGGTATATCCATTTTTTTCTAGTAAACACCTAGCATTTATATAGTAAACAGTGATTGTCCCATGACAAACTTCACTTCGAGGATTTCCCATGGGAAAGGGCTTCTTCCCAGGCAGATTACTGGGATGGTTTTCTGCCTCGAAGTTTGGTGCTAGGCCGGCATCACCTTGCGGCTACCCCGTGATTTTTTGTAGGCGAAAACAATATACCATGGTTATAACCTCCATAGAAGTGGTTGATAACCTATTTGTGTATATATATATACATATATATATGTATATATTGCCCACATATTATAATATATATATATAATATTATATGATATTATATGATATCCTATTATATTATATATACACACCATGTCGATCCATTTTCTCCATTGTTTCACATGTTGGTTGGTGCTGCTTCAATTTTCATGCATAGATTCCAATAGATGTTGTTTTCCCACTTATTGATTCATTGAAAAATGGAAGAATCCTGTAATCCTTAATTGAACAATTCATTAACCAAATAAGCTAAAGGGGTGTTTGTGCTGGCCAATGGTATTTTTCAAAATCCGACCTGTTGAAATACAATCCGACCTTTCCATAACAACATCGTTGGATTGTTTGAAGACAGAGGGTTACCCCCAAATCCAATGGTTTATCATGGCTTATCGTGTTTTTTTTGAAATGGCCAACGGTATAGAATTACAATTTAATGATAGTTATTGTCAAAGGTTGATAATTAGAGAAGAAAAAATGTATACAAAGCCACATGAGTTTGCAGTAGCCCACATCCTTGCTTTATTCCATTTCAAAGAGTGCGACAAGTGTGATGAGTAGCACGTCTCCCAAATGGCCAATGACTAATACACAATTATAGTTAGCGCTTTATCAGTTCTATATTATTCATCAGTGTATAATGCATATGTAATGACAAACGACTATTCCATACTAATCATATGTGTCGTGGTCAGATGTTGGAGTGTGTCATAGTGATCTACATTCCAACTTGGCCATTGTGACTATGTTTTGAACTGGTGGACCTCCAAAAGGGCTTTGTTTCACGGACATATGACAATCACAATAAACCCTATAGTTTTTGGGGTGCCCAATTATAAGTGGATCCCTTAAACATGACCATTACATTATATATTACCCTTTGGTTATGACTAACATAGCTATGGAAGCCATGACCCATTTATAGATCATGTACCTATTAGAAGTGATGATTGTCCATGGCTATGTTAAATAACCAAAGGGTATATATATATACACACCTTGTGAGAATGGTCTATGCCCCAAACGTGACCGTGGCGCCTGGTTGAGCCATGAAGCATAGCCTGGTTGATTGGTTGATATAGGGACTTATACTACCTATTTTTGTTTGTGATTATGATCACCCATGAGAAACCTATCAAACTAATATCACTTTGGTTAGTTAAGATTCTATGAACATCAATTTTCACGTCACCAACCACTGTGGTTAACCTGTGGTAATCAAACATGGCCCTGAAAATCACTTGTATATGTATATATAATATATATTATATAATTGGATCGTCTATACATGGATGATTTTCCAGTGCCATGTTTGATTACCAGAGGGTACTCAAGATGGTGCTAGCTTGATGATCCTTCCGCAGGCTTGGCGTTGTGGTTGGTCTTTGGTAGCTTCGTTTTGATGATCCACGTCTTTTATCTTTCCGCTCACAACGTTGCTTGGGCGAGCAGACTGTCCCACAAATTGGATCCAAACTTGGTCATGGCCCTTGGACAGTTTGGGTCTTTGAGTCTTTTAACTGTGAAGTGGACGCAGTTTGACCGCAACATTTTGACAAAGTCATTACTGATCAAACATGGCAGGCCCAGCAAACCATGTTTGATTTCCTGGAGGGTATCCCTCCGAGTGATCAATAAATGTAGAGATTGTTGTTTTTTTAATATTAAGATGTTCATATTTCTTACAGCAACCCTGAAGGGATGCAGAAAAAAGAAGGACTAAAATGGTGGCAATTTTTTCACGTGTTAACATGTTCTATTCTATATTTCAGTATAGTAAGTATTTATTCATGATTAACCTTCTTCAAGTAGGTTATCACCCAAAAATCGGATGAGGGGATTCTTTAGTAGAATTCTTATATTTCGCAGTACCCTCCAGTATCCATACAGGTCTTGTAATTCTTGGGTTTCGATTGGAAATTGCTGGGTTTTCCCTTGGAAATTCTCCGCATTGGCTAAGGCTCGTCGGCCGGTCCATGTGCCTCGAGGATCTGAGCTTGAAGCTGAAGAGGCAGCTGATGTCATGTTGAGATGGGACAAATAAAGTTGGTTCAAATATAATAACCAGTGTGTGGTTTATACTAAATAGATGAATGATTATGACATGTAGAAGAACATATTGAGAGACACATAAAGTATACATATAATAACCATTGTAGTAATGATTCTATGGTAGATATGTAATAACCATTGTAATAGATTATAACCGCGAGCAGAGCCTGGCTCCGTAAGTGATTGCGTACAAAGAAAGCCTCCGAAAACATGGTTTGAATGGGGTGTTCCCCAATATATATATATATATTGCATAAGATGGGGAAGAACATCGGAAAAAGCATCGGGAGAACTAGAATGTATGGGATAGTTATGGGATAACTATGGGCAGTTTATGGGATAACAACAGGATAGTTATAATTTAACTAGCAAAGCATCCCAATAGAGATTTATGGTTGGGTTTACCATGTTATCATTAAACCCTAAACCATTGTGTGTGTATGTTTGTTTGGTGATGTTTATTGTTCTGGTCATTATGTGCTTATTTTAACCATCTCAACTAACATCCTGACCCTGAGAATTACAGTAACTAACATTGTTGGAATTTGTTTACCACTAGTTCTGACCCTGGGATAAACATACAACAGATGTGGAAAGAAACAATGGGGAAACCTGCTCGGAACATGATCTGCACTTCTGGTGGATTTTGCACGTCGATGGTAGTTTACAGAAGTGATTTTTTTTTTTAAATGAATTTGAATCATCCCCTAAACTAACATCTTGACCTGAGAATTAACAATTTTCGGAATTATGATTGCAGGTGATTGCAATGTTATTCCGCACAA
This sequence comes from Cladocopium goreaui, assembly GCA_947184155.2. NCBI lineage: Eukaryota > Dinophyceae > Suessiales > Symbiodiniaceae > Cladocopium > Cladocopium goreaui. The sequence continues at coordinate 287,642 of CAMXCT020000133.1, read as the reverse complement.
AATTTTATGAACTCATATCAACTCGAAGTTTTTCATTAAATGGTTCTTTCTGGTTTGTGGTTTGGAAATGTGGGGATGCCCAGTTGGTGTTGATAACAATGGAATTGTTACCAATTACCAAGAAGGGGGGGGTATTGTAAAAATATCATTTCAGTATTTGGTGGTTCGGAGGAAACCAAGGTTATAGGAGGAGAGACCCAGCAACAGAGGGACGTAACAAAAGGAAAAGCAATAACATGTGTTTTATCAATCATTTTCAATCATAGATGTAGGGTTTTCGAAGTCCGTCTCTGAAAACCATGGCATTTTTGTTGCAGTTTTTTTTCACTTGGATCAAGAGGTGGACTCCCCAAAAAATACGCCACGGAAGCCGCGGCCAGATGAAGAAAAAGAGTTCCCCTCTGATGGACTGCCGGGTAAGACCTGGTTGGATTCCTAGAAAACCATAACGGTGGTTGGTTAACTCACTAAAAAAGGCCACATCGACCAATTTTTACCAAGCAGCTGGTTGGGATTGTTTATGATGTTTATGGTGATACTGAGAGTATTAGGGGTATGATGTATGTGTACAATCGTGTGTGTATACATTTACAGTACGCTCAGTACACGCTATATATTTTTGGGTGTCTTTGATCGCGGTATTCGACAGATGCTATCCATGGTCGGTTGGAGATCGGACCCCGGTTTGCCGGTAATCTCCTCATTTTTTGGTTTATTTTGGTATGGTTCTACTGTAAATTTTGTGCCCCCGCAATGGTGTATGGAATGTTTTATAAGTAGAACATGATTCAAGACATGTGGCTTTGTCTCAAACTGGGCTAGAAATCCTCGAGCTAAATGGAGGAGATCAAGCAAGTCATGTTGATTACCGGACAGTACCCGGGCAGAAGCCTCCCCCATTTCAGCCTTAAATAGAACTAGTGGTGACCTCCAAGTATGCTGCTAGTGAGGTTATGTTGAATCTTATCTTTGTATCATTAATAACCCCAAGAACTTATGATTCATATGGGTTCAATCATTGGCTGTGATGAGAAACCCTGTTGGTTGATGATAAGTTCGGGGGGTTAACGATTATGTATAGGGGCATTCCAAAATAGTCAAGGACTCTTGATACTGTAAATATTCCTTGATAAATATGTGGTTGGTTGACGATTTTTAGGGGGAAACTACATACGCTTACCCTTGACACTAGTCTGCGGTTTCCATCATGAACTGGACATCCTATTCTTAGCCAACCACGGCGTCCCAGAGTTCGGCTCGGCAGAGAACCGATTGATTGGGAATTGTGGTGCGTGGTTCGTTCAAAAAGATGCCGAGTTAGGGCTGAAACAACAACAACAATCCAACAATTTTAAATAAAAAACAAGACAACACAGTTACTTACTATGCACTCCACCATTGGGAAAATTTTTACACCCCAGTTTCTAGAAGTGATGGATGATTCACCCCTGGCATTTGTAACAAATCGAAAAAGAGAAGATGAACCGATGGATTTCCGCTAGCAGCCTCTCTTTTAGACAGGTTCAATGGGTTAGAAATTGGTACCCTCTGGTAAACTAACATAGCTATTGAAAATGGCCAGTTATAGTGGATTTTCCCATTAAAAATGGTGATTTTAAATAGCTATGTTAAATTACCAGAGGGTAATTCTACACCAAGATGGTACCGATGGATTTCTGATTTGTCTTTGGGGTAGAATTACCAATGATCTTGAAAACCGATGGAAACCGTGATCTTTTGGTCAGTTTTTTGGTATACCATTTGCCCGGAATCTATGATGCCAAAGTTTCTTGCCCATTGATGGATTACATTGGTTTATTTCTGTTCATAAACTAGAAGTTCGATGTGGATAACCCACCATGAATATAGACCATGATCCATCATTGTCCATCATTATCCATCATTATCCTAGGGTTTCACCATGAGTTTTCATGAGTTTTCCACATCTATGTTGGTTTAGCCATGGTTTAGCGGTCCTCCATCAATTGCTACCATCGTTACCCAGGTCGACCCATACTTAGCCATCTCCAGGAGAAGGGTTTGTCCACGATTTTCGGCGACTTACACGATCCGAAAGATGAAGCTGATGAAGGTGGGAAAGATCGGGTGTATCAACATGTATCAACGGGACATGATGGGATATGATGGTTACCCTCTGGTAAACTAACATAGCAATGGAAAATCACCATTTTTAATGGGTAAATCCACTATAAATGGCCATTTTCAATAGCTATGTTAGTTCACCAGAGGGTAAGCATTATGGAATTACTGAAACCATTATGAATAGGATATTTTTATGGATGATGGATGGGGTATTCATGGGATATATATAATGAGGTTGTAATAGTAGATATATGGAGGTGTCCTAAAATGTGGGTAGCCCAATAGCTGGATGGCTTATCATGGAAAATCCTCTTAAAATGGATTGTTTTGGGGGGAAGTAGCACCAGTTTAGAACCTCCATGTGGGTGGGTATCTATCCCTATACTAAGCCGAAGTGTTCCAGGTGGGTGAATCATGATGTTCAATCCTGAAATTTGATGACGAACATGCTGATGAAATCTGGTCTGTTGGTAAACGATAATCACAATTGTGGAACATGTGTGAGTTCATCTCTTGATTTTTCATAGCATTGGGAAACTTATTCCATGTTCCCAATTTTCCATAGTCATTCCCAAGATTGGTTGATGGTTGGGTTATTCCATGTAGCTGTCCTTCCCATTGGAAACGGGTGGACATGGTCGCCTGCTGGTTGGTTTCCATCCCTAAACCTGGTCAACGGTGCATAACGGTGCTATGGCATGTGGTCAGATCCATGTTTTCCTTGAGGTGGTTAAAACATGTTAAAACTGGGCATACATTCACTGGTTGGTGGTTTCAAGTTTATGTTAATGATGTGTTCATATTAGATCCCGTGGATTAATATCATAATATCGTTTCATATGTTTCAGATGGTTTTGACTCCACAAAGGAATTTCTAGATATGTTCAGATTGTAGATCTTTGATAAGATACCCAACATGGCACCCTTCAAGTGAGTTCAACTATTTCACATGGCCCATTGAGATCATATTTACTTCGACGAGTTGCGGATTTGACAAAAGCGACTGTTGAATTACCAAAGGGTATGCATGTTGAATCATGATCCCCTGCGACTTCCACCCTGCCATATTTGCACTTTAGATGGTTTTTGTTCGGCTAAACATGGGCATTGTATGGCCATATCTTGTGGAGTAACTCCCCCCAGATCCTCCCCAGACCCGGAAGCCAACACGGAGAAGAAGGAGAAAAGACTGGAACCGGAGGAGCCCTCAGCACGGTCGATTTCTAGGGTCCTGTATGCTATAAAGGTCCATTTAAGGGGGCTATCAGTCATAGACTGCTGGTCATAAATGGTCATAAGTTCTATTAACATTCTATTACATTAATGACATATATCCAAACAAACGCTAAAGTTGGATTCTGACGAACAAGATTTGGATAAACAGAGAAACCATGTAGGGCAATGTCCAGTTGTTTTGCTGGCGAATGAGAGAAGAATTTCCTGCTCTATTTCCACCAGCCAAAGTGAAATTTCACCAAAAACATGTTTTCTACCCGAACACTTTTAGACCACATTGACCAAAATTCCTAGATGATTGCGTACAGTTTCACCCTGGGAATCCAAACTCATGGATGAAACCCATTAGATCCTATGTTTTTGTTTGATTTTTGGTTAATCCCCAAATTCACCGGTCGATCTAAACCTATAGATCATATGTTTGTTTGTATCTTGTTTGTTAATTCCCAAATCCTATTTTTGTTTGATTTAGATCCTATTTTCCATATGAAAATAAACAAAAAAATATAGGTAGAACAGATTTCCAGACAGCCGAAGGACTGGGATGTGCGGAACTGCCTAAATTTGGGGCGCCCGGCTGAGTAACTGAGGAACAGATAACACAAATGGTGGGTGCAGTTGGAATGTTTTTTTTCAATGTGAGGCCCCGGAAAGGAAATGAGTTGGCTGAAAAAAAATCCATGAACAATATTCTTATATTGGTATAAAGCATCATATAAAGTAACCAAATTAGTTTCATATAAACCCCATTCTTCTTTATGAACTTTTTTTTTTTGGAGTTGTAAAGCAAAGTTACTAAGTTAGCTCTTTCGGAAAGCCACTCGCCATGGTCAGTTAGAAACCCCCAAGGGTGGGATCCCGGTATCGGAACTGCACCCCCGGAGGGTCTCAGTCTTTGGTTTCTGGATGGTGCCCATGAAAAATTCCCATGAAGCTGTTGGAAGAAAAACAACACACACGCAACATATGTATATATATATATGTATATATCTATGCATGTGGTATAGAATGTATAGATCTATATCATATATGCATTGTGGTATAGATCTATAATGATCTATATCACCCACATATTCCCTCATGATATCCCCATTGCTATACTGTATTACTCACGGCAAACATGTCCAGCTGCCGTCGATCGCTTAAGAGCCGCTGAAAAAGTTGTTGCGCAACTTCCGCTGGGTCAGTTGTTTGTCATAGACTTGTTGGGTTTGCATGTGATTTCCGCTGTGAACCCCAGCAAAAGCCAAACTCAGGATCAAGTCTTTAGGTCCAGTTTTTTTCATATCTTCCACCATCGGAAACATCTCCCATATTTTTTTTGTTGTATGGTCGAATCCCGCCGGTGATGATTGCACAAACATGCTGATGAAGCAGTAGCTGGCTGAAAAATCTTTGACAGAATAGGGTATGCCCAGAAGAGCCTATATAATTTCATGTCGTTTGAAACGTTTGAACTCTTCTGAACGGTGTAGTTCAAAAAACAAGAGTTCAAGGATGTTCTGAACGGTACTGGAACTTGAAGCTGTTTGGAATACCGGGGTTGTTAATGTGGAGCTGCTTGGAGCTAGATTTCTGGAATCCATGGCGCTTAAGTAAGTAGCCTCCAGTGCAGGACGCGCTGGAACACGAAACTTGTGGAGAATCTTCCGGTTTTCATCACTTTTCCACATCTATCATATATAGATGTCTATTATATCTATATATAATGTGTACACCTATTTCTATCTATCAATCAAATCTGAATCTAATCTAGTCCAACCTAATCGAATCTATCCATCTATCCATATATTATTTATCTATTTATTTATCCATCCATCCATCTATCTATCTATCTATCATAGAATTGGATGATGGGATTTTTTACAGGAAAGCCCTATATTTGATGGTAAAAACCATGGTTTCCTGTAGATTTTCCCTTAAACCAATCCAGTGAATCTATCTATCTAATCTTTCTAGTCTATCTAATCTATTTTTTCTATCTACATCTATCCAATCTAACCTGTTTTGTGTATCTATCTTATGACCTTCAAGCCATGCACCGAGGCTGGTGCCTGGAAGGCTCCTGGCGCATCTCCGCCGTGACGCTGCAGCTCCGCGGGCGCGGGACTCGAAACGAGCCGTGAGCTTTTTGGGGATGTCGCTGTTTCCGGACCTTCCGAGGCGTAGATTCAATGAGTTTGGGGAATATATAGAATTATATTATAATATTGTATGGTATATATAGTGTATATATATATATATATATTAGCAGTATCACTAATAATGATTATGATTATGATTATTACTATTAGTATTCGGGGAATGATACCCAACTAGTTTGGGAAACATGGGGAATATAAGAGTTATTTATATATATATATATGTGTATACAAGGGATCATGGTTGATTTTTGTTGAACCATCTTAAGCAAATATCTAAGAACATGGACGAAAATGAGACGTTAGCCAGCTAAGAATCAGAAATTTGACCAGCAATATTGTGGCATTAACCGGCAAGAGCAAGCTGTATTTCACCAAGAAACATGTGGTCTTAGCCAGAAAAAAGTTATGTAACCATCAAACACATTGCATTAATCAACAAAACTATGGTCTTTATCAATGAAGAATTGACTGGGGTAAGTGTTGGTGGTTGGGTGAAACCCAAAAAAGTGAATTTAGCCATCCCTAAACGTGTTAAAACCAGCCAGAATGCAGATAGACTTGATGTTAAGAGACCAGCACTATAATACGGAGTGGCTTGATGGGTAAACATCTTCACCACAAATATCGGTATTTCATGGTTTCATCGATGGAATATCAGCGGCAAGTTTTCCCACGGATGTGTCTGAAATTTTTCGGGAGCCTGAAATTGGAGGCTATACCACCAATACATGGGATATACACGGATATACTGAATCGGACTTATATAAATAATGATGTATACACATAATCTGGTTGGGGAAGCCTTGTGGAAACAGGAATCCTCGCCGTAAAACTAATTAGGCGCCTGGTGTTGTCAGTCAATTCATTCACATCTAGTCTGGAAAAAAACAAACGATTTTAGGGATATGGGATCTGTGGGACATGGGACTGTGAGCTACTTAGATGTTGCTGAGGTGGATATGGAGGTACCCATACCTTCTAATTGAACATAGCTATGCAGAAGCACAATGTTTACAAAAGGTACATCGAACTAAGTACCTGGGTCTACATGCACCATAGATCCATAGCAAGCTGTAAGAAAGTCTGAAACATTGGTGTTATTTGCTTTACCACATTCGATCACCATTGAGGTCCAGTAGATATTTGATCAGGAGGGTAACCATTCGGAATACCACTGGATATCCCCAAATCAACTGGTTTATCATCATGTTGTTGCCACAAAATGGCCGAACAAGTTGGATGTAAATACAAGCGACCACACGGACCGCCGAAGAGCGACGCGCGGACCGCGAGGTTGGTGTTTCTCTGCGAGCGTCCGCTCCTAGAGCAGTGTGTCTGGTGGCCGCCTCAGAACGTTCATAGAAAATCATAGAAAAGGTTGAAACACTATCATCATAGATGTCCCAAATTCCCATTGGTTGATTAATAGAGGAGGTTGTTTACCCCTTTAACAGGTTTCTATGATGATAGATGGTGGAATTGTTAGGAAATCACCATCCAACATCTGGAAAACTGTGATCTTTTTTGGGCCTTGTGAAGGCAGACGGGCTGCCCCCAAAAATGGGGGTCTTTGGCTGTGAAAACCTTGGCGGAAAGGCCATCCTAGGTGGGGGAAGGTATCTAAATGTTGTCAGGGAAGGATTGCTAAAGACATCTATGGCAAACTTGAGTCATAGGGGTCCCCAAAATGTGATAGAAAAGGCAAATCACAAACCGATTAGGTTGGATTGATTCTTTTGCGGTGCGTAGTTATGTAAATTAGGATCCCATAAACATGACGTAATACTACTCAATGCTTGTTTGATGGGTTTGGCATTAAAAAAAACACTATAGAATGGAGCTATACATTGTCTTAGTGACAACGCAGGAGGATATGGGGAAGGCCACTGTCTGGGAAATCTGGATGTGTCCAAGAATATGGATTTTTGTGGTATATAATATACCACAAAATGGCCAAATCTTGAAGTGCGGCTAAAAGTATGATATATATATAACCATCTAAGATTATCCATCTATATGTTTATCTATTTATCTTATCTTATATTGTCTTATCTTATATTACTTACATTATATTATCCTATCTTACTTTATTTTATCCGTCTTATCATATTTTGTTTTATCTTATCTGATCTTATATGATCTTATCTTATCTGATCTTATCTGATCTTATCTTATCATATCTATCTATCTATCTATCGATCGATCTATCTATCTATCTATCTATCTATCTATCGATCTATCTATCTATCTATCTAACTAATCTATCCAATCTATCTAATCTATCTAATATATCTAATCTATCTAATCTTATCCATGTAATCTTATCCATATTATCTATCTTATCTATATTATTTATCTTATCTATCTGATCTATCTTATCTATCTTATCTATCGATCTATCTATCTATTTATCTATCTATCTAATCTAATCTAATTTGATCTAATCTATCTATCTATATATCAACATATCCATATATCCATTCAATTTGGTGGAAACACGCATTTTTTGAGGTACAGTAGCCCATCTACCATGGTGTTTCAAGCCCACTCAGCAAGCCCATCTTCGAGGCTCTCCCAGCTGCAGGATGTGTTCAAGGTGCGGTGATGTGGGACTGGCTGGAGGATCTCCCATCTGGACCATCAACAGATGTTAACTATTGGTAACTGATGGATAGTGGTGAATGATTAGTGGTTTATAACTCCAATAACTATGGTTTTTATAGGTGATATATCTATAGTTCATGGGATTTTCATGGGTGAATAGTGGTTAGTAATGGTTAATAGTGGTTCATATAACCATCAGCCAACATCTGGATAGTATATTTAATGGATATTTAATGGGATTTATATGACAGTGTGTCAAAACCTTGTACCCCTGGTGAACATCAACATAGCTGGTATTTATGGATGTGAATAACCCACTAAAAATGTATCTATAGGTATTGACCCATACCCATATAATGGACTTCAATCCAATTTAATGGGATTTTAATCCCATTTACCCTGGTAAACATACAAAAAGCTATGGAAAATCACCATCTTTAAGTTCGGTAAATCATCGAACTAAATGATCCATTGTCCATGTCCATAGCTATATTAGTTTACTAGAGAGTATGGCCAAACTACTATATTAGTTTACTGGAGAGTATGGCCAAACTATGCATTTTCATGCAGATCTTGCAAGAATTCGATCTGTAGCCCACATACTGCCAGAGGTAAATGGATGCTGGATCCACAACGTATATACTGTAAAATATATCTCAAATAGAAATGGCTTAAGACTTTTGACGCCAAAGGGTGAACTCTGAACATACCTCTTAAACAGATTACATTTTTGAGGATGATTAAAGTGATCAAAGCAATAATCTTGACCCATACCATACTTTGTTTTTCACTTTTTTGTCATCTCCTTGTGACAGTTCCCAAATGTACCTGTTTGTATCTTGGGAATTGATGGAACAAAAACATTGAGCTTTCTCTGTCGTCAGAAATTGTTTCTGAAATATGCTCAAGTACGTCGTTCTCCATGTTTCATTGGTTCATTGGTTCAGCTCACATTTCCTGATAGGCCCACTCCACATTCCGAAGCCTAAATCTCAGCCACATCCCCACATGTCCTGTGATAGATCTTGATTTCCATCAGCGACCTAGTCGCATGTTGGTCCCTACACAAACCCAATATATTTCATCAAATTTCCATATTTCCGGTGTCCTAAACTGAGGGTACCCCTAAATTATCATTCAATCATCCATATTTTCATAGGATTTTCCATGAGAAATTCATGAAAATTGGGCTACCCCCATGACTATAGAAACGCTTTGCAGGCCGATGACGAAGAGACCGGGCCTGAGACCCCGGAGCCTGAGGTGGACAGCGAAGCGAGGCGCAAGCTGGATCCGGTCACTGTAGGGTCAACGGTCAACGAAAAATCACTTCGATGTGGGTGCAAAATATGTTCAAATCACTGAACATCATTCATTTCATTTCATTTCAAGATGATTGTCCGAACCGGAAACCATGGTTTTTCCACATCTACGTTAGTTTAATGTACAGTAAGGTAACCGTAGTTTAGCCGTTTATGATGAACCCCTTGCTATGTTTCACTAGATTTTGGTCCCAGTGAAATTATAGACCGCCATCATCTATTTCAATTGATTAGAGAGCATTTAGAGCTAGAACCCGCTGAAATATGATTTTATAATAAGTTTGTTTGTTTTGCTGGTTTTGCACCAATTTACTTGTTGGGCTGAAAAGTGATACAATTGCACCAGAAATTGTACAACAGCCAATTGATACAATAACTTCTGCTACGATTGAGGGTCCAGGTGATACAATCTGTTGTGGAATTGTGTGAACTCAGATAGTTTGGTCATGGTGAATGGTAAAATCAATGGGTGCATCTTCATCTTGCAGGTAGATGAGTGGGTATTGCATAGTCTGCAGTCTGCTATAAAAGTTATGTCTATACCGAAAAAAAAACGCTAAATAAGTAGATACAGTTACATATTACATACATATATATGATAAATACATATGATATGTATTTATATAAATATAATATTATAGAAGACTTATATTATTTTGTTTGTGCAGTTTGGTTGGTCAGTTTCAAGTACTTGCAATATTTAAGGGAATAACGATCATTACAGATCCATTAAAAAAACAGCTACCTTAGGGTACGGGTCCCAAGGGTTTGACTCAAAGCAATTATAATATATGTGCATATCAACATTTCCATGTTCGGCAATGGAAAAAGTCCTTCCATCATATTGTAACTCTATTGATTTATTATCCATGTATAATCCATTTAGTATAAACCACATGTATCCCTTGATTTTCCACTCAATCAGATGGTTATTACATGTCATTGCCCAATATTATCCACCAAAAGATGGTCATGATCTATAGATTGTCATTATCCAGTCATTTTCCATGTACTATCCATTCATTATCCACTAAAAGACTGAGTCATGATCCATTTGGATGACTAGTACCATGTTTCGACCATGGCACATATGTGGCTTCATGAACATTTCCCATGGATTTTTCACTAACAGATTGAGTCATGACCCATTTCAATCATTTATTATTTAATTAGATTTTCCACTCAATCAGATTGTAACTGGTTGGTGGTTTGGAACATTTTTTATTTTCCATAATATATGGGATAATCCTTCCCATTGATTGACTTTCATATGTTTCAGAGGGGTGGCTCAACCGCCAACCAGGTAATGTACCCATGGATTATCCATTAAAAGATGGTCATTTGCACCACCAACCAGCATGGTCAATAGTAATGGTTGATATAATAGTGGTTAACCATATATTGACCATATATTAACCATGGATTTTCCATTAAAAAGATTGTCATTTGCTCATTTATAGATGGTTTACCTATTAAAAATGGTGGTTAACCATATATTAATCATATATTATCCAGGTAATATTTATAGATGGTTTAACCTATTAAAAATGGTTAACCATATAAGATGGTCATCCTCCCAGCTGAATTCCTCCAGGTCTCTGAGCGTCCGCATTCAGCTGATCGACTGTCGGGGGGCAAAAGGAGGACTCGGAGAACTCAAGGGACGCCTGAGATGACCAACGGATGACGTATGGGATTTCTTTTGTCGGATTACCATGGGATAACTATGGCATAAATCTTGGATTACTATGGGATAAGCATTGATAAGCATGATAAAAACCATGAATTCAGATTCCCAAGAATCTGTAGACCTAAAAAATCATGATATTTTTTCTGCTTGATCTGATAAGAGTATTGCCTACCCGGCCGACGGCCCAGTCACCCAGTTAATTGTGTTCTTTTTTATAAAGCGTGGCGATGGTGGATTTCGATGGTCCATTTACTTCGATCATTTAGCCATAGGACCGATGGCTTCACTGAAGGCTCAGCCGGTCAATCAGATCATGGTATGCTCATGTAGGCATGTTAGGTACTATTATGTACTATTGTCAATCCCCATAGCAAGCAAATGCGAGCAATCATAATCCCTTATTGCAACCACTAACAAGACATAATCATGTACATCTATTACTGTGGCTAGATTGGCTATCATTAGACAGAACCTGAAAGTGTGGATTACTATCAACAATTTGCCATGCTGTCAATGAATATTGGCTTCTGATAGTTCCTATTTACCAGCAATTGATAGTTCCTATCAACTTAGATAGATAGATCGATAGATCGATAGATAGATATAGTAACATATAGTGACATGTTGTAACATATACTAACATATACTAACATATCGTAACACATATATAGTAATATATATTATATAGTAATATATATTATATAGTAATATATATATATATAGTAATATATATATATACACATAGTAATATATATATATAGTAATATATATATAGTAATATATATATATAGTAATATATATATATAGTAATATATATATATGTATAATATAGTAACACATAATAACGTGTAGAAGCCTTTGTAAACTCTTAACTATTAACAATCAACTATGAACTATTAACTGTTAAATACTAACTAGCTACTAACTAGCTATTGATAGCTCTTATTGACCATCATGGTTACCACTCTTAGCCAGTAAATTATGGTGATCATCAATATGGTTCCTCCCAACAATTTTTGCCAGCGCTGTCAGGTTTCATGGATCTTCCCTCCAAGTCCAGCTGGAATTCGTCCAAGCAAGGCCCAGATGGGATTTTTCCGGAAGGATGTAGTGATTTCACTTGAGAATTGTCGATGGATTTCACTTGAGAATTCCATGGTTAATCCATGAAGGTTACTAAGTAACGGTGAACCCATTGGTTAATCCATTTATAATAAGCATGATAAAGTTTGATTCACTGTAACCTGAGATGTTTAAGCGCGAGATGGGATGTGAGTGAAGCAAAGCTGCTGAATTTTGTTGCCGCAAAACTCGGCATTTGAGCCACATTCGGAATTGGGGGAGATTGGGACATAAATATTTGGGACATTTGGGTGTTGACATATATATATATATATATACAGATATAAATATGATAACAAACGGAGGCCGTCAACCACTGATTGTGAACTAGGGCAGGATTGAGGAAACAAACTAAAAAGAATGAACAACCATTTGCATCCATTGCCAGATGTTGTTCTTTACCATATATATATATATATACACACATATAACATCCAACAAGAATCAATAGTATTCATAATGCACAAGAAAACACATTACCCTCTGGTAATTTAACGTAGCTATGGAAAATCACCATTTTTAATGGGAAAATCAACTATAAATGACCATTTTCAATAGCTATGTTAGTTTACCGGAGGGTAAAACAAAAACCTCGAATCATCCGAACGAAGCCTCCCCACATTCGTAACGTTGCATGGGCCAGCTCCGAGATGCCGTGTCAGGTGAAGCACCTGCCAAGGACAGAAGCGCGGCGGAGTCCGGTGGACTTCGCTGGTTTTTATGTTTGGTTTTACTATTTGCTTGGTGGTTTCAAGCATGTTTTTAGGGATCAACTATTAACTATTATAACTATTATACTGGTTGGTGGTTTGGAACATGTTTTATTTCCATATTATAATATATGGGATAATCCTTCCCATTGACTTTCATATTTTTCAAGATGGTTAAAACCACCAACCAGCTATGTTAACTTCATGGGATTTCATAGGAACTAAATCAGAATTCCCGGATTGATTAAAAATGAGATGTCCAATGGTAGAAAGGATTTAGAATTCACAGAATCTGGATTCCGATCTATTTGGATTCCAATGGATTGTACATCTGGATTCCAAGTCATTAAGACGTTGGGATTGGATATTTTTTGCATATTTTTGCCGGATAAGCTTTGGGAATCAGGAAACCAGGTAACATAAGTATTTCAACACCCAGATACCCTCTGAACTAGCATAGCTCTGGAAAGTCGTGCCGTTTTTCATAGGTATATTCGTATATTAGTCAGTTTTAAACGGCTCAGTACATGTTCAACCTATACTTAATAGGTTATATGAGTTATATGAATCAACCAACAATGATATTACACATCAACTATAAATCAACACTGTAAATGGTACATGTTCGATAGCTACGTATCAAGGTTCTGGTACTGCTACTGCTACTGCTACTGGGCTCTCCGGAGCCGGTGCTTTAAAAAACCCAAAGTCCTCGTCGGGGATTTCATGGTGAATTTCATGGGGATTTCATATTGACAAAAGGGATATGTTTGAAAGATATAATGATCATATATATGATTATATGACATAGTTCATGATCAAATGATATCAAATGATGATCATTAATGAAAATTAGAGTTGTTAGATATTTTAGATGATATAAACCTATATAAACCATCGAAGCACCCATATTTTTTGGGCGGCAAAAGGTTGGAAGGTGGTCTTCCAAGCCTCCAATTGTCGCGGGGTTTGTATGTGCTAGGAGCTGGAACCACTGGATGAGACGTGGCGAATGGAATCTTGGATCGATGGGAAAGGCAAGGAACGGGTCGTGTTCAACAAAGGAACCATTAAAGATTATGGGATGTTTACTGTCACCATCATGAATGGGATATGATATATATATATATGTTTTTGCGGGGTATTCATGGGATATAATGAAGTTGTAATAGTAGATACATGGAGGTGTTTTAAGGATCTGTTCCTGAAAATGGGGGATCTCTAAGTCACCAACTTGGTTTCCACACTCAATTTTAGTCTAACAACTTGGATGAAAAAAGGGTACCCCCTTTTAGAAGACCTCCAAATGAGCCATTAGTTGATTTGTTAATTATACACGGGGTTATGCTGAGTGGTTAGGCATCATTGCAAAACATACTGTAGTAGGGATACTCATTTACCAGCCAGTGTAATGGTATGTTATCAGGCTATGTTTCAGGGCTCAAAGGAAGTGAGATGGGTTTCTCTTAGAACAGCAAAATCACGCCATGAAAGAAAGTGGCAACACCCATGATTACCATATTCAGGGAGAATAACGATCCATGAAACCCAGCTGCCAGCTATGTTAGGGCCATCCAGGTCAGGTTTCGCCCGTGTTTTCACCAAGGTTCTCGAAGTGACCAATCTGGAAGGTCGCATCCAGACGAAGGTTCGGGTTCGCGGAAGGGTTGACCGGCTCGTCATGTCATTTGGCTTTGACTTACCCTCTGGTTATTCAACATAGCCATGGAAAATTGCCCATTTATAGATGATTTTTCCAGTAAAACCTCCATTTATAAGGGATTTTCCATGGCTATTGTTGAATAACCAGATGGTAAATGGGGTGCAATCCCCCAAATAACCATAAATAGGTTGTATAAACCATTCCCAAATGGGTGGTTTATGATTGTTTTACCCACATTATATAGCATATAACTGGTTCAATGGGGAAAGTGATGATACACCGTTTGCACCAGAGCTTTGGGGTCGACAGAAATCCTATGGCGCTGTGAAAAAGTTTGGAAATCATGATTTGACCCAGGGGACATATTACGTTTATAATCATAGAATCATATATAACAATATTATATATATATATATATATTTATAATCATATAATTATATATATACATAATAATAATAATCATATAATTATATATAGCTATATACTATAGACATATATATATATATATTATCATATATATACACATATTCTATCATATTCTCATGTTTTATATTGAACTGCGTCGACGAGGCTCCCCACCGCGGTAGCCTCCGCTCTGGCCGGCTGGAAGCCTACGTCTCGGAGGGCGCCGTGAAGCGGGCGTCGGTACAGCCCAAGAATGACGGGTGACGGGTGGGATGAAAGTGATACGATTCTCTTGATTTTTGTATAATTGTGTATATATATATACCCCTAGGATCCATGTATGCCATATATGGTAACATTTACCATCAATATACCCCAAATGTTAGCATATATACCATACATGGATCCTATGGGATATATATATATATAGCTATACTATTTTGGTATGATGCTAGGCAAAAATAAAATGACCAATATATTGGTATCCTCGTCATATGGCTAATTATGTATAATTTTCATGAGTTTCTTGAAATATATCATTCCCCAAGGAGTTTCTTGATGAATTTCTTGAACATATATATATATATATAGAGAGAGATCCATTCAGAAGATTCTAATATGATCAATATGTCTATGTATATATATATATATATATACATGCAATATGTAATATGAGGTAGTATATGATGATGTTTATTATGTTGTTGAACCAATACTTAATTTGAAGGTAATATGTGAAAATCATGGTGAATATATCATGATAATAGTGATTGTTGATTTTGGATTAATCAAATATGATATGACTGAGGGATTTTGAGGGTGTTTAATATGATAGTATATGATAGTATATGATAGTAATATATACCCTTTGGTAAATAAACATAGACCCTGAAAAAAAAAACAACAACAATTTTTAATGGAAACTGTTGTCTTCCAACCCCGACAACTGCCAGGGTCGAACTGTTAATTTACGAGAGGGTGATCATCCCTTCCCCCATTCATCAAGGACGACCCCCAGAAACGTTAATGGGGTTTTTTTGATGGGGATGAAACCACACATTTTGATGGGCATTTAATGGGATTGTGTTTGTTAAAGAGGTGGTTCTGGAAAATTACTCATATATCCACAAATAAATGTTGTAGAAAAAGCGACATATTCAGAAATGGGTTTCTTAAAGATTGAGTGAACGATATGTTTAGAGATGTTTTGTGGCTGCTCCAAGCAGATCCAACTGAAAATTACTGTCGTAACTTGTCTTATTGATACATGAGGCTCGATCTTCAAGAAGGAAATGGGAGTTTGAAATTGACATAGCGCAATTTGGTATTTTTGGGTAATACTTTACGTGGAAAAGCCATGAAAACCCATGGTTTTTCACCCTAGGAAACTGATCTACAAATGATGGGATTTCCACATCGAACTGTTAGTTTACCCTAGGGTAATACAGAATTGATTCTGAACCTTTATTCGTTCAAAAGAATCCGTGTGTTGCTAGGGGGAGGGGGGCAGGGCGGAACACAAAAGCAGAGACGGGATTATCACTTGCTCCAAAACACAGTTGCAAGGCTGCAATCAGTTGTTTATCGAAACATTGTGCTTTAGATTTCTTGTCGTTTACCGTAATCTATATAAAAATACATGAATGTACTCATTTTATTCAATAGTTAGTTTTTTATTGTTATAGGTATAAGAATGTTTTTGTTGGTCTTTCTGAAGTTTATTTGCCATTCGGATTTTGTGCCCATAAATGTTCCATAATATTTGACCTACCGTTTGCTAATCAGCTCCATGGTTGGAAAAAATATCCCATTGAGTTCGTTGATTTTCCCAGCTATAACCTGCATTTATAGGATATTGTTCCCATGATTTTCTGATGACTTTCCCAATTTATGGTAGAGAAATGTAGAGAACATGGGATGTCTATCTATTTCTATGGGATTCTTCATGGCAAGCCATGAATTCCTAATGTTTTCGAACGGACGCTTTTTCCGTTCGGATTTCCCATGAAGGAAGAGTCATGATTTTCCCGTTGCGTTGCACTTTTTTCGCCAGGTTGGAGCCATCGGAGGAGATGAACCTTCTTGGTATGGGCTTTGCGTCTTGGCAAAGCAAGAGGGGGAAAGAAACAGGGCTATGAAAGCATTGGTGAATGATATGTGAATGATAGGTGAATGACAGGTGAAGGAGATTTAAAAAGTGATGTTTGCTGCTATAGATTGATAAATGATGATCAATGTGTATATATAATATATAATATATATATATATTATACATATGTATACTAGCTGAAACTGAACTCTTTTTGCAAGGTTGTTTTGGACACGCCAAAGGGTATTATCTCACGGCTTTGCTGGGTATGTTCGAGTTACGACCCGGGTGTATGTTGACTAGTTGTGGTATGAGTGGAATAATAATGCTTACATACAAGATGAATTAACTTCTCGTTATTTGTTACATAGCTATGGTATAGTATAGATGGTCCATTTATAGTAATTTATAGATGCATTGTGATGATTTGCATGTTATATTTATGATGATTTTCCATGGATAGCTTAAATTACCAGAGGGTGCCACTCCACAGGAGGGGTCCATCACAAGAGGCATGGATATGTTATTTCACCCTAGACTGTCTATTCCTCAGAAAACTAGTGCTCATTGACATGTTTTACCCTCTGGTAATTTAACGTAGCTATTGAAAATCACCATTCTCAATGGGAAAAAATCACTATTTATAAATGGCCATTTTCAATAGCTATGTCTGACATAACCAGAGGTTTTTGTCTGAATGGTTCATGCCTTCCCTGGGTTTTTGTTCGCATGTTTCGGTCAGAATCAGGTTCCCTTCTTCGAGATCTCATCGGCTTCATGTAGCACTGCCAAGGACCATCCCCATAGGATCCGGCTGGTGCTGGCATATATGGATGTGGGTCAAAATAGAAGACCTAGGGGACCACAGATGTGAATGTCTAGTGTAGTATTAACCATCCATAATTTTGGGGTACCTAATTTTGACCCATACCCATATGCTAACATGACTGGGGTATATTGATGGGATCCATGTCACCAGATATAGCACCATGGATCCGTCATGGGATCAGTCGTAGTGGTTGAATCTGAAGTCGTTGGGACCTTGGAATCCATGGGATAAATCGATGGTCCACATCACAGGCGGTTCGGTGCATCGAGGTCACCAAAGCTCAACGAGGATACACGACGGTCTTCGATCAATTCTTTCATCAATTCGTTCAACGGTTGGTTGAACATGTGGTAAATGTATATGTAAATGTTGGTAAAATGTGGAACCAACTGGAACAATCGAAATCTTCTCCAAACAGAGCCACAGACCCCCCATTGTTGTGATCACCATTGGCAGGTCCTGGTTGCGATGGATGGTTGCGAAATCCTGCACCAGTTGAGAACTAGAAGGGGATTCCAATGGGATTCCTATGAAACACTGTAAATAATGGGAAAAAATAAAACATCTAGAAACTGGTACAGGATTTCGGAACCAGATGTTAGGATGATTTGGTTATCTAGTGAATCTAGTGACTTTGCCCTTTGGTAATCTACCATTGATATCCATTGATGGTTTGTAAATTTACGATTCCAAGGGCTAAAATCATCTACACTGGGCGGAATGTTTCGTTACAATGTTCGATTGCCATAGGGTTTTATGTCTCACTTTCAGTTTGAATATGCAGGGCTAGCCGGGCTAGTACTTATTACTAAATGACTAAATCTTACTAATCCCTACCTGATTCCCCAACATCCCCTCAAGGGATGGGTTGAACGAGCCAAATAGTCCACGGAAAATTCCCAAAAATCGTCGATTTCCAAAAAAATCCTCGGTTTTTTTGACCAAAAATCGCCAGGGTTTTTTGGTGAAAAAACCCAGTTGTGTTTCCTGAGATTTACCCTAGGAGAAAGAGGCACAGAACATTGGGCAGGGAGGGCAGGGACGGAGGGAGCCCTTTAGCGGAACGGCGCCAGGTGTGATCAGTGGAGGTTAAAACCTTGATTGTCCAGTGGTGTGGCCAAGGAGCTATTAAGAGTTTCCCAAGCGTTTGATAGTTGATGAAGAATATGCGGAAAGGTTTGCCTGCCAACTTAGTTTGTCTAAAAATTAGGTATCCTTAGATTCAGCATAGGGTCAGCATGTAAAACATGTTTCAGAAACTATTCGGCTACAACACTAACACTCTCACTCTGTGGGTATACAAGCAGCAAACATGTGGCAAGCGTGTGGAGAGAAAAGCGCATGCTTTATATGCAGACATGGATAAAGAAGTAAATCTATAATTAAAGTTATAGGTAGGCTTCTCATTACCAGGAATTACTTTAGAAGAAAATATCGTATATATATATATATATAGCCAACTGCCTACCTTAACTTTCAAACCCAACAGTTTTAAGTCATTACATCACAACGCCACGAATCTATCCCAGCCCACATCGCAAAAGGCCGATCCTTGGCTTTTGGGCTACAGGAATGCACCGCCTTGATGAGTATTTTACATGTGCTGTGTGCATATGATTGCTATACGATTTTTTCTGATTCAATTTGGATATAGCACCCAAATGCACTCAAGATGTTCTTATAACATCTTATAACTATCATGTAGTTGAAAAAAACAAGTCCTGCAGAATATTGATAGCTTCAGCCAAGAGACCAGTCCATTGATGCGCTCTCTTCCACCAACCTTGACGGAGGACCATTGTGGAAAAATGCGGGGGCTTCAAGCCTTTAGCAAGCAGACATCGGTTTTGTATGGATCCAAATTCCAGATCCAGGGCAATGTCTTTGGCCGACAATACTAGAAATTATACGAAATTACATGACATTATATATATATATATATGATATAGACTTTGAATAAAATAACCAGTTCAATAAACAGTTCTTTTTCATCGAAATCAAGGGTATTTTAAAGGTTAGCCATGCTGCGGACATTCTCCCAGAATGAATTTATCCAACTTTTATTAATCCTCCAACCTCCGTCCGCCATGGTGACTCCGATGCTGGTCTCGGAGGCTTTTTTTTCCGGGGGCGGAAGGGATGGGCGACCCAAAAAAAACATTCCTTGTCCAGAATAGCATGACCCATTTGGAATATGTACAGTATATATATAATGTATATATATATATCAGTATTATATATATATAATTATACATGATATTATATGACAATGAATCTATGATAATGGAAAATTGGGAATAAAGGCAAGCCCAGAAAGATCGATTTGAGTGATTCGTAGTGATTCACCATGGGCTCATGGGACTCTGCACCAACCACTGGTGCTTTGGCAGTCGTACAACCAAGATTTTTTTTGGTTGTAGGACCAATGACACCACATCAAACACTATAGTCTATAATCTATAAAACCAGCTCTAAAACTGCATCAAATGGTGTTTCTCACCACATACTCTACAACACTTGTTCATCTATAAAACTTCGTCTAAAACTTCGTCTAAAACTTCGTCTAAAACTTACTTGAATACCACATAAACCAAGTAGTTAGCACCCTAGAAATCCCACCTTTTTTGATGTTCCAAACACGTTTAAAGTGGGTGGCCCGGTTCCCTCCAAGTCCCCCCGGTTTCTTTGGCGGCGCTGCAAAAAAGCTTGAGGCCCCAGGAGGTGCGGTGGAAGGAATGCTGGTGCCCGAGACGCCCGGCTGAAGTTCTGGACCAACAGATGGAAAAAAACATTGGCAATTCATGGGATATTCACCAACCATATCCCAAAACCGGTATTTAATTGATGATAATTATGGGCTAATCAATTTAATCAATGGTATTTTAGTGGCTTTTTTCAATGGTATGTTATTGGCTAATCAATTGTCAACCATTCATAAATGTTGATGGGAATAT
Organism: Cladocopium goreaui; assembly: GCA_947184155.2. NCBI lineage: Eukaryota > Dinophyceae > Suessiales > Symbiodiniaceae > Cladocopium > Cladocopium goreaui. The sequence continues at coordinate 266,771 of CAMXCT020000133.1, read as the reverse complement.
GAATTATCGTTGGTTATTGGTCGATTGGTTGGTGAATATCCCGGTCTTGGGATTGTGATAATGGTGATATGGTTAGTATCCCTTCTGCGAATTCTGGGTCAACTGTTGGGGATTTCATGGTAATGAATTTCTTCATGGGATTTTGTAGGATTTGTGTAGGATCTTTATGGATTTAGCAGATGTTAATGAACCCAAATAGAACAGGGACAAAATACATTTTTATTGAATACTCCAGGGTAAACTAACAGTTCGATGTGGAAAAGCATAGGAAAATGCTGACTGATTCCCAAAGTGGTGATTCACTGGGGTTTATAGCTGGTAACTAGCTGGGTCAACCTTGGTTAGATGCGAACTAGTACTTTAATATGTTTCTATCAATGGTAAAATGTACATTCACCAGCTAAAAAAAATGACAGGTATCTAAGATTCACCATGAATTGACATTCAACACTGTGACCATTATTTGGCTATAAGAGGGTGTCAATTTTGATAATTAACATTCAATACTATAGGATATAACTTATAAGCATTCTTTGTTTAACACTATGATCTATAAGTAGGTCATAACATATTGACCTTATTCAGAAAACGAGTCTGATTGATGTGAATGAATAGTTATTTACCTCAACAACTAATCATGGTTACCATCAGCAATAAATGATTAACCCTACAAATCACAAGAGAGATTCTTATGTCATATGTTGGTATAATCATTAATGTTAAGAGTAATTACTAGCCATTAACCATCATGTGGTCAATAGTTATGAATGTTAACTATACAGTTAATTATAGGGCTAACATTTTAAACTCAACTATGCTGATAATTTATAATGGTGCGGTTAGGCATATACGTCACTAAACCAATCTAAACCATTGTTTTGGGATTGTGTTTTATAGTCGGATGTGATTATATTGTTTATGTTTTAATTTGGTTAAGTGACTTAGTTGTATTACATAGTATTATATAGGTACTGCCAATACATTATATATGGTTAAGTATTAAGGTGTATTAAGTATGTTGCTTGATGTATGTATTACATATTATACATACGGGCCATGCTCCGTAGCTATGTTAAAGTTCCAAAGGGTATATTTCAGGTTGAAACCAAGGGTTTGTTTCGGATTTCCCTTCAGTCAATCCATTGAACATCAGCACCTTTAATGAAAGACACAGAATGGGTGACTGCTCGCAGGGGAACCCGTTGCTAATCCTATGAGCCCTCTGTCATTCCATGAAATATTGGTTAAGAGCAGGATTCCCCTATATATTGAATATAATCCCCGAACTAATCAGCAAGCAACAGGGGTTTTGAACACTGCTCACCTTGGTTCATGTTGAATATTGTTGAAGTCGGAAGTCAGTTTGAACATGTTCAACCCCATGAATCTGGTCACCACATTTGCGATCCACTGCTTAGTCATCATACAGATCAAAATTGCTTACTCCAATCTTCGATGGTTAGTACTAAAATGTACTAAACACATACTCAACAATCTGTGGTCCCTTGTCCGGCTTCAATTTTGATCTATCTCCATAGGTTCTCATTATCTCTTTAAAATGGCTGTATCCCAAGATCTCCAAGGCGCAGTCGCCAGTCTCGACCTGAGGCGGCCAGTCTCCATTGCTGGAGAAAACTGGGGGTAAACTTACCCTAGGGGTAAACCCTAGGGGTGGGCAGTTTGATATAGTTTGATACTGGAAATACTGGAATGTCGCGCCATGTTGAGAATTTTTCGAAGCAAACTAAGTTGATCTGGCTTCCCAGCAAAAAAGCTCCAAACAACTCGTAGAGGGACCATATCACAGATGGGTTTGGGCATTGCTTAGATAAAGCTTTGGTCGCGTCTGAAATTGTGATTGAAAATCGCTTCCAACTGTTCTTGAGGCGATTTGAACATTTGTGTGATTTGTTTCCCATGTATTTCCCCACTTTTTCCGATTTCTTCCTTCCTGAATGCTTCCATGTGGTTCCTCCGACTGGATTTCCCATGGAATCCCATGAAAAAATACCCTCTGGTTATGACAAAAACAGTTCGCCATGGTTAAGCCATGGCCCGGATTTCGAAATAGATGGTTTACCGTTCTTAAAAACGAGTGGATCTTTCCATGGCAAACTGTTAGTCATAACCAGATGGTACATCAACTAATTGAGGCATAGTGTTTTTCTTTGTGCCATTGAAAAAGGCTGGGTAAACTCGAGCCATGTTCCTGGCTCACAGGAAGTGTTGAAATTCTAAAACGCGTAGCCTGATGGTTCGATAGGGTGATTTCACCGTTTACGCGGAAAGGGAAAAAGGACCCTCAATGATGATTACCACTAGTGAATGCGTTTGAAAGATGACTGGTTCGTGGTTTAGAACATGACTACATGACCTTTATTTGCCCCAGTAGTTGGGATGATGATCCAATCTGACTTTCATATTTTTCAGAGGGGTAGGTATACCACCAACCAGATGAGTATATATATATGATTATAAATGCATCCAACATTTGATCATTTAGATACAATTATCCTCCTTGAAATAGACAGTTCAGCTTCTCAGTTTCAATGGGGGGATTTTGCGGATAGCTCTCCATGGATGAATCAAGATGTAGGAGACTATCATTGGGGGGTAATGCTATGTGACGATACCATTATTCAACTCAGGTAATCCCATAATATGATGGTTAAATCAAGTTAAATCCCATGGCCCATATGTAGTAACCTGTACATTATAGTAACCTATACAAAGACGTATGCAGAAGTCATAACTCCCAGCTATGTTGCTGTGAAACCCCCAATTGGATCAATATACCCATCAAAAAAAAACCATCTTCAGGAACCCAGTTCCCGACAGTTCCCGACTGCTCAGACCAATCGGCCTCGTGAAAACCGAGAGCCCTTCGATTTGTTGGATGAGCTTTACAAGTCCGGGACCGTAGTGGGACCCGTAAATTGCCGGGACCTGTCCAGGCTGTGCAGCAACCTTGATGAGGCCCATTTAATGATGCTGAAGGGGAATCATCCCAGAATCATCCCAAATATAGATTGTCCAGTAATTTAGTTTCTTAATGGAAAATATCACCGATTTAAATTTGATTCTCCTACATGTTCCTTGTCAGAGGGTGTTGGAATTGCTCCAAGTTGCCCAGAATTTATGCGGCGCTCTCGAAATTTGGAAAACAAAAACATGCAGTGACTCCACGACACGCAAAAAAACATATCCTAACAATTCCTAACATTTTCCTATAGCTGAGAAGTCAGCCAAAAATCGGATGAAGTATAAGTACACCTCCAGATTAATTTGCACAGTTTTTCATAGCCAACATGATTAAGAGTTGTTGGGCACCAGTTGGGCCTGTCCAAGGGGTACGGCACCTGGTTAAACATCATTTTTCTCTATCACACTTGCCATATTTTTTTTGTGGATAAATGCCCCGTGTTCGATTTTCATCCCATGTCCACTATTAGTCAAATATGGAGGTTTCCATAAATGTGGATATCCCAAAATGGATGGTTCATGATGGAAAATCCAATTAATATGGATGATTTTGGGTACCTCCATTTTAGGAAACATCCATATGGTTAAACCAACCTCTTTTTGATCGTATACCTAGCCACTGAAGCCACCATTTGTTTACCCTTGGGTCTCCACCCAAAAGAAACAACTCAGGAAATGCTATCCCAAGTGAGTGTACCAGAGGGTATCCCATTATGATTGGTTACATGTTCATTAAATCTTCATTCTATGCCCATAAAACGGTGGCAAATCCCCTGACAGAAAAGCAGACATATCTATGTACATTCATTATTCATTTCAATTCAATAAAGTTGGTAAATGAATTTATTACATCTATTAAGTCCAATAAATAAAGATATGGAATTACAACCCGCAAAGAAGTTTAGTGTGCATTTGCCATATGGAAAGAAAAATGATGGAATTTGGATTTTGTTTTCTATCATTGGTAATTATCCATTCATGAAATCCCATGAATTTTCATTGAATATATTGAATGGTCATGTGCCAAAGGTATGTTAAATAACCAGAGGATAACCTACTTGCCAATATATCCCATTAACAGCCCATTGAAAATTCATTAAATCACACTAAATCGTGTTAAAACCCATGGAAAATCATGTTAATGATAAATTTGAGGGTATAAGATTGAACTATGTTTGATAAACCCTCCAATCCTGTTAGTGTTTCATGAAACTCCATGAAATCACCATGACATCCCCATGACGTCGCCCTTCACTCGGCCGGGTTTTCGCGGAGTTTTCACCAGGTACCGTGCCCCGGTGAAGAAGTTTCCGCCGCTGCAGTTCCCCACCGATCGCTTGAGAGCCATGGCGAGCGAGCGTTTCCAAAGTTTCCAATAAACAAGTTGTGAAGCGCAGCCATTATGAATAAATAATGGTTAATAATGGTATTGTCACTATAAATAACCATGGTTCATAATTGTTACATAGTACAATCATTATTGTTTATAGTAAGTTACTATGTAACAATTATGAACCATGATTTAACCATTGTTATATAACCATTATTTATCATTAACCATTGTAACCATCATCAAATCCTATGAAACCACCAGTGGTTGGTGGTTTGGAACCATGGATTTTTATGACTTTCCATATATCGGGAATGTCATCATCCCAACTGACTTTCATATTTTTCAGAGGGGTTCAAACCACCAACCAGACTATGATTAATGGGATATGATATCAATCATTTGGGATATATATATATATATGGGTTAATGGGAGTCAATGGTACACACACGATTGGTGTTATTGGAATAAATGGTTTAATGGGTGTGAATGATGGATAATTTGAAATGGTATAATAAACAACTTTTGGGATATGGGTATGGATCAATACCTATTAATACCATTTTTAGGGGAATGAACATCCATTTACCAGCTATTTTGATGTTCACCAGGGGTACAAGGTTTTGACACACTGCCATATGAATGGATATGAATCATTTGGGATTATATCATCAATGGGATTCTATATATATGTATATATATATATGCTTTTCAGGTCCCTGATGGTGAATATGTGGAGATTTCCTCCAAGGACTAAAACGGATAGTACCCCACATCATCTTAAATTAGACCATTTGAGTATTGAAACCCGTGGTTTTAGCGATCCTTCATTTTTGAGACACCCCAACATTGGAACTGGTATAAGCATGAATTTGATGTTGGACAAATTTGTATAACATAATGTTTTGCAATGTTTTCGCAGTTGTTGGCATGCAAAACTCATTGATGAGGGAAATTGGATGTGCCTGGAAAGAGGGTATAGCCCAAACGCGCGTCTTCTGTCTAGCAATTGTCACATGAGCTGCTGCTAATGCAGGAAAGATGTGAAATCCTACAGGAAACAGTAGTGTAATTGAACATGTTATGGTGCATATTCTCAAAGATATATAAGCAAACACACATATATATATATATATATACACATGTAGCTATTCAAAATGTTGATCGCCAAACATGAAAACCACCAACTCACAAAAGAAAAAAAACGCGTGTGCAATACATGTCTTTTTTGTACTGCAAAATGAAAGCCGCAATATTTGGCGGAGGTAAGATCTTAATGGTGACCAACAATTCGAGCTTATACATAATTTTATTTATATAGTGTGTCTAATAAGACATGCGTTCATCTCAATCTCGACATGTTTGAACTAAGTATATATATATAAGTATTCTGAAGTAATCTTTACATACAGAATAGATTATATACTGTACCTGTATTATTTTGGTGTTATGTCGATACTTCTCCTGAGCATAGCAGCTATTATCTTGGAGGTTTGAATATATTTCATATTTGAGAGAGGACCATACTAATCATTGCTAATCCCTTAATAATTCATTATCAATAGTGTACTAATATGAACTATACATCATGTTTTTTTTTGGTTTATTCTATATCTTCAGCATCAACCAATCATGTCAAATCTCGGTGACTCAGTGAGCACCGTCTTGGACGGTTGGGTCCACAGCGTCGCAAGGAGATGGGATTCGAGATGGCACCAAGAAGAAAGTGGCCCAGGACGCTGATTTGGACGGCCAGTTGTCCCCGGTTTTCGTGTGACTTTCTGCGAAGCAAAAAAAGATCAGTAATAATGGGGATAGTCACTAGAATATCATCATTGTACTGATATAATGGTTAGTACTGATTCTGAAAAATGATGATGAGTAATGTTTAAGGAAGATCAGTAATGGTTAATAATGGTTTGTGATGGTGATTATATAATGGTTGATAATGGTTAATAAATGATGATGGTTACTGATAGTTCATGATGCTGAATGTGGTTAAAACGATGCCATAAACCAGCCATGACTGGGAATGGGGAAAATACCACCTATACAAATGGTGAATTTGGGGATGATTTATTATTGTTTCACCAACATGATCTGAGTATCTGAAGATGCAAAATCCCCAATGATTGGGTGATGTTCAAGTGCAGCTAGCTCGGGATTTATGGGCAGTAGCTGATTGGTTGCTGACAATTGGCTGATGGCTGATTCGTGGTGAAAAGACTTGCCGGCGACACCTGGGCCGCTGCCTTTCAACGTGTGCTTGAGATCATCGGTGCCATGTAAAATGTTGTAAGGTGCCATGTAAATCCCTTTACCAACAGCATGTCTGGTTATCATGTATCCCAGACATGTTTGCATAAACGATCGCCAGAAAGCCAGACATTTTTTGTTGCTCAACACTTCACCGTGACCGTGGTAGGTTCTGGCAGGATGCTCATCGACTCGCGAGAAATGGTGAATGCCGCTTTATTTTTAACGTAGGGACCTGGAACATCACTATGTTTAAGAGGTAGATCATCATGTTTATATATATATATGTTTATCATCTACAAATGTGCCATGTTCGATACCTAGCTATATTAGATAACCAGATGGTAATTATGATCATTTGCACATTCGAAAGGTAGCATTTTTGAGATGATTCCCCATGTGGTAACCATGGGATCAACATCAAACCAGTACATATTCCCATTTATGGCAACATATTCGGATTGAAGTATCATGAAGTATCTATGAAAGGCTGATGCAGTTTATAGGTGCTTAATAGGTGTTTCTAGTGGATCTATGGATAAAATGCAGTGAATGTGTCTAAAACTATGATGGACCCCCCGAAGGGCTCCGCTGATTTGGTGACTGAGGATCCTGGCACTGTTGTCAGATGGTGATTTTTGGACGCCATAAATGTCTACGTCGTATTTTTTATCAGTAGAGTTGGGAAAAGCAGCTGTAGATGGGCTAATTGATATTTATATATATATATGTATACTACTTACTTGCAGGACTTACCAGGGTTACTATCCACGTACTTGGTCTAATTTCCTTAGAGACGTTTGAGTGGTGTTCAGAGCCCTTTGTCATTGCATTATTCTGGTTGGTTAATAAGGATTCCCTAAATTGATATTAATTGATGATAATCCCCAATACACTGGTTAGTACAGTTCCCTAGTCATTCATCATGGGGTGTAGCCAGCTACTGCTCACATTGAAACAGAACGTTTAAAGGCCTTCTTACGTGGCCATCAACCCTTATTGGAGCTTATTGAACACCCTGTTTGTTTATCCCCAAGTTGTTGGTTATATCCCACCTCCCATGATATCCCTGCGATATCCACATTATATCCTTTCCCATGAGTATCACATTAAATCCTCCATGGACTCCATGTCTTGTTTCTCATTCATATCAATATGTTCAGACACAGCCACATATCATATATTGTTGGTTATATATCCCATTGTATCCCCATGATATCCCCATGAAAACACCATTAATAAAACACTAGAATATTCATTGGTTCACCCCCTAGTGTTTGATGGTTACGTCACCATTTACCCTCTGGTAAACTAACATAGCTATGGAAAATCACCATTGTTCATGGGAGAATCCACTGTAAATGGCAATTTTCAATAGTTATGTTAGTTTACCAGAGGGTAGGATGGTGTTTACCAAACCCCATGATATCATCACTGCACCTATTTCCTATAGCGAAATCCAGCATGTTGATCCACAGGAGCTGGGCCTGCGGCACTTCGGGCTGCCAGCCAGGGATGCCATCATCATCCCCCCACACTGTGAACAGGAGCGGCCCGATAAGGGCCACCATGGGAAGATGCGAAGATGCTGAAGGTTGATGGTGTTGAGTCAGTTCTGTGATAGAGATGGGATGATAGGTTTATGGATAATCCTACAAAATGAATGTTTATGATACCCTCTGGTAATTTAACATAGCTATTGAAAATCACCGGTTTTTAATGGGAAAATCCACTATAAATGGTCATTTTCAATAGCTATGTTAAATTACCAGAGGGTAGGTTGTTGGTTTCTTTTTCATATTCCATCTTGCTCTGGGGGCCCACTCCACTGCATGTGTATGATATGATATTGATATGTTTGCATATTCTGAAAGAATCTGACAGTGTTTTTTGTAATCTGACTGTGAATATTTTGACACTGAGATATACCGGCTGAAATAGAAAGATTGTTGTTGGACCAGAATGTTGATGCGGGAGTCTATAGTAATGATATCATCGATGAAATTGTAAGATAAATATGATAATATATTAGTAATATAGAATCAATATAGGGGTCTCTCTGGAAATGATGTATATTTTTCTAAATGGCTACTTGAAACGGACATATGACTAGCCATTGAAACCACGCTGAAGCCGTCCGCATGGCTCCAGGTTTGTCTCTTCACGGATGAGGGCGAAAACTCTGCAGGGAAGGGTCAAGTCGATTGCCTTGGAGTTGAGGATAGCTTCGAACTGGAAAGCACCAGAAAATCACAATGTTTCACAGGGAAGTAATCGAACTAAATTGGGCACAATTGGACCATGCGTACCTTGCTATACTGAAGATTGATTTGAAGGTAACCCGCCCCAAGACTTATTTTGGTTGAGGAAACCAAAATCATTTTGTTCATAGCATGTTACGCAAGGACAATGGGATGTGAGTACCACGTGTGGTGGAATTTTCAGTTAGCATCCTGATCCGTTACCACGGGGAATCCCATGGTTTGTCTCCATGTTCCCCATTTTCAGACTCACAAAAACTGCTTGGTGGTTTGGAACCATGGAATTTTATGACTTTCCATATATTGAGAATGTCATCATCCCAACTGACGAACTCCATCATTTTTCAGAGGGGTAGGTCAACCACCAACCAGATATAGTTATTAACTATCATTAACCATATATTAACCACATATTAACCATCATTAACAGTATATTAACCACATATTACATTTGGTTAAACCACCATTGGTGATGTGGTGAAGTCCCATTGAGATGCTAAAATCCCACTGGTCATCATCCCGACTGGTGAAATCCAGACCTCTACCCAGTCGCGCCACCTAGGCGCATGCCGGTGGCAACTTTCTCTTAGGACGCTTCGAAGTGTCACTTGGTGCGATTCACAAGCTGGTGCCCCAGTTCTAAGTTGCTAACTCAAATGTTGCTAACTCAAATAAAGATATACCATCTGGTTATTTAACAGTTTGCCATGGAAAATCACCATTGTTAATAGGTAAACCATCTATTTCAATGGACCATCTATCCCATGGCTATGTTAGTCATAACCAGAGGGTAAATGGCAGCTCTGGATCACGGTATTTTTTTCCCAGAGGCGATCATAACCCCGATAGTAAAATGCGGATGGACACCTTTCAGGTGCGTGTGCCGTGCACCTTTTGGATCAAGGGTGATGATATTCTTCTTTGTGATCTCACCGATGGGAATTACTATCCCAAAACACTACTATGACTATAACTATATATATATAGTTATACTAATGATTACTAATGTTATAATGCCAACACCGGATTAATAACCCCCCCCAGAAGGTAGGGGGGTACCTTCTGGCTAGTTTTCTTGACGACCCGTTAATAATAAGCAACTCTGAACCATAAAACTTTGGATATGGCTTACGTAATTAGATCTTAATAGAATTCCATTGGATTTGTTAAAATTTCATGGATCAGAAAGGTGGTTGATTCATCAGGGGCAAACCCTGGTTATTATTAATGGGGGACATGGGCTCATGGGGGGTACCCTTTGGGAGCTATCCAAACTGATGATTTTTATAAAGATTTTAATTAGAAATCAATCATTTGGGGAATAGTTGTTTTTTGAAATTTTAAATGATCAACTTAAACCTGAAGTATAACAATGATGATTAAAAAAAGGTAAAAATAAACAATTGGAAATAAATAGAATTGGAAATAACAAATGTTGGATTAAAAAAATGGCTTTCAGAATTGGTGGTTGATTAATCGGGGGTAGGCCAAAGTGTTTATTAATCTGGGGGGACCACCTGTTTTTAAATTACTTTTTTGGGGGGGGGCAGTTGCTGTTGATTAATCGGGGGGGGGGGGGCATTATTAATCCTCACTTGGCATTACTGAGTTATACTGTATATGTATAATACTATGTATATATATATATATATACCGTATAATATACTGTATATATATATGTATGTTAATATGTATATATATATATTTACATATGGGATGTTGTTACTGAACACCTGGGTTAGTCTAAATGTAGAGTTATTCATGCCTTTAGTGAAAATCATTGGATTCGCCTTGAGGGATGGTCATGAATCATCAATCCAATTTTTATGGTGATTTGTGTATTTAATATACCCATTATATATATACTGTATGATACACATGATTATATATATATAATATATATATATATATATATACATGGATTCCCAAATTGTGGGACGGATGACCGTAAAGCATGTATATTTACCATGTGTTTTGACCATGGTATACATTTATTTGTCCAAACGTTGGATAAGCATTGGATAAAAACCCAAATTGAAACTTTAATAATATTAATGATGATTCTCATTGGTGGCAGTACTTTGTGGCGTTCCAACTGTTTTTTTTTTTTTCCATTGTCATGTTTTCGAGAAACCAAATCATTGTGTTTTTTTTGTATATGAGCTATTCATATTGTAGTGTATATATGTAGACTCTAGACCCATATTTTCTGCAACTTGTGGCATAAACGCATGGATCATGTACCAAAGATGTATTGTGTCTCCGATGGTCGTTGTAGTTCATGCTAGTTGACCTAATATGATTCAGTACTCGTTGGAGCTTCCCCAGTGATCCCCTTTTGGAGCTACCAAAATGAGGTGCACAGCGGGTTGGTTTGTTTTGATGACTTATTTTTCTACCCATGTATGAATAGTTCTGATTCATTTCCGGTTCGAAGACAATTTCTTCAAAAGGATACCCACGGTTAAGCACGTTCATGTTTCGCTACTTCTCCATTTGGTTGTACCAAGTTATCCACTTTGACAATGCTGCTAACCCAAGAATACTGAACCTCCAATTATTTCACGGCTGATACAATTCCCAAATGGTAGGGATAATTGTATGTTTTGACCGACTCAAAAACGCTTGAGAGACAAAATACATGCAGTATATACCACATCATCCGTCATGACCTTTTAGTATAATGCATTTCCAGCTACCTATTTTTGCCCCAAAAATCGCCACATCCACGTGTTTTCATCTAGTTGGTGCCTTTTTGACACCAGGCTAGCCCTGAGTGCTGTAGCGGACTACGATGAAGCGTGGCGCTTTGTGCCCTGGACATAGACACAATCCTTGGGGGTTTGTAGGGCGGTAGGGTACCCCAAATTTGAGAGCTAATATGGTGGTGTCCTAAAATGGGGAAGCCCCAAATTCATGGGTTTCAATGCTAAAACGATCCAATGTTTGATGGTTTGGGGTACCCCCATTTGAGGAAACCTCCGTTTTTGGGCTACACAATATTAGATTAATCATCATGTTTCCTTTGAAGAATTGGCTAGTTGTGAGGTTTTTTGGCTTGGTAGTTGTCCATAGAAATTGCTACATGAGGAGGTCTTTCACCAGATTATGAGGGCGATCGACTCCGCCCAGCGTCATTTCCCTCACGGAGTCGATGGGCGAAATCCGGGAAATCCACTAGAAATAGAGAATCTATAGGGGTTCTGCTGAAATTGTTGGGGGGACCCGGGGTTCTTCTGAAGCAAATCCAAGTTTTCCTCCGCTGTGCTCAAGCCAATCGATTTCACAACGTGCCTCGCACCACACTTCGCAATGGGAAGCGGTGCATCCAAGGCGAGGTACGCTGTGTTTTGTTTTGATGATCTCAATGGTGTTTGATGATGGTGATGATGATGGTGATGATGAGGATGATGTTGTTTTGTTTGTTTGTTTGTTTGTTTGTCTGTCTGTTTGTTTGTTTGTCTGTCTGTCTGTTTGGTTGGTTGTTTGGTTGTTTCGTTGGTTGGTTGGTTTGGTTGGTTTGGTTGGTTTGGTTGGTTTGGTTGGTTTGGTTGGTTTGGTTGGTTTGGTTGGTTTGGTTGGTTTGGTTGGTTTGGTTGGTTTGGTTGGTTTGGTTTGTTTGGTTCGTTTGGTTCGTTTGGTTCGTTTGGTTCGTTTGGTTGGTTTGGTTGGTTTGGTTGGTTTGGTTGGTTTGGTTGGTTTGGTTGGTTTGGTTGGTTTGGTTGGTTTGGTTGGTTTGGTTGGTTTGGTTGGTTTGGTTGGTTTGGTTGGTTTGGTTGGTTTGGTTGGTTGGTTGGTTGGTTGGTTGGTTGTTGTTGCTGCTGCTGTGGTTATGGTTGTGGTTGTGGTTGTGGTTGTGGTTGTTCTGGTTTTGTTGTTGATGCTCATCATCATCATCATCATCATCATGATCATAATCATGGTGGCAATAACCACGAACACGCACCAGTCACCTTGCAAGCTACCCACCCGTCGCCGCCAGTTGGAAACCATGGAGGCCGTCTTCTGAGCAAAACGTGGATGGGGTGTCGTGGAGGGCGTCGAAGCAAACCCCATTAAGAATTCTTGGTTTGGCTGCCAATCAACAGGGACATCAAATGTTCAATACTGGGAACAAGAAGAAATTGTAGGAATTAGCCGGGTTCTGAGCGAATCAATAAGTCAAGAGTTCAAGGGGGTTCACTTAATTAGTCATGTTGATACAGAACTATGTGATAGCCTCGCTGGAGAACTAAGAACACATTAAAAATGCAATGGTACTGCGCTGTTGCAGCCATGTTGGTATCAGGATGTTGTGAGGGTATTGTATGAAAAGAAATCCATAACAAAATGGTCTTGGTTGGTGAACCATTCCAACTAACTAGTTGGGGTCTCAATGGGTGATCATGAGGCATTTGTTTGAGGAGAGGAAATTAGGGAATTGAAGAAGAGGAGAGTGAGCCAAATGGATCTCCAATATTCCCGTTATTTTAGAAGTGTTGTATTTCTCTGTATTGGGATGTGGTTCAAAATCCTAGTGTGTCATTATACGGGAATGTGTCAAAGTTCAGATCAAACAACTGTTTTGGGCTAACATCATCTAACATCCATCATTCATAATTTTCATTAATTTTCCAGCTATTTTGACACAACAGCGTGAACATCAAAGCACCAACGTTTTGACCCAATTGACCTAATATCCATATTGCATCTCATATTGCGGCGAGCCCAAAAACATCCCATAAGCCGTATCCCTGTCTATTGTTTCTTGGTTAAATCGACAACCAGATTGGGGTGATAGTACCATATATCAGTTACTCCCTCTACCGCAACAAGAATCAGGATTGCTTCCACTTATCAGTATCATGGGAATATGATTTGCCACTTTTGGGTGTTTAAAAATGTACGGTTGCCTCTTTATCCAGTCATCCCCTCCATGACACCTGGTGGGGTCTGAAGTGTTGGTAGCAACCCGCCGCCAGAGCGCCCATGAAGACTCCGTGATGGCCCTGAAGGATAATGAGGCGGACAAGTGACCAATAGCTTGGGTAGCTAAAGATGGGTTGGGATTGGGATTAGGGTTGTTGTTAGTCTTGGTCTTCTTGGTCTTCTTGGTCTTCTTGGTCCTTTTGCTCTTATTGTTCTTATTGTTATTATTGTTCTTGTTGTTTACTGTATGTGTTGTTGTGTTTGTTCTTGTTCTTGTTTGCCATGTTCTTCTTGTTTTTGTTCCTGTTTTCTTGCTGTTTGTGTTCTTGTTTTTGTTATTGTTGTTTTCACTATATATATATATATATATGTGTGTGTATACGTATATATGTATACAGTATATAATTTATATTTGACTCCCAACATATGTTTTTTTTGTTTTTGTTCGCAGGTTCTCAAAAATTAGCAATGTTCACTCAATTGACTGACCAACTGACTGGCAATGAGTTTGTTCTTCGCCAGTCGGATAAGTTTCAGACATAGAAATCATGAGGATTACTCTTCCACGAGAAATGATAACGAACCAACTTATTAATAGTCTAATTCATTTACCAGTGCAGGGGATGTTAATCATGCGTTTCCTTACTTGGCCTGGAGAGCATGCAAGATCCAATAACATTTGGAACGATAATTAGCCAACAGAACTATATGGTGACCAACCATTTGTGATGCACGACGGATAGTTTAAAATTGGGCAGATCCTGCCACAACCGCACACACACAAAAACACATTATATACAAGATGTGGCACCTGGAGTGGCACCCTGACGAAATGCTGCATATATCCTTCAGCATTATCAAAGTTGTGTTGCTGTTGGATGTTGATCCCCTGGTTGTTTATTTTGGGGATTACCCATGTTTATTTGGGGGATTACCCATGATTACCCATGTTGGTTGTTTATTTGGGGGATTGCCCATTACAAACGTATGTTTGGCAGAGGGTAAAAGGAGATTTCTAGGCAACAGTTGCTCCCCGTTTAAGGTGAAACCTCCATTTTTGTTGACGCTTTATCCCCAATGGTCCCAACTACCCTCTGGTAAACTAACAGTTTGCTATTGACAATGACCATTAATAGTGGATTTTCCCATTAAAAATGGTGATTTTCAATAGCTATGTTAAATTACCAGAGGGTAAATCCCAAGTCTGAACCCTCTGAACCCTGCGGACAACATTTTTTCCATGGCATTCGATCATGACTCCATGGATACTGCTGAACACTTTGATCTGTTGCTTTTGGTAATTTAACCTAGCCATGGAAGGTCACTATGTTTTACTAGGTAAATCATGTGTTTTTTTTCCATAGCTATATTAGATAGTCAGAAAGTAGCCTCTGTGGGACTGGTGGGTCATGGATTCTGAAGGTCCCACATGATCAGCAAATTTTCTTTCTTTCCGCAGGGGATCGACAAACAACCAAGAGTCTCATCATAAATCCCTGAAATCCGAGTACATCTCAATCCCATTACAGTAATCATCAGTAATCCATGACAAGTCCCATATCATCCATCCTATGAATCCAGAAAAATGGACTAAAATCCATCCATGTACCCTTTAGTAAGTAATTTAACATAATTTAACGTAGCGAACTGGACAATCACAATTGTTCATAGCTAAATCATGATAAATCATCTATAAATAGGCCAACTATACCATAGCAATCTTAATGTTCCAGAGGGTAATCCATTATAATCCATGACTTAGGTAACTTAAGTTCCATTTAATACATACATACATATGTATATGTATATATATATATATACATGTAATCATATGTATATATTATATATGTATGAATCCAGAGATATGTTGGACCCAAGATTCATTCATAGAGTCCATATCCTCCCAAGCTCCAGGTGGTGGTGAAGATTTTGGCAGAGAAGCATGGCGTGAAATGTCCTGAGCTTCCAGGAGTTTCTGGCGTCTTCCGGTGAAAATTCTGGGAACAGATGTTGCAAAGCCATGGGAACAGATGTAAAGAACACTAAAGTAAAGCCCATGATTGATGGTGTTTTCGGCCAAAATGTGGAGTTGACTTAAACCCCCCCTGGTTTAGTGGATTCTACATTCATGAATCAGCTTCCCTGGTAGTGAATATTCGCGGGTGGCAAACATGGCCATTGGGAGACGTTGGAATATGGGGTAACACAAGGTGTCATGAGTTATCCGGTTGAAACCGGTTTCTTCCCCACCAGACTTCCCATAAACGATACATTGCTGAGTTTATTTTAGAAGATTTTTGTCCATCCAAAACTCCATTTAGTTAGGGGATGTTCCAGATGTTCCATTGCTACGTTTGATTACCGGGTGTTCCTATTAATCATCACTATTGACCATTCAGCATCATTATCAACTATCATCAACCATTATTAACCATCATTATCCATCATTAACCAGGAATATTAACCATAGTTATTAACCGTTCCTAACCATCATTGGTACTATTCACCCCATAAAACATCATAAAACTGGCAGGAGACATCCTTCTGAGTGGAGAGATGGACCAAGATGTGGTGAAATCCTTGGCTCAAGTCTGTGGCTCGATGAGATTCATGGGAGAGTCATGGAGAAATTTACCCTCTGGTAAACGTTATGGAAAATCACCATTTTATAGCTGGGTAAATCCACTATTTCGACTGGGTCATTTTCAATAGCTATGTTAAATTACCAGAGGGTATGAGTTCTTCAAGTCTGATATATTAGAATCAGATAGTCCAGGATATTCCATAAATATTATATAAAGTGGATGTCTTAAAATCGGGGGATCGAATATTTTAACAACTGATCAAGTCTGACTTGGATGATTTTGGGCTACCCCCAAAAAATCGGGAAATCTGGATGAAGTATCGAAGATCCATCATGGTGCATCCCATTCAGTGATTTTGTTGTGCACATCCTTGGAGTGTGAAAAACCTCATGCTGCTCCAAGCTAGCCGTTAAAGATCCATAGAAATCCCCACCCTGTGACTATGTGAATCCTGATGTTTACCTGACAAAATGTCATGTTTATCTGACAGAAAAAACAATGATAGTCTTTCTCGGATAAACTATTCCCTTCCCCCATTCATATTAAGCGCCGTCCAGAAACTATGGCTTAGTAAGGGATTTACACATTTTGGAGACCATAGAATGGAGATGTCTAATATTGGGTGGATGAGATTATCATGTGTCTTGGATGTTTTTTTTTCCTATTCCTATATACCCTCTGGTAAATAAACATAGACCCTGAAAATCCCATTTTTTTAATGGAAACTAATCTTCCAACCCCGATGACTGGCAGGGTCTGTGTTAATTTACTGGAGGGTACCCTCCAGTTATTTAACAGTTCGCCATGGGAAATATGGCCCATAGAAATAGATGGTTTACCGAACTAGAAATAGATATGTTACTAAGAGGGTAAATTATATTGATATATATATATATTATATAGATATATCTCTGGATAATCCAATGGATATATCTCTGGATATTGATATATACCAATTATATCCAGAGATATATCTATATATTGATCCCATTGACTCTTGATATCTCTGGATCATCCAATGGAGCGTGGACAAGCCAAAAACCGAGGTAAAGGGTGGTTGCATCTTGGAGGATCGGGGTAGCCGCGGAATCGCCGGGGGCCGGGGTTGCATGGATGACTTTGCTTATCTTTGGTTACTCAACATACCCGGCCTGGTAAACGTTTACATAACTATGGAAAGATCCACCATTTTTAATGGGAAAACTCACTATTTCTATGGCCATTTTCAATAGCAAACTGCTAGTTTACCAGAGGGTAGCTATGGAAAATCACCATTTTTCATATGTAAAAAGAAGGATATCATCGAACCCGATGGACATTTTTTTCCATAGCTATTTTCCCTTTGATATTCAAACATGGCTTGCTGGAAAACCCACCATTCACTTCGATGATTTTTTCCAGCTACCATCATCCATTGTCCATGTTTGATGGGAATTTTCCAGGAAGGCATGTTTGATGGCACCCGAGGTTATTTTGATTTGTCTGAACATGGGCTATACCTATGACAATTGTGCGGATTTGTGAACATCTGTAAGATGTATTGTGACAATTTAACAACATTCAATGAGGGTATAATTATACGATGGCATAGTGGGGTCAAGACCCTCAAATGAACATGTTTAGTAGGGCACATTTTGATAAACCATCAAAGTTGGTGGTACTCCTACTTTCAGACCAATCCATGTGTGACTGAAATATGGTGAAATCAATATGATCATGGCCATGTGATGAATACACAACTCGGTGTTATTAAACATGACTGGCTGGAAAATCTGAAAGAACTAGTTGTGATGTTTTGTTCGTTGGAAAGACTACAGAACTCCATAGTTTCTTTTCCAGCAATCCATGTTTGATTACCACAGCGCAGCGTGTGTATAAAATTGGATAAATATGTATGAAGTCGATCCATTGAATTTTTGAATCGGACAGTCGATCATTTCAAAATGGTATAAATCCACTGGTTATTTAACATAGCCATGAAAAATCCCTAATAAATGGAGGTTTTAATGGGAAAATCATCTATAAATGAGCCATTTTCCATGGCTGTGTTAAATAACCAGATGGTAAATCCACTGGAAATGAGGTATCATGGTGTACCCCCAATGGTGATTTGACAGAGAAAAGGATGATAAACCAGTGGATTCCTTTTGGGACTCTATTTTCAGACAGACCCATCTTATGAATGACATGTCCAAATTGTTCGGAAAAGGTCTCCACGGGTTTAGAGGTCATTTTGCCTCTGTATTTCGCCAGAAAACATCCCTCCTATTCCTGGGGTGTTGGGAGCAACCCTGGAGATCAAGAGTAAATGGGATTTGATCAATTGGGTATGGATCAATACCTATTAATACCATTTTTAGTGGGATGAACATCCATTTACCAGCTATTTTGGGGTTCACCAGGGGTACAGGGTTTTGACCCACATCCATATTGTTATTTCCAGCCCTAATACAAACATACCCATTCTATTATTTTCTATGGTCGAAGATCTGTGTAAATTCCCTACTGAATCAGTGGTTTCTGAATATACAAACCGCTGTAAACTAACAGTTCGATGAGGAGAACCCACCATGAATGTAGATCCATTTCTTCATTTGGGGGAGGCTATCAGGAAATCAGCAGCAAAGTGTGAAGATAACAACAAAGACCTCTATTTTATCTTTAGGAAAAAACATCAAAAAACACATCATTGACATGTGAATTCATAGTGTATTCCTGTGGATTTTCATGATCCATTCACCAACAAAGATCAGGGTGGGTCGACCTGGTCGACCTGTGTCGCAACTTCCCGAGGTATGTGAACCCCAGGGATGATCCAAAGTTCTACGGGGACACGATCCAGTCCTCGGGATGCCAGCTGGAAGTGGTTCCCTTCAGTCCCAAGGTGCGGAAAAATGCGAATTTCATGGGAATTGGTTGGGAATTTGTTGGATCCACGAAGATCCTAGGGGAAAAGAAAGTTGTAGCCACTAGGTTCACTGATCGGATGTTCAAAATATGGTTGCCATCCATGGAGATCCATGGATGATCCCTCCCAAGATCGATAAGCAACTGCTTGTTGCAGATCAAAGAACCATGGCTTCAGAAAATAATATGTGAATATGTGATTTAAAAGATGTGAAAAACGATTGCTTTCAAACTTGTTTCAATTCACTTCACCCAACTTCAACGATAGATTCACCCAAACTGTCAAAGTTCAACCAAGTCAAAGCCGTTTTTGTCCCCAACATCACCCCACCCCACCCCACCCACAGCCCATGAATCGGGACCACGACTTGTGCAGACGGCGGACAAAGAGACCATCGAGAAACTCCACCAGGCACTGGATACGTTGCCCAGACCCGCCATGATTCAGCACCTTGACAGTGGACCCGCTGGGACATGCTGGGGCTGGAAATAAGCGTGGCTTGGCCATGGAGAAATATAGAGCTGGTAAAATCAACTGGTAAAATCAACTATAGATTAACAATGTTTGATTATAAAATATATCAACTATAACAATGGTTAATAACAATGGTATAAAACCAACTATATAACTATTATCAATGGTTAATAACAATGTTTGATTATAAAATATATCAACTATAGACATATCAATGGTGGATTTTCCAAGCCATGTTTGACTGCCGGAGGGAATCTTACCATCGACAAATTGATTGGTCAACTTAGCCCCAGAGAAGCGATTTAGCAGTTAGCAATATATAATATGTATGTATCGTTGAGTTCAGCTATGGCATACTATGGCTAAAACATGTTAATTATGGTTAGCAAAACTATGTATATGATATTATATGACCATAGTTAGCATATATATATATATTATAATATATATATATATATGTATGTTTAGTTGTGGTTAGTTCAACGGTTTAGTTGTGATTAAACCGTGAAAAGTCACATTGGGTGGTAAATGGTTATCCCCTGGCAAATTCACCATTTCAACTATAGGCAGATCAGCATAAACCATTTATACATGGGCGGCTTTTCAAAGCTATGTTACCCTCTGGTTATGACTAACATAGCCATGGGAAATGGCCCATAGAAATAGATGGTTTACCTATTAAAAATGGTGATTTTCCATGGCTATGTTAAATAACCAGATGGTAAATCTTTAGAGGGTATGTACTGTATGGGTCAAAAAGAGGGGTTATAAACCACTTGGGATGCGACACGCCAAGTTGAGCAGACCGAGCTGCACTTTTCTGTTTGAGCGAACTATAACATATGATGATTGTGATTATTGGGTAGATCAAGATATCATGAGTATATCTTGGTAGGTATGATCGTTTATTATATGGGCAGATATGAACATTATATATATATATATACTGTTCTATATTTCTATATGTTTTATCTTGATTATAGGTAGATTTGATACGGGTAGATAGATAGATAGATAGATATATATATATGCAAATATGATTACTACAGCGACAATAAAACAAATGTTATGTTTAGCACCAATCAACAGGACATCCATAAAGAAGTACTTGTATATACATGGATTGCCCCGTACCAGCCCACAGCTGCCTTTACAAAGTGACTTATTACTACCCATCCCCCAACCATGTAGCAACCAGTCGCAGATCCCTGAACTTAGTCACTTCTTCGTAATTGGCTTGTTAGCTTCGCTTTCTTGCAAAGATTGCAATCAATTGCTTGGGTTCTGCAACTGGTTGACGTGTTACAAGTGGATATTTACTTACGACTCCTTAGAATTATACATATACATACATATTATATATATATATATACATCTGAAACAGTTCATTTGAAGCCACACACACACACAACACATTTTCGTAGTCGACGTGGATCAAACAAGCTTTGCTTCTTCACGCCGAAACGTCGCCGCTGCTTCGATAAGCGCAGCATCCCCTTCAGGTGTACCAGTGCGAATCGCGCCGCCCTGACCATGTTCCTGTGGATGGCCAAGCATCCGGGCCGTTTGCAAAACACCGTGAGTTGAACACGGAAAGGGTGCGGGCTGTGCGGAGAAGAAACATATGGTGATTGGTTGCCTGGAGAAATGATGGATATATCATTATATATGTATAAGTATAGTATATATATATATATCATCTGTATGATAATTATAAACAACGCGGTTTGGGTGGGATTTTAATACAGAAACGCAACATGTCAGTGGGACTCAACGAAGAAACATCGGGTGATTTCAGTGATCCAATAGACTGCACTGTTGGCGGTATATGTTTGTTGGCGGCACCACGCTGTGGATCATATTCAGCAACCATGATGGTTAATATATGATAGTTATCAATGGTCAATGATGGTTAATATATGGTTAACCTATGGTTAATATATGTTTTTACTATTTGGTTGGTGGTGACCGGAACCATGGAATTTTATGACTTCCAGAAACAGTTGGGAATGGAATAATCATCCCAACTGACTTTCAGTCCATCATTTTTCAGGTCGGGGTAGGGCTCAACCACGAAGCAGTTCTGTGTTTCTTATCGCATCCGACACTCTGGAACTGATCCTCGAAAATCGGCTGAAAGGTCTCATCAAAGCTGTGTTTTTATCCACCCCTTGAGGCATATAGGCTACAGCGGCCCCTCCGCCGATCTACTTGTGGAGGCGCCTGGATGGCAATGTAGTGCTAGCAATTTACATCTGAATTGAAACCATTCACAGACTTGAATTGTTTACCTGTGAAGACTGAAATTTAAAGTATTGCAAGGGTAACCCAAAAACACAAGCGGAATGTTGCGCATCAAAACTGGGATTTAAATTCCTTTCAATCAGGTGATATATATAGTTGGGCGTTCATCACACATTCTTAATCTGATAAAAAAAACAATCACCAAGAAGTGCACAGGGCCTTGGTGTTGCGGTTTGGAAGATCATTTTTGTGCCACAATATTTTTTTAAGGGCTACTACAAGATGTTTGAAGATATATTGTACATTATGATCCAAGTAGATAAATCAAGATGAGCAACACACATGTATATGATATGATATGATATGATATTATATGATATGATATGATATACATATGTAAAGTTAAATATAGTCCTTTTGGAGTGTAGATAGAATATGGACTTGTCAAACCAAATGCCACTGAAATGGGAAGATCTTTGAAATAAACAACGTATTCTAGCGCCACTTCAGGATGATTACACATCTACATCAGTCAATGGATTGGTTTCAGGGAAAACCTTAACCGGATACCTTGGAGTTTGCATTGAAATATGCGGGCTTCCTTTAAATGTTCCCTTAAACCAATCCATTGAATAACTCTACAGGTTTACATAAACAGCAAAATCCATATTCTATCTACTTAAGATTTAAGGATGATTATAAATATATACATAACATGTTTGGCGTGGCTTCAAGCCACCAACCCACGCATTTTTTTAACTTGCCAGGACATGAAACTCGACAACTTTCGCCCAGTGACTTGACAGAAACACATTCGTTGGCTGCTAAAATTGAATTTTATTCATGATATGCTTAGTTACTATTCAGGATATACATGCAAATAATACAGATATATATATATACATACATACTGTATATTGTATATAAAATAATGTTATTACTTTATATGCTTGCTATTGTCCATATCACGTTTTCTGTTTGTGTCAATCTCAAAGAACGAGGGACCACAGACGTGTTTGTTTTCATACAATGCCCCGAGGAGTTGAGGAGAGTGGCACTGAACTTTTCGGCATTGGTAGCCACTATAGTCATGGACATTTCACCATTTCACCCCGCACGGGTGACCCCACGGTCAGATGTCATCGTCATTTCTGTCACCCAGATTTCCCACCGTTTTTTTTAAGCAGCCTGGTACTTGTGGAGTTCCAGTGAACTAAGTGGATCCAGTTCACCATAGTTCTAGGGGCCAAAAAATCCCACCTGGGGTTGAAATCTCATAGATTCTACCAAATTCTAGCCATAAAAATCACCCCAGCTGCAGCATGATTCTCACCACCAGGTGATATATCCCATCATAATCCATAATATTCCGCGTAATATTGGTTAAATCATCATTTCATACCCCATCAAAATAAAACAAAATGACCATTACTGGAAAGCACCCCAACAACACACCCCTCAAAGTAGGGTGAATTGCCATCATATATCACCCATATATATATATATATCATAAACCAAATTTAACCCAAAACCCACGGTCCCCATAAAAAATAGGCCCACATATCATATCAAGTTTGTTATATATTGCAATTTGTATCCCTCTACATCCCTATGACATCCTTCAAGTACTTTAATATCCAGTACTTTACATTCCACTATACTGGTATCCATTATATAAATGCCAATTCTGTCTCATTCTATCCCAGGAATTCACCATTCTTGGACTGTTGGTTATCTCCCCATTCGCAGGTTATATGATGTTATGTGGTATTCCTGTCATGACCCATAGTTAACAAAAACATTATATACTGCATCCTTATGATATCCCATTCGTGCTTACTAACCCCAACAGTTGATCAGTTGATGTTTGTTTTGGGTCACAGTTTCCCCAGTTTCCCCGCATGTTCCCCATGAAAATAGGGCCATTGACTATCACAAAAATGCTCAAAGTTCTTACCCTCTGGTAAATTAACATAGACCCTGGCAAATAGGACTTGGAAGATTAGTTTCCATTAAAAATTGGTTATTTTCAGGGTCTATGTTAATTTACCAGAGGGTAATGATTAGTGAAATTCATTGAATTTACACTCCTGCAAACTAACAGTTCGATGTGGAAAATCCCCACCATGAATGTAGATCATGTTCCTAGGGTGAAAACCCATGGGTTTTCTACATCTTTTTGTATGTTTGCCCTAGGGTAAGTCACCATCAAATCACTATTAAATTAGATCCCATCAAGTCACCATTAAATCACCATTCAATCCCATTACACCACCATTGCCTTACCATTTTCTCACCATTTTCCCAATATTCTCCGAACATGTTCCATGGCCACCCCGCTTCCAAGGAGCTCAGGCAATGGATGGTCAGCTTCCTCCCCGATGCCACTGACGCAGAGGCGTTTTGGGACGAAAAACCACGGGAAATATGGGATGAAAGCACCGAAAATGGTGGTTGAACCATGGTTCAACCATGAAATTTTCTGGTTTAAGCAACACATCTCAGCTTTACCTATGGGAAATTGAGACCTTGGGATGGAAATCCATGGCTTTTCTTTGGAAACTGATCCGTTTGTGTTGATTGTCGTAACACCCTGTGAACGTCGACTGGGTCGAAGGTTACCTGGAAAGCGTGGTGGGTCAGAGAGGTCTCTGTTCTACCACCAAAACCCATCGAAACCCATCAAAAATCATCAACACTTGTGAAATCCTCGGCTTCTTGCCTGTGGTAAACTGGCCGGCCAGAAACCTCCATCAAGACGGTTGAAATCCAATTCTGGTAACTTTAGCATGGTTTCCAATCATTCGGTGGCCATATTAATTACATGATCAACCAGATTTATTCAAGCGATCAATGACATGAAACCACTGTTTTTTTTGGTCCACCAGATCTAGGGCCTTGCAAGTTCCTTCTTCGAAACCTGCGAATGATCCCACGCGTAAGATGTTGATGGCCTTCCATCATCCGGTAATGATCCCAACTGATATTCTGAGTCACAAGGAACGTCTCACCCATCCAATTGGATCCAATTCTTTTCAGATTTCCACAAGGTTGACCCGGGGGGTCAGCTGAATCCATTTCCAGGGGCTATTGGGAAAATCATCCCGGCCGAAGATGTGGAGTTTTGAGAAGATGTGGAGTTTGAGAAGGGGAAAGCATGGTAGTTTTTTCGAGTTTCATTTTGTACGTTTGCCCTAGGATAATCAACATGTTCCCACATGTTTGTTCCAAGAAATATGTTCCAATCTTCCCAATATTGATATATTTCATCATCATTTTCCCATGTTTCCCCACTTTAAAACCCGCCTTACCCAATGGTCTTCGACTGCGACGCCGGCGGGAAAGGTGGCTCGTCAGCTCTCCGTGCGCTTCGAGGGTGTTCGCCAACTCTTTGAGAAGGAGAGCTCCACGCTGCTGCTTGGCCGTCACAGTTGGACCCTGGGATATAGTAGTTATATTGTGGTATGATGTGGGATTATAGTATAGTGTTATATAATGTGATATATATATATATGGTTATTGTAAGTCCTATAATAATCATATAATCTAATATATATATATATATACATGGTTATAACATACTATAGTGACTATAATCGCACATGGCTATAATCATATCATATAGTGGGATTATGGGAGTATGTTATAGTTTAATGGCTTGGTTGGCAAAATTTTGACCAGAAATCCCCCATATTTAATGGGAAAATCAATGATTTCCGGTTAAGATTTTCCCTTCAACCCATCCATCAAATAGTGGGATTATGTGGGATTATAGCATAATTAGTGTTACATATATATATATATATATATAGGGCAGAGTTTGATTAAGAGCTCTTTGCAGTGTTTGAGAACTTGTCATCGAATTCGTAGAAGCTGTCCACGTTTGCAAGAAGTTGTGCACGATTCACAGAAGTTGTGCACGTTTCACACGCTCCTCTAATAACGTTCGTGTTCAACTGCTGTGGAATGGACGGCTCTCATTGGGGACTCTTAACCAGACTATCCCGATATAAATATATATATATATATAATATGATATATCGATATGGTTATATAGTTGGATTATTATATGTCATATTGTTTCCATTTAGTGGGATATGTCATGATGATAAATGGATATATATAAATGGTATGTAATGGGTTGTAGTGGTGATATACCATCTGGTAAATTAACAGTTGGACCCTGATTTTGTCATGATTTGTTTAGTGGAAACTGTTGTCTTCCAACCCCGATCAATGGCAGGGTCGAACTGTCAATTTACTGGAGGGTATGTTCTTCTCCCAACTGAGCCTCTTGTAAACTGTAAACGTTTACAGTTCGATGATGACTTTTCCAGATCGAACTGTAAACGTTTATCGGGGAACGTGTTGATCATAGATCCTGAAAATTGCCCATTTTGAGTTGAAAGTTGTTTTCCAAATGATGGGCAGGGTCTAGATTCTAGATATGTGGAATTTTGGGGAGGGTCAGCCAATTTAAGGATGAACAGTGAGACACGTATTTGAAGGAAACCCTTGAGATTTAAGGGCACACTTTAGAGGACACTTTGTTTTTTCCTGCGTATGTTTGGGGATGAATAGCCTTTCACCAGCTATGTGGGGGGAGGAACAGAGGCATACCAGGGTTTTGACACATGCCCATCTTAGTCTTTTAAGCATCAACAGATGAAGACTTTGTCCCAGACCTTATTTAAGGGAAAATCAACCCCAGAAACCCATATATTTGGGGTAAACACCATGGTTGAACAAAGACAAAGATGAAAAACTAACATCCCATTTAGGAACACAGACGAAAAAAAACACATGAGCAGTGTTCAACACTCCTGTTGCTTGATGATTATAGAGGACTATACCAATATATGGCGGATCATAACAATCCAATAGGGGAATCCCTATTACCCAACCGGTATAGTGGAATGACAGAGGGATTTTGAACAATGCTCACATGCTTATTCTATGTGCCATGGGACCTTGGGCTCCCTTGCGAATTGCTATGCCCTGTGCGTATCTTCTGAGGACCTATTTGGTGAGCTGCCCAGATCCTTCGAGGATCATATTGGTGGTAAAAGGATGGGAAAGACGGTGCAACAAACATGGTGTGATCCCAACATTTACTTTTTGTTTGATGGGTTAGTAATATGATAGCGGAAGAACATGAATTGAATGTACTGGGATTTTGCGGGAACATAACAACCAAGAACAAGCATTTTCATGGGATAGTGTCTGAAATTCGGTTATACTCTTAAGTTGTGGACATTTATAAAACATGATGTGTGTAAATACAATTATATATATATATATCATATATATCAGTGGATGGAACGGGGCACGGAAAGGGGCTACCCTACTATGCTTGGAACCCAGAATGCCATACGACGGGATGGGTTTGTTTTTTTTTGTGCTTTCACTGTCAATAGTTCAATGAGTTAGCCTCCGAGAAGTTCACTAATAGCTTTGGGAAATGGCCCATGTATATATAAATATATAGAGATATAGATCTATATTTTTTACTATGTTGAATTTGGCAACCTTCCACAGCCATGTTAGATTACCATCAATTAATGGGGTATATTAAGTTGCTTCTCAAAAAATCAAGCCGGGAATCCTGAAATTTAGATGTGCGCGTTCACCGTTGACCAGAGGGTAGTACTGTGCTGATGATCCATTACTGGCATTGATGGGATAATCTATAGGAAAACACAACAAATACTCTACTTTCCTGAGCCTGTAGACCGTCCATCTTCCCGTAAATCATGGTTGATTGGTTGGTTAATATCCCAGTTTTGGATGGTGATGTGTTTAGTATTGGTTGATATCCCTTAAGTCATGGTGAATATCCTTATGTTTAATCAAAAAACCATCCTGGTTTAACCTTGGTCAGATACGAACTAGTACTTTAATCTTTAATCTGTATATCAATGGTATATCACAGCTAGAAAATGTCGATTTTTGGCAGGTATGGCCCCTATTCGCCATGCATATTTCTTCACCGGCCAGAGAGGTTCCACGGCTACCCAGGAAAGCAAGGAAGCCGCGCTGATCGATCCGGTCTTAGAAACGATGGACAGGGATTTGAAGATCGCGACTGGACGCTTTTTTACGCGTGGGAAAACGGCGATGTTGCCCCTTTTTGAAGCGTGGGAAAATCATGGAAGTGAAATGACATTTCAACCAACCAGGGGGAGATTTCAACTGACCAACATGGGGTTTCAACCAAGCAAGATGCGATGTTGTCACCTTCGAAGATGATCGAACTTTAGCAAAGCACTTTTGGATTGAACCAATTCCCCTAGGTAGTCAAAAGTCTAAGCAAGACTTTTTTCAGTTGGATGAACCAAAAGTGGGGAGCTGAGCTCGCTTGTAGTCATGGTGCCGTCCAGAATTGGGTTCAACGAATTCCATGCGGGATTTTGTTTGATGAATTGGAGAGCTATTCAGAATTCCAAAACTACCATCCCCAAAAAAGTATCAACCAGTGAACGGTGTGTATGATTGTAGTTAATTATTAGTTACTAGAGACTATATATGTATATAATTGTATATATATAATTTGTTTTAAATGATTTATCATCCGGTGACCAATCGACCCAACAGTTGGGAACTATCATAATCGATGAAATATGATGGTCATTGGATGATGGAAAGCGATGAAAACCAGGCATCGGTGTCCAAGCGCTTCTGAACAGGTGAAAGATCTGGGTTTGCAGCTCAAGTATGTGCCTTGGCCGCAGCGCTGGAAAATCCACCAGAAATGGTTTAATATGATTGTGATGATTGCCTTACCTTCTGGTAAACGTTTACATAATGGAAAATCACCATTTTATAGCTGGGTAAATCAACTACAAATGGCCATGGTCAACAGCTAACTGTAAACGTTTACCAGAGGGTACAGGTCCTATTTCAATCAGCATTGATATTTCCTGCTGGATTTCCAGCAAGCCATGTGATGTTTCATGTCACCTTTTCGGATGGATACCCGGATGCCCCAGCGACCTTTTTCGCTTCGAAATTCCAATAAACCCCAGCAAGCTCATTGCTTAAAAAGGTGACGTCCAATGGATGGTAAACACCATCCCCAATTTCTGGTTTCAAAGCCATGGATTTTCGGTGGCTGAAATCCCACGGATAATTTTTGTTGTCTCGACAGACTCAAGTTCATGTCTAAATGAAACTAGAACATTGATCATCAAGAATCAAAACCATTATTTATCCAATTGTTTTTTTTTTATGTTGAATAAACTTAAATGAATGATGTTGAATTAAATCATGAATTAAATCATGAAGATTCGAATTAGTAAAAGATTGTGGGATCATCCCACGTATCGTGTCACTTCCCAATCTGCGGGATGGTTTAATTCTCCCATCCGTTGATGATCTTCACAAGATTCCTGGATGTGTTGGATGTGTTCACCACCAGAAATAGGGAAATATATATATATATATATCCCATCTAATGGATGTCCCATTAGATACCCATTCAATCATCTGTTTATATCAACCATCATCAATTATCAACAACAATTATTAACCATCAACCATCATCAACCATTATTAACCGTTATTAACCATCATTTATTAACCATAAAACTGTAACATCCCCTATAAACCCAACAGCTATAGTTCCGTTGACCGTTGACCGTTCCCAGGTCCTCAACACGCATTGCCACGCCGACCACGTCACCTCTGGCGGAGCCATCCGCAAGGAGATCCCCGAGGTGCCCCGGTGCGGTGCCGCCTGCCATAAGGAGCGATGGAGCCAGGGATGATTTCCATAGGGATTTCCATGGGATTTATGGTGATTTCATAGGATTTACCCTCTGGTAATTTAACGTAGCTATTGAACATGACCATAGAAATAGTGGATTTTCCCATTAAAAATGGTGATTTTCCATAGTTATGTTAGTTTTACCAGAGGTTAATAGGGAAATACCAATAAATCACCATAGGGATTTCACCAAAATGGTGGATTTGACCAATGGGATTTGACCGGATGACTGACCTTAATCAAAATATGGGGATGAAACATAGGATTTAACATGATTTATCATGAAGCATGATTAGTTCTTGATTGTTGCGGGATTTCTGAACTTGTTTGGTGATTTAAAAGCTCGGTTGATGATTAATGAGTAATGTGTGAATTTAAGGAGAATTTCACTGATTGAACATGATTTAACCATCGTTGCCATCCAAAAGATGGAGATAAGATTGATACATGATGATTAACTTATAGATGAATACTCAGAGCACTGTCAAAACTGACTAGAAAATCTGATGAAGCTTCATTAACCCCCCACAATATTTGAAGTAGTTCAACTCCCAATGTATTCCCATGTATCCCCATTATATCAAGTCCCATGAAGTTCCAATAGATACCTAAGTTAGGATGGTTGAAAAAAAAACATATCCCACTATTTATGCCATCAATATCCCATTCATCATTTTGATACTATTGCCCTCAAGACCCGATTATTTCAGGTTTATCCAATCAATACCCCATGATTCCCTACGTTGTTCCATATCTTTGATAGTTCAGTCCCGCGTTGTATTCAAAATTCATCCCATTATTCAGATGTCATTTTATGCGTTAATGTACCGTTCATATCCCATTAATATCCCGTCAATATCCTATTAATTCATATCCCATTAACGGGTATTGTCCGGATTGCTAAAATATCATTTTACGGGATATTGACGCGGACTTTTATTGTTTGACCTATCATTTGATGGGATATTTAATATTTAAATACCCTCCACTAAGCTAACATAGCTATGGACAATTACCATTTATAGATTATTTACCCGGCCATAAGAAAATGATGATTTCCGCCGCTACTGTATGTTAAATTACCAGATAGTATAACCGTAATTGTGATTGTGAACCATTCATCATCATTACTAACGATAACGAATCATTTTCGAATCCCACTAAAATACACAAAACCCTATTCAATCCCTTTTAAATCAGCATTATTGCCCTCTGGTAAACTCACATAGCTATGGACAATCACAATTTGTCATGGGTAAATCAACTATAAATGACCATTTTCAATAATCCCTTCCTCCTAATATTAAACACCCCCCCTATTACTAAACACGGCAGGTAGTTTTTAGTATTAGGGGGGTATTTAGTATTAGGGAACCCTAATACTAAATTAAAACCCTTAATAATAAAGAACATTTTTCCGATCTCAAAATCAATTAAATTTCTTTATATAACGCAATTAAAATATTGCCAAAAATTGGATTTCGAAGCTTCCCCCTAATATTAAAACACTTAATAATAAAAACTATTTTTTCCGATTTCAAAATCAATTAAATTTCTTTATATATTAACGCAATTAAAATATTGCCAAAAATTGGATTTCGAAGCTTCCCCCCTAATAATAAACACCCCGGGGTTGACTAGTATTTAGTATTAGGGGGGGAAACCCACAAATGGTAGGTTGATGTTTAAATTGTTTTCTAAAGGGGATTAATTAAAAGTGAAATTGGCCAATCTGAAATGTTCAAAAATTGGAGATGGACACTATAGTTTTTCGTATTTGGGCGGGGTTTCGCAGAAGGAGGAAGGGATTAGCTATGTTCAATTACCAGAGGCCTACTCATCATGAAAACCATGCTTGGTGTCCTAACAAAACATGCGAAATGGCAGGTGAAAACCATCATCTCCGAAGCTTCCGGGGCGAAAGCCGATCAACACGTGAGGCCGGTGACCCGCGCCCTCCAATGGAGATGGAATCGCTGGGGGAATCGTGGAACTCAATGGTCGATCATGGTTAGTGATGGTTGATGATGGTTGATATAATAGTGGGTTAATGTGGGTAAAACAATGCCATAAACCCCCATTCATCACCATTTTTACTGGTGGTATAAACTTCCCATTCCCAGTCATGGGTGGTTTATTTATGGCTTTGTTTTACCCACAAAAAAATGGGGTATTCTGAAGCCACGTTTGATGACAAAGGGGAACTATGTTTGACATTTGCCAAAGACCTGGGCAATGCATGGCCAGGGCAGGGAGATGGATATGTCATACGTAGCTGCCCGATTTGGCACACCGAAGGCCTAGAGAAAGCCCTAGGGCTCTAGGGCAAGGCTTCGTGTTTCTCTCCGGCAATCGATGATGGCAATGGAAAAGCCCTGTAAATGAAATTAAATGAAGGTGTATTCAGTAAAACTTAGTAGTTAGTTGTATGGCATGTCAGTGGTCTGGATTGAATGGTGTTTTCAATGAACAAATTTATAAAATGAAAGAAAAGGACAACAAATTAAACAAAAGGAACATAAATGAAATGAACACGCATGAAAATAAATGAAAAATAATGAAACAAACGTGTAAAATATGGACAAAAATGACATACATTATATAAATAACCAATGAACAACATAAAATCAAAATGCAACACATCAAGCAACAGACAGCCACATAGTAAAACAAATGACTTTTTTGGAACCATATCCCAGACATGAATTGCATAGCTGTGATTGATGGGCCACAGCTTGAACAGATTAAATAGAATGAAGTAAAACCATTTCAGTTTTATCTATATGTCTTTACGTATAGTGGTTTTATTTGTTTATGTCTTTGTATTTCTGTTTAGACGTTTTTTTTCCCATGGAAAAGTTTTGATTTATTTTTTTTCTTGATCAACCAAACTATGTTGAAACCAACCTCCTTCAACTTGTACCACCACTTAGTCCTGCTGATTTACAGTTGGGAAACTCCTGAAATAATGGGGGAAGGTTCAATTCATGAATAGACCAATACGTACCAATACTAAATGACAGCAACCCCAAAACAGATCGAACAGTGAGACAACCTGGTAAACTCGGAGGTATCATCAAACTACCATCCTTGTGTTGCATTTCTCAAGGCATCGGGCTGAGATGGGTTTACTATTTACATATACTAAACCATATGGTTTTGTTTGGGCCGAAATTACAAGTATGGGCCTATGGATACTATAAACTATTTACTATTTACTATACTATAAACCTATGGATAAACTATCAGATGGGCCTAACTATATTACAAAGATTTACAAGGGGATGATTGTCCCCATCTTATCCCCATCTGATCCCCATCTGAACATCAGGGACGGTGACAAAGTGAGCATCGGCAAGTTGACTTTGGAGGCCCAGTCCGTCCAGGAAGTTCTGGATCGAAGCAACACTGAAATTGGCTATGAACACCTCAAAAGCCAATGTTTTTCTGTTGGTTCAAACTCCATTGTTGTTGCTCAACATCATAAAATACCTCAAAGAAAACATATAGATTTGGTATGATTTGGTTGTAGAATGATGTAATTCCAATTGGTTCTGAGTAAGGTATAATGACCTCTGCAACATCTGAGGGTAATCATCCCCTGAAAAAGCCGCATTTCAGGTTGGTGCCTGGTGAATGATGAAATAATTGATCAGTTCCCCACTCCATGCAAGTTGGTTCTCCCAGTTACAAGTTGCTCAGAATAGTCCATGTCCATACACCCTAGGCCCTATTTATTCACTAGTCATGTTCACCGACTTAGCCATCATTAATGAGCTATAAATCTCATGAAAAATCCCGATGTTTGTTGGCTAAGTCCCATTTGTTCATCCCATGTTTCATCCCATGAATTCCCATAAAATTCCCATAAAATTCCCATGAAATCCTATCAAACTCCATGAAATCCCCATTTTTCTTGCTTTAAATCCCATCAAACTCGTTGATCCCGGCCCCGTTGCTCCGTAGGTCCGCGCCACGCCGGGGCACACGGACGGCTGTGTCACCTACGTGCTGCGGACGCCTTCGGTGGGATATTGCTTCACCGGCGACACCTTGTTGGTGCGAGGCGGTCCCCTTAATCGACACCGGTACTCGGGGTTGGACGATGGTTACCTATAGGAGAATGGTGATTTCACCACTATAAATGGTGATATATGGTTAATATATGGTTAATCTATGGTTAATATATGGTTAATCTATGGTTAATCTATGGTGAATTGTGATTAGTGATGGTTAATGATGGTTATCAATGGTTAATGATGGTTAATGATGGTTAATGATGGTTATCAATGGTTAATGATTGTCAGTAATGGTTAGTAGTGGTGATTGATGGAATATACCCTTTGGTAAACTAACAGTAAGCTATTGAACATGACCATAGAAATAGTTGATTTACCCATTCAAAATGGTGATTGTGCGTAGTTATGTTAGTTTACCAGAGGGTAACCAAGGAAATGGATGGGAAAAGCCAAGTGATGATAGTAAACAAGTCCCATTTTTGGGGGGTGGTTTATATGACATATGTATCATTATGATTATTATTCTGGATGAATATACCACGCAATGATTATAAATTGGAGGGTTTATACCGGTTTATGAGGTTTCTAGCTGGGAACATCATCTATAAATGGTTCCCACTCTTCAAAATGGAGGTGAATTTACCAAGGAAATGGGATATGAATCATCTGGATGTATATAGCTAATGGGATTCCATTTTTTCTCAGGCTTGCATATTCTTGCTGGTAGAGTCCCCATTGCTATCATACCTTATATACATTATATATAATACAAAATGTAATATATAATCAGTTGGTATACTCCATATATATATAATTATATTATATAATTATATTATATATATACACGCAATATATATATATGAATATAATTATATATATATATATTGTTATATACATAACCTATCTATATCTATCTAATTCTATCTATGTGCTCTTTGAAACCGCAACCAAGTGCCGGGAAAAAGTTACGGAGGCTGTGGAAGGACGGACTTCCAGCAGGGCAGCAACCAGGGACTCTACGAGAGCGTGCACAAGTGGCCCTGCAACGAGATCGGGGCGAAAACGGAAGGGGGACTTAACTTCAAAAGTTTAGGTTTATGGTAGGTATATGTGGCAGTGTGTCAAAACCTTGTACCCCTTCTGTTCACATCAAAATAGCTGGGATTTATGGATGTCCATCCCCCTAAAAATGGTATTAATAGGTATTGATCCATACCCATGTAACGTATATACCTATACTTTTTTGGCGATTACAATGGTTTTTTTTTGAATTGTATTGGACAGGGACTTACGGTTAAACGGTTAAATAGAATACTATATTATAACCTACAAGAATAGACAGAATAAATCTATTAAGAACCTAATTTGGATATTATAGGGAAGGACTTGGGCTGATTTAACCTATTTGTAAACCCAAGTACCTCAGTACTGTAGTCAAATATATAATATATCTATAGTTAATAGGTTGCTGGTACATACTGACCTGGGTTTACTTAATACTTAAAGAGTCAAATAGTTTCTTAACTCCAAGTTCATTTGGGTTTATGGTAGATAGATCGAACTAGTTCATGGGAGTTGTATCTAAAGTGGGGATTTGCTTCGTTGATGATTTGGTATGATTTTCCCAGTCGGGAATCCATTCGATGATCATTGGGTTTGTTTGAAATTCAATGTTACCCAATTGTTTGGCAAATTCAATTGTAGCCAGCAAACATTTTGTTTGGGGTATATACAGCATGTTAATCCCAACCATAGTGGCTGATTAAACTCAACTGTCCGGCGGCTGACCATCGGACTGAACCCCGAGATCTCCCTGATGTGTGAGCGACGGCGTCATCCTGTAGCTTTAATTCTCCCAATTGACGACACATTTAAATGATATCAAATGATATGGACATGAAAGAATGATAAAGAATGTATTGATGAGGAAAACACAATGTTGAATTACACAAGATATACGCAATTTATATATTCGGAGATATCTGAGATAACCATCCCAGGAATTTTGCCATGACACATATCTGGGCTAGTTCACTTGTACTGAGATACATACTGAGCTGCCATGGTGTACTGGGAATGCCTCAAAACCTTTGAGCCCCCTGGTGTTCCCACGAAAGTTGGGATTTATGGATTCCCAATATGGGCCGGATCAACAACCATGCGGCCATCAAATAATGGATCCAGTGCACAGTTGTTTGCCTGGGACCGGAAGAGGGCTTCAGCCTCTCTACCAACTTTTCACCAAACACGTCCCGGGCAAGAATGACTTGGGAAGTGTCCAATCCTTGGGTTAAAACTTACACCTTTCTGTTGGCCAAAACTTATAGCCGACAAGAAAAAACTCTTTGCCCATCTACCCCACGTGTTTCACATTCTCTACTGTATCACTAAGTCACTAGTATCCCTATTTATCCCCGCAAAATGGATTCCGATTGGTATATATAAAATTGTATCATCACTATATGACCATTTTATGAGCAATATATCACCATATTATCATTATATATCATTATATTTATCATTATACAATATACATCAATATATTCTCAATACATATATATATATAATATATATATATATATAATCATTATTTATATATATATATAATCATTATATATATAATCATTATATATATATATATGTATACACATCCATCTATTCATCATGTCCATATCCTCCCAGAGCCCAGGCAGATCTTCAGCCTCCCTGGTGACTTCATCGTTTGTCCTGGCCACGATTACAAGGGCCGAAGCGTCTCCCTGGTGGCCGAGGACAGGTTTTTTTTGGCGGCCATGGCCATAGGAAAAGCCATGATTTCCAACCAACAAGCCCTGGAAATGCCTGGAAACCATGGGAAAACGCTGATTGAAGCAACATAAATTTGGATTCATGATGGTTCATGGTGAATGATGGATCATGAATGGGATTAATGAAGGATGATTGTAATGGTGAAATGAGGATGTCCATTTGTTGTGGCTATATGTATTCAATACTAAAAACTGGTCCAATTCTGGCTCATTTACTAGAGAAAACATCGGACACCCAAAAATCGTAGAACTGGTTGATACATTCAGATAGTAGCCTCTGAAATGAAACTTGATGAACATGTAAGATTGGATTGGAACCTCCGAAATGATGGTGAAAAACCGTTTTGATTATGTAATCTAATGTAGTTATAGTTGAGTTTTTTAAGATCCACTAGGATGACAGAAGATAAATCAAGCACTTTAATTTGCCCATTAATCTTGAGTTTCACTCATTATTTGGATGTAATCATTCTGGAGATTCCTGGAAGTATATGACCTTCCTGTGTACCTGTGGATTTTTACCTGACAATATGCAGTATAAATTGCGTCGATCGAGCTGAAGGTTACCAACCTTGTCAGGATGACATGGCAAGACTGCATCGGGCTTTCTTAAATTTGGGCGATCCCCAAAACCATACGTTTCAATACTAAAATGGTCGGTCTAATTTTGGATAATTGGTACCCCTATGGTTCCACATGCTGACAACTTATTTTGACGTTGGCTGAAAAATTGGAGTTGTTCTACTCTTTTCATCCAGTCTGGCCCACGGAACATGTTTGTTTGGAAATAGGTCAGCCCGGAAAACGATTTTCTCACATGTTCATCATCCAAGAATCGGTTCAATTGAAAATCACCAGGACAACTCTATACTTCATGGGTAAAAACACCGGTAAAAATGGTGGTTTTCCCCTTCCAGATTTGGGGAAGATATATTCCCCCATGATCAGTTTGTCACATGGAACAACGGCACGTGACCAGGAGCGGCTGTACAACCCGAGGCTTACCAAGTCTCTCGAGGGCTTCACGGACGGGAGGGGAATGGGAATATTTCATGGGTGATAAGGATTCAGGGATTATATGTGTCAGAATATGTGTATATATATATATATGTATGTTCCAGGTTCTGGGGTCGCCCCTCACCCATGATCATGGTATCCCCCCAACCACCCCACAGGGTGTGGCTTGGGGTGGGGCTTGGGGGTTGCATATGTTGTATGGGGAATGTATAATAGCTGGTGCATCCGAACAGGTGGTGCATAGGTGCTATATTGTAGTATGTATGTAGTGCATAGGTAGTGTCTATCTACTTGCAACAGTGTTGTGTAGGTAGGTAGTTTATAGGCAGTGTATAGGTAGTAAATATGTAGAGTATATAGTAATATGGGTTGGAAGTATGTGTATATATATATATATATATATGTATATATATATATATGGAATATACCCTTTGGTAATCAAACCTGGCAATGGAAAATCTTTCATTTGTAGATGTTTTTTCTCCTCTAAAGATATCTGTTTAATTTATGGATTTTCCAGTCAGCCTCATTTGATAACTGGAGGGTACACATATGAACAGGTTCCATATCCAATTCTATATTATAGCACGGCACCCCAACAAAAAAAAATAGAATTCAGTAATGTCCTAGGAACGTGGCGATGGCTGACTGTTCTATTCTTGTTCGCGTGCACGAACATGTGTGGCCCTGAGTTTCTTTTTTGGGAACATTACATTTTTACATATATTTATAGTGGATAGAAGAAATCCCGCACCAGTTGATAAGTGGTTGATCCGATGATTGGGCTTTCAACTGCCATCGGTGGTGTCTTCCAGGAGATCATGAACAACCTGGGTTCCCTGGCCAGCAAAAACCCCGCTGCTTTTCGACACGGTAAGTTAAGAAGTGGAAACCCAGCTTTAAGAGGTGGACATTGCATTTTTATGGCATCTACTGGAAAATGCTGTTTTAAGGAAAGGATTTCACCTGATTTGACAGAAATCATACCACTGACAGTTTTCCCAGATCTTCAGCAAGAGTCAGGATTGTTGCCCTCTGGTTATTTAACATAGCTATGGAAAATTACCCATTTATAGATGATTTTCCCATTAAAACCTCCATTTATAATGGATTTTCCATAGCTATGTTAAATAACCAGATGGTATTTTTGACATTATCCTATATTGCCCTATGGAGATAAAGGCAATAAACATGCTGATAAAACTGACGATAGGCAAGTTTCCCACCACATCCAACTAGAAAGAAGGAGGGCCATAGGAATCATCATTTGCCACCAAGCAACCATGTATATATATATTTGTATGTATATATATATACTATATATACATACAAATATGTATATATATATATACATACACATATGTATATGTGTTGTTTATCTCATGTGCACATATGGATAAGTACATACATGCATACATGCATGCATGCATCCATCCATCCATACACATTATGCATATACTGTACTGTATCATACATAGAATACACAAAATTGGCATCCCCCCGGCTTGCCAAATGCAGGTCTGGCCCATCCCAAGAAGATGGACGTTGCTGTGCCGGCCAACATGGTCTGCGGCCTACAGGACATGGACCCGACGCCGACGCCGTCGGCCTAGCTGCCCAGGTGTGACCTGAAGCGCAGTTTTTTCTCAACGAGAAATAGGGGAACTTATGGAACATATGGGGAAAAATATGGAAAATATGGGAACATATCAAAAGATGGAGGGAACACACGGGAACATATGGAAAACATATGGGAACATGTGAAAAAAATACGGAAACGCATGGGGAACATCTGGGAAAGTCATTCAGCTAAATGGTGGAGTTTGAATTGCAATGCTTGATAACACCAGAGCGTATTTGGATGAATTCACATCGGGAAAACATCAAACTGATATGTGAGCATATCTTTTGGTAATGTATAAACAGTTTGCTGTCACAAATCACCCTTCGTTCAAGTTATTGGCGACACAAGCATGCTTCGGAAAGGTTGAGTATCCTTGCTAAGCAGGATGCCGATGATTCTAATATTCGAACAGTTGCCAGTATACACTCACAGCCCTTGGTCTTGGTGATATTCGATCTCTCGATACCTCCAATAAGTTGCGTATTTATATAGCAATATCGCCCTTTGGGTTTTGAACAACCCCCTTTTTCGGGTCGACAAAAAAACAAGACCTGCCGTGCTTGTTCATTGCTACCCCGATGTTGACCAGTCACGTGTCCATATGTTCTTGGTAAATCCCGACATTTCTGGACTGGGACCCAGGTTTATATTGTTGGTAAGTCGTCACCATTCTGAATGGCTGGAACAGCTGGTTACCGGTGTCATGAAACATGGCTGGAACATCTACCGTGAATCTTATAGTTGGATGATTCTCCCATTTCAGGAACCGATTTATTGGAGGTACCTAGCATTTTTTAAGGCCTATGTTTCAGGCCTAAATTTCAGGGAATTGGCCCCACAAAATGGTACAGTACCTCCAGTGCATAGGTACCTGAAGTGGCTATCTATTTCTACCCTCAGGGACCCAGTAATCACCCAGTTTTGGTGGAAACTAATCTTCTACCATCTTCCACCCCCTATCTTATTTGGCAGGGTCCATGTTAATTTACTGGAGGGTACATTTCAAACATCATCATATGGGGATAGAAAGTGGATATAACTGAGAAATAATGGTTGGTTGAGAATTAGTTTGGGGATTATAATGCCCAATATATTGGGGACTATCATAATTCATGATAATATATACCATCAATAGCAAGATAATATAAATTATATGCTTCCAATGCCAGTATGATTACTGGTGTATTTGCAACAATACTGGTAGCAAATGTTAAGATCTTAGTACATCACATTATATATAGGTAGTATTGTACAATATGTGAAAATAATGTTGTTGGATATCATGTGTGTTTATTGTTCACCTTAGATAAATCTAGATGTGTCAAGAAATATATCACCTCTTTTAGGAAATATTATATTAGTGTGTGTTGATAACTAATATCACTAATATGAAAACATTAGCTTCCTATATGAACATATCAATAATATCACTATTCCCAACATCACCAATATCACTCATGTCACTAATATCACTATTCCGAACATCACTAATATCACTAATATCACCAATATCACCAATACACTAAATATCAATAATATCACAATTCCATACTATTCCATACTCTTCCTAAATATCACTAAATCACTAATCCATACTATTCCATACTATTCATAACATCACTAATATGACTAATATCACTATTCCTAATATCACTCATATCGCTAATATCACCAATATCACTATTCCTAATATCACTTATGTCACTAATATCACCAATATCACTATTCCTAATATCACTCATATCACTAATATCACCAATATCACTATTCCTAACATCACTCATATCACTAATATCACCAATATCACTATTCCTAATGTCACTTATATTACTATATATCTATCTATATATATATATGTCAAGATCGCTGCTTCCTTTGCCAAGTGCTGACGACGCTGCCGATTAATAAAACGCTTCCGCTTCCGCATCTCTGGCGGAGAGCTGACAAGCGCCTTTGCGGGTTCACGCCAGGGTCACGTTCACAAGCGTTGCTGATCAGAAATGATGGAAGTAATGTAATGATAATAGTTATAGTAGTTATTAATAGTGATATAAATGATATAATTGATATAATCATGTCTAATTATAATTTATGTTCACGCCATTCTGATAACAATAATGATAGTGATAATAATGATAAATCATATACAGGATAAAGAGGTTGATCCCCAAAACAACAATCATCTATATATATAGTAGTACAAATATTCATATATCATATATATATACATATGGGTGGTGTCTTAAAGCGCTGGATCCTCAAGTCAGAATGGTGCACCAATACGTGAATGGTCTAATGACTTGGATGATTTAAGGGTACCATCTGGGTATCTAATGATTATCTAATAATTTGGGATGATTATCTAATGACATGAAAATGGACGCCTCCATTTTCCATTGATTCACCATCAACATCAGGGACCACTTTCTGCGGCGTTGCTATAGGGAAGACGAAATCACGGGGAAAAATGTTGCTGATATCTGGATATTGTTTACAGAATAGCAGGAGTTATTGCTTGCAATTAGCAACAATTAGTACCCTCCAGCAATCAACCATAATGGCCATTTAAATTGGAAAATCATCGAACTTAACTAAATGATAGTTTTTCCAGCGAACCATGTTTGATTACCAGAGGGTAAAGGGAATAACCGGCAACACGCGGAAAAATTGGGAAAAAATGGGTGATATTGTTTGAGCCTAGTGGGAATTGTTGCGCATTTAATGGGAACAACAATGGGTTTTACCACGAATTGTTGTATTTGGATGATACTGGAGGATAATTGGGATTGAACGATGAACACATTGAAATTTAACTAGTTCATGTAGTAGTGGCAATAATTTGGCTCCTTAATGTAAGATCATGCTCAGAAGCTACTGGTTTGGTAATGGTGGTGCCCCATAGTTAGCTAAGGTGTTTTATCACAAGCCAGGATTTATGGTCGATATGGCCATAGTTGATGAGGTTTATAAACAACTTCATAGCTGGGGGACACCACATTGCAGTGTGGACCATCAATCCATAGCTTCATCTTCCCTGAAGTCTTGTAAATAGCCAGGGTAAACTCTCCAGACGTGTAATGCAGTAAGCCCAATGCCAAAATATGGGTATTGTGTTTAACATTTTCAGTCATGGGAGTTGTTTATTTCAGGCTTTCCGATGATTTCCCTGTGGAAAACGGCCCCGGGTAGAGCTGGACACCCCTAAAAGAGACAAGCACAAAGTCGCACAGCTGGGAGGATGTGACTTGTGGACCCTTCAGTTTTTTCTTTTGCGATGACCATGAGATCTCGCCATGTCCAAAAATGACCGCGCGCGCGCGTGACAACTCGTTCATTCCCAGGTGATCTCAGCGTGGAAACACGTTCAGAAGAGCAGACATATCACATTTCAAAATGGGGATCTTAAAATATGTTGAACACATCTATGTATAATACAATATATATATAATATACACAATGATACTGATACTCTATTTAAGGCTTAACATCCATTTATGCCAGTTATTTTTGCGTTCACCAAGGGTAGGATCGGTTATGTACTTTCCAGGATATTATGGACAACGGGGCATCAAAAGATATCGATGTTTGTGATCTTTTTGTGACGTTTTGTACCTCAGCCGTTTCAAAAAAAGTCCCAGACATGTCCATTGAGTTTCCCAGATGGAACGAGCGGTCGGCACACCTCAAGGTGCGACGTCCTTCGTCGTGCGTGACGCGTCGTGTTTGTGCTGGTTGGGCTTCGATTAAACCCTTCGTCACGGTGCCGATTGCGAGAGAAAATGTTGGTGGGGCGAGGGGATAGAATGCATGGCTGAAGTAACAACCATTGCTATCTTATATAACCATTATGAACCATTATTTAACCATTGTTATATAACAATTATTTATCATTAACCATCATCAAATCCTATTCAACCACTACTGGTTGGTGGTTTGGAACATGAATTTTATGTTTCCATATATTGGGAATTATAATCCCAACTGGCTTTCATATTTTTCAGAGGGGTAGGTCAACCACCAACCAGATGATTAGTGGTTTTCATGGTGTTTAAAATGTTGATTGATGGTTCATGGCGCCCCCTTGTGCTTTGGGGATGCCTTTTTGGTTCGTGATTGCTCACTATGAATCCTCTACTCGTGATGCTTCCATAGTGAAAAAACCACATCTTTGGGGTTACGGATCCACCAAAACTCAACAGAAACAGGGCTTGGGGCAAAACCTGAAACATTAATTTTTGGGAGGATGAACACGAAAACAAAAATCTTCTGGCATTAGCTATCTTTTGATGTTCTAGATTGATCCATAGATATAGCAATCTATTGCTCGTGCCATGAATCATGTTTTCTCGCGGCATCGTCGGAACGTTTGCTTGGAGCTGATTGCAGCGTGTTGCAGCCGGTGGGGTGGGTTTTGCTGCGGCTTTTCTTCCGCGAAAGAAGAAGCCGTGGGGAAAACGCCTGGTGCTGCGGAGTCCCAAAAATCAATGCTGCGGCGGGGGGGAATGAGG
Organism: Cladocopium goreaui; assembly: GCA_947184155.2. NCBI lineage: Eukaryota > Dinophyceae > Suessiales > Symbiodiniaceae > Cladocopium > Cladocopium goreaui. Next base: position 223,082 of record CAMXCT020000133.1, on the reverse strand, counting down.
AACTTACTGATCCCTTCTCACCCCCCCTGTTGAATACACCCCCTGAAACATCCTAAAACCATACCCTCAAGTACAAGGGTTCTAGAATGAGTGACCCCCAGGGGTCTGGGCACCCAGGGTCTAGAATGGGTTGATCCCAGTACTATAGAACCTTCTGACCTCCCATTATAGAACTTTCAACTTGTTTAGAAAATCCCTTGACGTAAGGGTTCTATAATGATGCTAGCCTGCTAGATGACTGAGGTCTAAAATCATATCTTGTGAAGGGGTCCTTCAATTGTTGAAATACATGTGGGCTAGTTCTGGAGTGTGGATTCAGGGAAGCCCAACCTGGTTTGCCTTCGTTTATCACAGTTATGAACAATTCTACATCCTGTATGATCCAAATAATTTTGCCTTATGATTTTCCTGGGGTCTAAAATCATGTCACTCAATGTCTTGGGGTGATCACCAACATCAGAGGATGGTGGATATGATTTTAGAACCTGGAGTGTGGATTCAGGGAAGCCCAACCTGGTTTGCCTTAGTTTATCACAGTTATGAACAATTCTACATCCTGTATGATCCAAATAATTTTGCCTTATGATTTTCCTGGGGTCTAAAATAATGTCACTCAATGTCTTGGGGTGATCACCAACATCAGAGGATGGTGGATATGATTTTAGAACCTGGGGTGTGGATTCAGGGAAGCCCAACCTGGTTTGCCTTAGTTTATCACAGTTATGAACAATTCTACATCCTGTATGATCCAAATAATTTTGCCTTATGATTTTCCCGGGGTCTAAAATCATGTCACTCAATGTCTTGGGGTGATCACCAACATCAGAGGATGGTGGATATGATTTTAGAACCTGGAGTGTGGATTCAGGGAAGCCCAACCTGGTTTGCCTTAGTTTATCACAGTTATGAACAATTCTACATCCTGTATGATCCAAATAGTTTTGCCTTATGATTTTCCTGGGGTCTAAAATCATGTCACTCAATGTCTTGGGGTGATCACCAACATCAGAGGATGGTGGATATGATTTTAGGACCTGGGGTGTGGATTCAGGGAAGCCCAACCTGGTTTGCCTTAGTTTATCACAGTTCTGAACAATTCTACATCCTGTATGATCCAAATAACTTTGCCTTATGATTTTCCTGGGGTCTAAAATCATGTCACTCAATGTCTTGGGGTGATCACCAACATCAGAGGATGGCGGATATGATTTTATAACCTGGAGTGTGGATTCAGGGAAGCCCAATCTGTGTCGAATGCTGGAATAGACATCGTGTCTATATTTTTTTGCTTTGTGATGTAATGATCGGTGTCATCTAACATTGCCATTGGGTTGAAGCAAATAGTTTCATTGAAATCAATGATCCAACACATCCAACAGCATGGTTTCCAAGCAGAGGTTCTAGAATGCATTACCATACTAGGCCACCAGGTTCTAGAATCATGTCCTCCGTTCCTCTCTGATTTAAGGTACCAAAAGTGGATATGATTCCAGACCCCTTCCCCATACCTGAATTTTTGGTCTAGAATGGGTATTTCTATTTTCAGGGAAACGCACAGAGGATAGGATTTTAGATACCACACTGGGGTTCTAGAGTATTATCCTTGAGGTCCCTAGCTTGTAGTTGAGGGTATCTAAAACCCTGGTTAAGTATTGGATCAGCTGTGTAATTATATGGGGGTGTTTGATATCAGGGGAAAGGAACTAATTCGCAAAGTACCATGTGTTTCATTTTCAATCCCAAGTTGGAAAGTACCAAGAATCCGTCCAATCCCAATCCGCACATGCTAATCTTCACACACACATTATAAATATAATATTATATAATATTATATAATATTATATCCTCTTATATAATGTAGTTCCAAGATGGTCCCAGTATTTTCAGCCCACTGTAAATCATTGACTGGCAATCAAAAAGCCTCCCAAATCAACACATTCATATTCATGGCAGCCTCTTGGCATTGTTTGTTTTGTTTCAATCCGAAATTCCTATATATATATATATTATTATATTACATATATATATATATATATGTCCACACACACATACATATATATATATATAATATCATATATTATATATATATATGATATCAGGTAAATGTTCCAAGAATTGGCATTTTTTTCCACCCACCCCCTGTTTTTTTCTCCCCGTGTCCTTCCCGGCGCCGAAACCTTCGTCAATTTCAGGTGCGCAGCGCCGCGACCATGAACGGCTCGAAGAGGGGAGCGTTTTGGGTGCCTGGAACCAGCCGTTTTGGCGTTTTGGATGTGGATTCTGCCAGTTTTATGTGGGGATTCTGGTGAAATGGGCGTAGAATGTGTTGTTTTTAATGGGATTATAATGGGGTAAACCATGAAAATGATGGGATTATAATCGGATGATCATGGTGAAATGAGGATTCTAATAGATTCTAATAGGCTATATATATATGTGTATATATATATATATGTATGTATATATATATATATACATACACATCATGATGATCAATGGGATTGATTCATGGGGAATCCCCAAGTCACCATGGTTAAGTTCAATACCGAGTCATGGTCCAATGACTGGATGGTTTGAGACTACCCCCACAGATCTCGGATTTATGTATCTTTTGGCGATTTAACATAGCGAACTGGAACATATCCATTTGTAGTAGGTATATAGTTCCTCCTTTTTACCATCTATCAATGTGCCATTGTTCATAGCTATGGCTATGGTACCCTGATAGCTACATCATCCCTTTGAATCTGTGACTGGCCCTGAAGTCGAACGTGGTTCATTACAAGCAGTCTGTGTATAGATGTCAGCAGAAGATCTTTTTCAGCAATGGAAACAAAGGGAAACAAACATCAATATTATATTGGGGTATGATATATGATAGTGGAGTATAATGGGGATGTATTTGGGATTCATATAACCAACAATATTGTAGAGGACCAGAGCTTTGGATGCTGCTGAATGAGTCAAAATGACGAACGCTGTTGTGTTTTTTTGCGTAACATTACTGATCCTTGTTTCAGGAATTTACCATGAAGTGCAGTGCCATGACGTATGTTCATAGATGTTCAAAGTACTACATTAATAGATGCAACGAGATGACACCCAAACTTCTCAAACAAGTTTTCATGAATAAATTATCATCCAAGAAAATATGGAAGTCGGAATCCAACAATGAATAGGTCCACCACATTCCACTAGTGATTCCAGATCAAGGCATTATCTACAGTACATGGGTAGATTAGATTCACCAAACAGAATGGTTAAGGCCACTGGAATATGAGCCAAGTACCAACCCTTTTCTCACCAATGATTTTCACCTATTCACTATTCACCAGTCATCAATCCGTGTATTAACCAGCTCTTCATCAACTAATCATCAGTTTCGTACTCATGACATAATATTACATATATAATCATCCTGAAGTAGCTTGAACCCACAAACATTTCCAGTTTGGTCCCCTTTTTGCTCAGGATCTGATGTATAGCAGAAATAGTTGTATAAACTTCAGGCTGATTATAGCATCATTATGTTCATAATTGGGCTACCAGCCATTCACAGGTTATTCTGTTGAAATCAACTGTTAGCCAATTATCAATCAACTATTCAACAGCTGATTGAAAAGAAAAAACAACAATATGGGTTTATATAGTATGTTTTAGTTAATAACGGTGTTAAAGTGAATGTCATGTTGTGTTAGTATACAGTATACGCAAATACAAAATAGTGTGTTAATAATAGCCATAACATTGTTTTGGTTACCCTGCAGTAGAAGAACATAGGCCACATAGGGGTTGGAGGATTAGTTTCCATGAAAACATTGTTATTTTCAGGTTCCAACTGTTAATTTACCAGAGGGTAACCTGTTATTAGTTAACCATTCAACCCACTTTTATCCTCATAGTCGGATAGACTACTATTGATCACCACTTAACTATACTAACTATCCCTAGTGATGTATTCCAGTTCTTAGTTACACAATATTTACACTTTATTTGTGACACCAGTTGTAATTCCAGTTCTTAGTTAATTAACACCACAGTTTTAAGTATTAGTTTAAGTATTAACAACTATTGATCACCAGCTAACTATTCCTAGTTAACTTTTGTTTAAAACCCTAAACTCATAGAATTGGATGATGGGAAAATTTTAACCGGAAAACCCGATCAATTTGATGGTAAAAACCCATGGGTTTCCGGTTCAAATTTTCCCTTAAACCAATCCAGTGATAAACTTTACCCACTGTTTGCGTCATCCTCAGGTGCTTCACGCCGCAGCGTTGAACATCGGTGAGAACGAGCATGCCACAGTGCCCTGGCGCCACCCGGTAAGTTCCTGTCAAAATGACCGTTTTCATAAGGATAGCATGGGAAAATGAGTTGAAAATGGTTGGTTTAATAAGGTTTATAATAAGGGTTATGGGAAATGGATGATTTATTTGATCTTATTTAGTAAGGCTATGATGGGAAACTGATGATCTACAGTAATATTAGGTGAGTTCAACTAAGAATTCAAATGCTGTCATGCTGTCATGACTTTTTGGTATCCTACGGTATCCACTCCCTCCATCGCTCGCAGGATTTTCGGGACTACAGCAACGAGATGGGAAGGTCACTGTGCCAAGTTCAATGGGAATTCCAGGATCCTAAAATGGTACGGTACGCACGTACCATATAAGTCAGGCCAGAGAAAAAAGGGGGTATTGATCCACTTACCATGCCCTTACATAGGTCTTATGTATGGTAGGTACCTCCAATTAAGATTCCTGAAGTGGCCATTGACAAGTGGTTTCATTGATAATACGGTAAACATAACTCGGCGAATTCGAAGGTTCATGTTGGATATATCGAAGTAGTTCATAGATGTTCAATGATGTTGTGGAAACCACCTTAGAACTGGGCGCACCATATTTGCTTGAACAATTTTGTGTATCTGGAATTGGGGTACCTTCGTTTCTGTCGTTTTAGGGTTCATTTCCAGACGCGGATAGCAGAAAATCGATCTGTTTTTCAAGATGTTGATCCGGGTGCCCCGGGTGAGCCCCAGCGTGGATCAACAACTGGGACCGGTGAAGTTTGGACCAGAATGGCATCATGTTTGGCCAGTACCCTCTGGTAATTTAACATAACTCTGGAAAATCACCATTTTTGATGGCTAAATCCACTATTTCTATGGCCATTTTCAATAGCTTTTTGTATGTTTACCAGAGGGTAACATCCAGTAACTGGAGAAGAGACATTCACTGAATCCGGCTGCGTTTTGCAGCCGAAAACCGCTGGTACGCTGCCTATCGATTTTTTACATCGCGATCCCCGTGTTGGCCTGTCCGATGTCGGTTTGAATCATGAGGGACTGGGTTTTGGCCAAAGATATTTGCTTTGGTTATTACTCAAAATGAAAAAAAAAATAATCTTGATAACAATAATTTATATAATTTGAATATGGAAGTTATATATACATATATATATATGATCATTATTGATATACATATATATATATAATATTTATGATCAACTAAGGACGAGTTTTTTTTTGGAATACCCTATTTGATTTTCGAATGGACATGCCTCTTGAAGTATCGAGGCTTGGCCATGTTCGACCTATGATTATCGGCTAGGTACTGTAGTAATCTCCAACAAGACACTTAAAGTGTGAGTATATATACGTAATATAGATATATAGATAGATAGATATATATATATATATATATAGTATATACATATATTATTTCACGGATCATCTTGTTGAAAAGCTCCGGCTGTGGGTATCTAGGTTGACATACCACGCCCCAACACCCACCAATAACGTGTTTGCTGGTTTGATTTCAGCAGCTGACACCGCAGCCAGGCTAGAATTCATTGCGTATATCGAAGACATGGGTCGAATCTACGCCCCTTGGTTTCAACATGTTTCAACGACGGAAATGGCGACGATTGGAAGGGCAGGTCGAGAATATGTCTCCAACCTCCTGCAAACATGATCCTAAAAAACATAGAAACAGAACACCCAGTGAAGACATAATAGCAAGCAATGCATGATCAAGTCAAGGTATGCAATCTTCAGGGTCTGAACTGTTGAACCAGAGCTACATCTCGCAGTGAATCTGGGGTGTTGGATGGTGTTGGTTGAAACCAATGAATGCATGGTTTCTCGGAGAGTACTTAACAGACTTAACATTGTAGGTCGAGGTCTTGAAAAAAATGCTTTGAACCTGTTTTCAATAGCATATGAGGGCTGCATGTCATCCACCTACATGGCCGGCCGCTGGGAAAGCCTCGAACTAGCCCGGTCCGGAGGGTACTGGTGATTGAATGTGGTTTAATGGGATTTGATAAGATATAATAGTGATTTATTGCGTATACAATATTATATACGCATATGTATATATATATATGGCAATGGGATTTCATCATAGCTAATGACTATATAAATCTATATAATGCAATGATATAGTATACATAATATATACATCGTTGGATATTGTCAATTAAAATTCTGTTCACATCCCCCGTATGGTGGTGCTTCGGCCCAGGAGAACATTCTTCAAGCAGCTGGAGCGTTAGGCGTGCCTTGGATCGGCTTCAAAGAGGATTGAGGATGGGCGAATGGGAAGAAAACCGATAGGAGTTTTTTTGGATGGTACATGTGATATAATATTAATATGGTTCAGAAATAGTGTATCAACCATATCATTGTTACTAGTTGGGATTAATATATTAATAGTATGTGATATATTGCCATTACCATCTGGTTATTTGTTACATAGCCATGGAAAGATCCACCATTTCTAATAGGTAAACCTCTATAAATGGGCCATCTATCCCATGGCTATGTTAAATAACCAGAGAGTAAAATGTTGGATAAAGCAACAACATGCAACTTGGATCATTTCAAGGATGTGTATATTTCTGGGTCTATGAGGCTATGAACTGCACAGTGCGGCTTTGAATGGGTCAGACAAAGGCGACTTTGAGCCGCAGATGGTGTCCACAACTTGTTGCCCAACTAGAATATGTGCCCCGTGCCCCATATCATATCTTTAGATATCTTTAGTTTTTTGTGTTTAGTGTAGCCAGATTTGGACTGCTTGTTTCATATCTTGTTGGCGTGGTTCTTTTGGTTCGTTGCTACCCTGAGAAACAGAAATCGTGAGTGTCAAGTACCATAAGTACTGTACCAGCATTCACATTCAAACAGAATGATTATGAGTTATGACTGACCAAACTGGTCACCCCTAAGACGACAGACAGAAAGAGGTTATCACTTTATCCATCACTTTATCCACCATGTTTGGGGCAGGACGAACGAAATTTGAGATCCATGGTTTCCACTGCACATCTTCACCAACAAAAATACGCTTAGTGGTGAAATTGCAACGAATTCGAGGCAAATCCACCATTTCTGGGGAAAACGCGCAGATACCGATACCCTCCAATAAACCAACATATAGCTATGGAAAATCACCATGGTTGATGGTTTCCCCGATTCATGGTTCCCATTTGATGATATTCTCCCGGTAGGAGATGGAATTGGGATGATACAAGATCACCCATTCTCCCATTCAAAAAATGGTGGACACATTAACATCGTCCAAACAAATTCCCTTCTGAAATGGCAATGGCAATACTGTCCCCAAGTAGGGCAGTAGGACAACCCAGAGATTGAGGTGACGAATCTCGTCTTCTTCCCCTTCGGCATGGGCGCCTTTCTGCGAAATTTGTATAAGCTGGATCCAGAGTACGCTGAGGCCCGAGTGATTGAAGGATTTTTTTTTTTCCCGGGAATGTTTCATCACAGGGGCTAAAACGCATAAAATGTTGGGATTTTGAGGGATTTTAAGTTATACTATATCATCAACTACATCAACTATTACCCCTAGCTATGCTATTTCAAGGGATTTTAACCATGGGAACAAGCAGAAAAATCGGGGACTGGTTCGCTGATGGTCCACCAGGGAACCAAGGCAGTGACCTAGACGAATGCATCAATGTGGTGCCCCAGTTTGTTAGCGAAGTTGGGTTATATAAATAGCTTCGCTCAGTTGTGTATATAGTAGATATTCGTATGTATCTGTTTATATATATATATAAATATATAAATGTACGGGTTTGTTTGAAAATAGGGTATTCCCAATTCCAATGTATTATCATAATGTTCCCTATGACCATTGCTAAGGGTATACACCATTTTCAGATGGGGACTTCACCTCCGAGAAAAATCAGAAAAGTTTCCTGTAGAGATTTTCCCTTGAAGAACCAGTCCATTATAGGTTTTTGGGTTTTCCACATTACATTAGCTGGGTATGGATCAATACCTATATACCTTTTTTAGGGGAATGAACATCCATGTACCAGCTATTATTTTGATGTTCACCAGGGGTACAAGGTTTTGACACACTGCCAGCTGTAGTATAAATATGTATGATTGATAAATTCGTTGATTCGCCTGTACCATTATGTGGTTAATACAAGATTGGTATGATTAACAACTGATAACGATTTACATATAAATTCTTTGCATCCATCCACTATTGGTGGCAATTATAGTTTAACAATTATTGATAATATCAGTGTTGTATACACATATACACACTTATATACACTTATTATTACCTAGTTACATACTTCATTACTACTATATTATAAATTATCAACTATATTATGCTAATATTGATAACTATATAGCAGTCTTAACAAGTATAAATCACATATAATTTATAGGAACTCAGAGCGCATAGCCCATATTAAGATTTAACACATTTTGGATATATAATATAATATAATATAATATAATATAATATAATATATAATATAATATAATATAATATATAATATAATATAATATAATATATATGTATATGTATAGTAATTCAAACTGTTGGATAACTATATTCATCAATATTCTTAAACATAGGATAGGTAATAGAATATTGGATAACTTAACTCTTATTCTACCTATTGGATATCTATAGCCATTGGATACTTCCCCAGCCCGTCGTCGCGAAGGCCAACCTGCAAGGCCAACGCTTGCGGGAGCTTCGCCATGCCCTGGCCAAGCGCTTCGTGCGCGCGCTGGGCGAAACCAAGCTCTTCGTGGTTGCCTGGTGAAATCCAGGGAGGTTTGTTTGGATGGGTTTGTTATGGTTTTTTGGTGACTTTGGATCTGAAAAAAAATTATGGGAGTTCACGTTTGATCTGAGAAAAATGGGGGATTTCATTGGTTTCACTGCATTTAAGGCCAGTTTTTGTTGGATGGTTTTTTGGTGGCGTTGGATCTGAAAACATGGAACATTCACCAATGAACATGGTGATATATATATATAAGATTATAATGGGGAGAAACTCTGGGACTGAAACATGACTGGCCGAGATATCCATGAACTAAATTGAAACACGAGAGAACTTATGGGAAGGTGAAGTATCAAATGTGTGTGGGCCTTGCTTGGGCAGACCTAGGACCTAGTCATCTCAGTCGATCTGCGACAGAAGGTGTGTTGATGTTGTTCATGACAGAATCATAGGGGAAAACCCATGGACGAGCCCACAGAATTCAAGGTTTCATCGACATTCCCAAGGATTCTTGGTCCGAAAGTGTCCAAGAATCAGTTTCCCACTTGTGGGCTGCAAAAGATGACCCCTGACCGGACCTTGCGCCTAGGGGAAGGTTCACTTGTGCATCGCTCCGAGCGGAAGAGGATTCCAGCTGGGCACTAAATTTTGCTGCTTCTGAACATGGGGGACCCCAAACAAACTACGCAAAATGGGGTGTGTTTAAGAGGGAAAGCAATAAAGACCCCTGTCCGGGGTACCTAAATAGAATGGGGGGGCTGAAGCCCCTTTTAAAATAAAAAACATAAAATGAAAATAAAATGGGTCAGACCCCTGCATTTTATTTTGTGGGTGCATTTTATTTCTTGAGGTGCCTAACCCATCAAGTTAACTGACAGAGATAGCATCATAGCAAAGATGCACAGCTTGGAACTGCCTGATCATTTTGTGAAACGTTCCAGCGGATTTACGAACGCTAATAAAATGATAACGAAAACTATAACTTTTGGCATCAAAAATGGTTCGTGTGAGACACTGTTTTTTTTTCCCCCCTTTCCTCTCCCTTCCCTTTCCTTTTTCCTGTCTCTTCCCTTTCCTTTTTCCCCTTTTCCTTTTGTGAAACATTCCAGAGATTTGGAACTACTTGGACATTAACTTCGAAAATGGGTTGGCCCCCCTCATTTTCTATTGCCTTCCTTGGTCAACAAAAGACACACGGGCAGCTTACAGCAGCCAATGAGATTTCTTAAGTTTATTTATATTTATTTGTATCTTTTCTAGAAACCATCCAGATGTCAGAAGTGGAACCAATTATATATATATACATATATTATATTGATCGAAATCCGCGCAATTTTTCCTTCCTGTTGGCACGTGAAAAGGCTAAACAAGACTAAACAAGACTAAACAAGACTAAACATGGTTTAAGTTAAAACCAATCAAAGAAGGAAACAAGACAAAACAAGATCAACCCAAAAGAAAATGCCGGAGCCCGAGGTCCAACAGTTGCATAATGTAGGTCCACCAGTGGCCAGGTGGAGGGTGCCGACGTCATTTTCTTTTTGTACCTGTCTATTGTATTTTGCTTGGGTTTTCCTATCTTACCTTATGCCCTCTCATTTTATTGGCATTTTCTCCTTAGGCCCCTGCATTTTATTTTATTTTTTTAGGTGCCTCACCCCCCCCCCTGGCAACAGACGAGGGTAATAAAGCAATGGTCTGGGATCCCCAGGATTTTCCAAGTTTCTGAAACCTCCGAGGTTTCCGTCTTGTCATTGGGGTACCCCCAGACCATCCATTTAGGGCTTTCCATGAAATAAACCAACCAGCTATTGGGGTACCCCCCCTGTAGGAGATGAGTTGGACGCCAACGCCACAGCATTTCTGGCAGAGATCTTGGCAGGCAGGGTCCACGGAACCCACCGCAAGAAGGAAATCGAACATAGCCATGTACAATGGCAATGTTTAATTGGTAAATCATCTACTCAAATACGAAATTGTCCATGGCTATGTTCAATGACCCGAGGGTAAACCCTAAATATTAAATTACTTTGAGAGTTTTTTACAAGTTCTATTTTCTTAGAGACCCATGCGTAAAATTGTTGTGTAAAACCCTGAGACACCAACTATCAAAGCAAAATCAACCAGCTCAGCATCATTTGAGGATATTCAAAGTAACACAAAAATATGAAAGTAGGGCGGAATTATTTCGGGTCAAAACCGTTGACCCCCCAGAAAAATGATGAAACATGTATGTTTAGCTTAAACTCCATCAGTGATCATTCGATGACATTTCAACATATCCATATCTAGCAATACAGATGAATGTGCATATTATCTGTAATTGCATATCTAGCTACATATCTAATGATATATCAACACACATCATCTATCCATCTTTAAGTTCCTAATGCCTAATTGTTCATTATACTGTCTTAGTAGCATCTAAAAAAGTATAGGCGGTATAGGTAGCATCTATATAGCTACATCAACGATGAATCATCCATGTTCAGCATTTGCAGGATCATCTCAATGGATTCGTAAACCGTGCATCTGGTTTTATGTTTTCTCAGAAATTCCAATGAATATATATATATATTCTAACATATTCCCATGATCCCACTATACAAAAAATGATGTTCTCACCATGTGGGATTATAGTATACAGTAAGCATGTATATGTATATGTATATGTATATGTATATGTATATGTATATGTATATGTATATGTATATGATATGTATATGTATCTGTATATGTATATGTATATGTATATGTATATGTATATAACATCATATATAAACATATCCATATATATATATATACATGGGATTATATATAGGATTATATATATACGCATATAGCATTAAATATAACACTATCCATCGTTTTTCGCAGGTGTCAAGACTGGCTTGATCCATCCAAAGGCCATCGAGACGCCTGAGCAAAATGGGGATGTCATGGAGAGTTCATGGAGAGATGAAGATTTCACTAACCAAAATGGGGAATTTCATGGGTAATTCCGAGTGGGGATGCTCAATCCATTCACAGCGTTTCCCTTGAAATAAGATGGATGACAGATGACAATAATTCAGGGATTGCCATCTTAATGTGAATAAACACCAGGCATTTGATGACCAACTCCGGAATATGACTCAACAATCTCAACAATCTCAACATTAAGAACATTAAGGAACAATTGAGAAGCCTGGAAATTGTTGAACATTGTACGGAATATCGGAATATTATGTGGTTCTCTCCAAAGGGGACATAAAACCCCAACCATAACAGAGATTTTTCATGGGGATGCCATGGGTAGGTGTGTACTAAGAAGGAGGATATGGGGATACACCAAACATGGTATGTAAATTTAAAATGGGGGAAAATGAAGTCTTGAAAGGTCAGGATGGACTGGAGTACCCGTTGTTTTTTTCTTGGAGGGATACTGAAAGATTGATTTTCGAAATCAAATTACTTCACGCCCTGAAGTGGGTGGATGCTATATGATTTGGCCCACACCTATTGGCACATGCTGATTTGGGGTTTCACAGACCATGGCTGTTGAAACTAACCTTACAAAAAAGAAAACAAACCCAACTGAGCCATTGAAAAAACAACAATATGTTGATAGGTTAATATAGGAAATCATACCAACTGACTTATTGGGGATCATTATAGTAGCCCATGATAGGAATATTTACTAGCCAACCAGCACAAGATGGGATTGGGGTATTTTTCATGGTATCATATTGTTGGTTAGATATCCATGATATACCTATTATATTCAACCATGATACAATCCTACTAAATCCCATGGATTATCTCCGCGAAATCCACAAGAAATCTCCATTCAATCACGATTTAAGGGTTTCCTACAATCAGGGTACCCCCAATGGATGCTTTATTTCATGGACAATCCCATGTATAAATGGCTGATCTAGGGGTAACCCCATGACAAGACGGAAACCTCCATGTCCTGTAGATTATATGGAACTTTGAATGGGAACATTATGGGAAAACCACTGGAAAATACGGGAAAAACCATCTATGAATGGAGATTTATAGGGAAATCCTCTAGAAATACTAGAAATCGAGGTTGAAATGGAGGTTTGTAGCTAGAAAAAAATCCATTCAATCACCATTTAGGCCATGTTTTGATCTCAGCTGCGGCCATCGCCTTCCCATCCACCCAGGACCTTGGTCAATGCGGACGCCCTGGTCGCAGCGCAAAATCTGGCGGATGAGCCTTGGCGCGTCGGTGTCAATGGCTGGGCGAAAGATCACCAATAGAAAATAATGATTTTCATGGTTAATGATAGCTAGGTTTAATTACCAGTGATTAATAGTGGTTAATAATGGTTAACAATGAAAAATAATGATATTGCTAATGATGGTTAATATATGGTTAGTTATCATGGTTAATACATGGTTGATATATGGTTAATAGATCAATACGACAGTTAATCTATGGTGAATTATGATTAATGATGGTTATTAATGATAGTTATCAATGGTTAACGATGGTTAATAAATGATGGTTAAATAGATTCGTTCGGTGAGAAAAACATCTCTATAGAGTTTTGGTTTTAGTGAGAAACACCATTTATATAAAATGTCGCGTACTGCGGAAGTGCAACATGATTTGCCAGAGACACTTTTTGTACACTTTCCATGGCCAGGTTTGATTGAAGAGTAGTTCTTGGTGTGTAATGTCAACCCCGGATTAATAAACCATGGTTTATTGATTAGGGGGTACCCTCCAAATAGTCACAATATGGTACATAAATGGTATCCCCCCAATTAAACAGCCTAGGGGTTTATTAATCCAGGGTTGACATTAATAATGCTTGTATAGTTGATGGGATTGTGTATATCCTTTTGCACTCTAGATGCAGAGTTCTGTGATTTCATTTTGTCAAGCCATAGCGGCAGCCGCAACTGTATGCTGCGAGCAAAATAAACATGTACAAAGTGGGGGCCCGGAACGATAGCTGTGTCGGTGCAACAATCCAATAACTATGCTTCACTTACAACTATAGTTCTATAATGGGGTTTTAAAACAAAAAAACTACGGGGATACCGATGACTCAAGCCCATTTGTGTTGGTTAGATCCCCAGTTCAGGATTCATCCCACCAGACTTGTGAATCCCAGATGTGTTGCTTCAAGGGTGAAAACATCGCAATGATTCAACATGATTCACCATATGATGAAGCATAATTAACATATATGGCTTTGATTGGGTTCTATTGACATATGATTAACAATGATTAGCCATGATATTCACCATCATTAACCACATGATTAATTAACCATTGTTCAATCAACAATCAACCATGATTACTGATTCAATAATCCCTTAAATGGATTAGATTGGATTATAACATGTAGTAACTGATTGGTGGTTTGGAACATGAATTTATTTTTTCCATTCAGTTGGGAATGTCATCATCCCAACTGACGAACTCATATTTTTCAGAGGGGTGGCTCAACCACCAACCAGTGATATGTGGGTGTTTCTGATAATTGGGTATACCGTACCCCCCAATCCCTTAAATGGATTCGATTGGATGATATTAACATCTAGTAACCACATGTTTCTTCAAGAAATCCCTTCAACTTCGCCCGTCATTCCCTGGATTCCGCCGCTCAGGCTGGCTCTCGTGTTGCCTTGGTGAATGGCGCCAATCGCCGGATGGTGGGAAATCACTGGCTCGGGGGCCTAGGTCGGCAGTGCTGTGAGCTATGTATAGCTAGTATATAATATATATATATATATGTAATATGTATATATATATATATATGTACGCGGATACGCGCAACACCTGGGCTTTGCCCAGGCGTTGCAGCGTAGAGGTTTCCCATTCCCAAACAAATGTTGATGCAACTTCACAAAATTCCTATGGGAAAAACAACAAAGGTACTAGGGTCGGAACATTACACTCCCACCCCCGTTAAACCTTACATTCATTGAAGATCTTCAATAAGGGTTTAATTCTCCCACCCCCGTTAAACTTCTACATTCATTGAAGGTCTTCAATAAGGGTTTAATTCCCCCACCCCGTTAAACTTCTACATTCACTGAAGATCTTCAATAAGGGTTTAATTATCCCACCTCCGTTAAACTTCTACATTTATTGAAGATCTTCAATAAGGGTTTATTTCCATGATGATGATGATGATGATGATGATGATGACGATGATGACGATGATGATGATGATGATGATGCGTCGCCTGTCGTCATTGCGGGTCCGGGCAAAGCCCAGGCATTTGTCGTACATATATATATATATATATAAATATATCTATATTACAATTACAATTAGAATATGATATCTGGTTATATGGTATAGATTAGCTAGCCTTAGCTGGTATTTTAAATCACTGTCTATATGTAGTGTATATATATATATGGCTATAGGCTACAGTAATCTACACCACTTATTTATATAAATGATTATCACTATGTAAATCACTATCGAAGTAAACTATACCATAGCGATCGAAGATCATCAGTTTACATACGTAGCGAAATCAATTATGTATAAATTTGATGATCTTCGATAGCTATGGTAGATCATCACACTAAGTGGGGCCATGTTCGATATAACCATGTTGAATAGCGGCAGAGTATAGGGAGTTGTTGTTGAGGGGGTTACTGTATACTACCCTTCAGAGCTTAATTATCACAATCCATTATTTGAAGGATTTGTCACTTGGTTTTTGACACTGCTCAGAAGTTTTTCTTTTCCCGGGATGAGAATCACGGTTAGTTACTAAGCAATGGCACCAAAAGCCGCAGCAGGTTTGAAAAATAAACACCTCCTTCCGAGTGGATACTCATCTCCAGAGATATGTTTGGGATCTCAAAATCATTTGCTTGGAATGCAAATGTGGAAATTGGCAAATTTAGGGTCCCATGTCATCATGTGGTTGAGTTGAGGTTTCCATATGTTGTCAGTGGACCATCCTTTTGTTATTTTCCCTTGGATCAATGGAGAGGTCAACCCCTTGAAACAGAACCAATAGGCAATGATGATGCAGGGCATGCCAAACTGGCCTCATTTTTTCTGCGGAAGGACATTTTTGTTTTTTGGTGTCTCCTTCATGACTCCAAAGAAGTACCCTCTGGTAAACTAACATAACTATGGAAAATCACTGTTCTTTTAATGGGAAAACTCACTATAAATGGCCATTTTCAATAGCTATGTTAGTCATTACCAAAGAAGTATCTTTACAACTCCCTGAATTTGTTACCAAGGTTCTCTCACGGCGCGCGCATGGCGATTGTTGCTTGGCGGCGGTGTGTTTTGTTCATTGGAGTGATACCTGGTCAAATCCAAAGGATTTCGTTGGTAGCATGAGTTTTACAAGTTCTGTCGAGAAATCGTTGTAAATGAACCATGTTGTTTTTACTGGGTATTTGCTAGGTCATAAATTTTCAATTAATTTTACGAGGTATTTACTGATATTTCAAGCCCTTCGTAAAAATTTTGCGGTGATTTTGCGGTATTCGCCTGAGGTATTTTTTGTGGTTCCTAAACGGTGGTCGTTGTTAACTTTCATGATTCCCTGTGCTTAAGGACCCCCACTGTCCTTAAGGGTCGGGTGTGTGCGCAAAGAGGTGTTTGGAAGTCAAAACTAGATTAGACTGGGATTGGATACATCCACCATGCGAGGGTGTAGCTGCATAGCTCAAGATGACCCAGCAACTTCGGTGTGACCAGCTGAAAACGCAAACAACAACAAAATAGTATGATTTGCATGCAGAAAACTGCAAATCAATCACTGTGAGCATTATTATCACTGACAACTCTGAAACTGAATTTCATGGTGGCATACTAGACACCAAACGCCAGTGCCACCAAACAAAACGGAAACTTCTTGACGCACCATTTTTTCTTATTGTTTTTGATATGTTTATAGTTTTTCTTTTTCCTTTTTTTAAATATGTTTTGATTATTTTTCTAGTGTTTTTCTATTGTTTTAATTTTTTTATTGTTATCCTCAAAAATATTTGCAATTTGATTTTCATTTTTTCTCGTGTTGTTTACCATTTTCAATAGTTTGATCAATTTCCAGTGTTTTTTCAAAACCAAAATGATTATTATGTTTATTAAAAAACTTTGTAATATTATGTTCATTGTTTGTTTCTAGTGTTTTTTTTGCTATTTTTATATTTCGATTTGTTTGACTGTATTGCTTTTTTTTTTATTTTTTTAAGGGCCAGTCCTTAAATTTAGAGGGTCCAGCCCTTAAATTCAAAGGGTAAATCCTTATATTCATAGGGTCAGTCCTTAAATTCATAGGGTCAGTCCTTAAATTCAAAGAGTCCAGCCCTTAAATTCAAAGGGCCAGTCCTTAAATACAAAGGGTAAATCCTTAAATTCAGAAGGTTAGTCCTTGAATAACAAACTTTCCTTTGAAAGGGGTCCTTGGGGTAAATGGGGTCCCGAGCTGCGCGCCGCGCGCGTGCGCGCGCCAAAAAGGCTTCATTTAGGAGGCCTTTTTTGGCGCGCGGCGCGTGCGCACCCAGGATCCCTTTCACTCCGAGGACCCCTTTCAAAGGAAATCTTGCTAAATTCAGAAGGTCAATCCTTATTCAGTGGGTCCAGCCCTTAAATTCAAAGGGCCAGTCCTTAAATACAAAGGGTAAATCCTTAAATTCAAAGGGCCAGTCCTTAAATTCAGAGGGTCAGTCCTTAAATTCATATGGTCCAGCCCTTAAATTCAAAGGGCCAGTCCTTAAATACAAAGGGTAAATCCTTAAATTCAAAGGGCCAGTCCTTAAATTCAGAGGGTCAGTCCTTAAATTCAGATGGTCCAGCCCTTAAATTCAAAGGGTCAGTCCTTAAATACAAAGGGTAAACCCTTAAATTCAGAGGATCAGCCCTTAAATTCAGATGGTTATATAATCCTGAAATTCAAGTGGTCAGTTCTTAAATTCAGAGGGTCCAGTCCTTAAATTCAGACCGCCAATCCTTAAGTACAAATGCCCAATCCTTAAATTCCGATGGCCAGAATTTAAATTCAGATGGTCAACCCTTAAATTTTGATGGTCAATGCGTAGAATCCAACTATCCTGAAATTGAAAGGGCCCAATCCTTAAATTCAAAGGGCCTTTAGACTCTTATGATCCAATCCTTAAATTCAGAGGGTCGGACCTTAAATTCAGAGGGTCAGACCTTAAATTCAGAGGGTCAGACCTTAAATTCAGAGGGTCAGACCTTAGGTTCAGAGGGTCAGACCTTAGGTTCAGAGGGTCAGCCTTAAATTCAAAGGGTCCCTCTGTACTTAAGGAATTTTGGCATCACTTTTGGGTAAAAAACGGCAAAAAACAAATGATTTGTATGCAAAAGTGATGCCAAAATTGCCAAGTTGGCCTAATCTGGCATACATTTTTCACCAAAAACTTTGACTTTTGTGCGTCTTTTATCAAAAAGTGATGCCAAAATTCCTTAAGTACAGAGGGACCCTTTGAATTTAAGGCTGACCCTCTGAATTTAAGGTCTGACCCTCTGAATTTAAGGTCTGACCCTCTGAATTTAAGGCTGACCCTCTGAATTTAAGGTCTGACCCTCTGAATTTAAGATCTGACCCTCTGAATTTAAGGTCTGACCCTCTGAATTTAAGGACTGACCCTCTGAATTTAAGGTCTGACCCTCTGAATTTAAGGTCTGGCCCTCTGAATTTAAGGTCTGATCCTCTGAACGGAATTTAAGGATCGGCCCTGTGAGTTTAAGATTTTGTAGCAGGACTTGTAACAAAGTGCTTGGCACGTTTGAAAGGCAAACTAATGATTTAACAACCACCCTACACTGGCCCTACACAATAGTTTTGGTTGCAGCCATCAGCAAAAAACAGTTACCCAATCACGGCAGCACATTGACAGAATCTGACCATTGTTTCTGGTAGGTTCTCATGTCTGTGCTTTCAGGCTCACGCGCAGGCCAATCTAATCATCTCCTAGCAAGACTTTTGTCAACTCCGGCTCTGTCAGAGCCAACCACGGCCCATTGAAATCCCGTGGGTGGAAATGTTTATTTGTGTTTCAAATCAACCCGCCAATTTTCCCTTAAATGTGACGATTGCTAGACCGATTTGCCAATCATGTTGGGTTGAACAGCATATTCATGGTAATAGATTTTATTTGTTTCCCAATAATGGTAGCAATGCCATATTCGATAATTTTAAGGGAAGTGTCAACATCCAATACTCACCGCCAGCGCATGATTGAATGGTACTTTCTACCATCAATTCGATCCATTTCCAACCTGAGTTGGAAGAATCGAGTTGGAGGGAACCCAGGATGAGGACGATGATGGTGATGATGATGATGATGATGATGATGATGACGATGATGATGATGATGATGGTGGTGACGATGGTAATGATGATGATGATGATGATGATGATGATTATGATGATTATGATGTTGATTGCTATGATGATGATGATGGTGATGGTGATGATGATGATGGTTACGATGATAATGATGATGATGATTATGATGTTGATTGCGCTGATGATGATGATGATGATGGTGATGATGGTGATGATGATGATGATGATTATGATGATGATGCCGCTGCCGCTGCCGCTGCCGCCGCCGCCGCCGATGATGATGATGATGATGATAATGATGAAGTTGATGATGACTATGATGTTGATTATGATCATCATCCACAATCCTACTGCTGCCTGGGGAGGGAAAACAACGCACTGACAGGCTGACAGATCTTGCAGTTGTTTGAGATCATACTGGGCATTGAACAAAAGCAATGGTTTGTTTGGATTATGTTTAACATGTTACAGTCTGTTACAGAATTTCAAGTCAATTAGATTCTTTCGTGCCGCCACTTGTTTGGCATGTTTGGATCATTTTTTCTTTGGAAAACAATCCATTCACTGAGCTTGCCTGTTGTATATCTTCAAATGATGGTCCTCATTTTGTTGATGCACAAATTTTCTATATAGCAAGGAATGCGTTTTAAACAGAAACACAATATCGCACATTGAAAACATGCTTAGGGACATGGCCTCAATCTTAAATTCGAGGGGAGCCCCCGAATTACGAAAGTTAGCAGTGGTCGTTCCCCTTTTTTCAGCCCTATTTTTTTCACCTGAAGGTATTTCTAGAACACCATTTTTCAGCGTGAGCTTTTCATCATTCAGCTCTAAACTCTGGGAAATCCATGGCCATCCATGGCAACTTCCCCTTTTTTTTCTTGGTGACTGCCAGCCGTTTCCACAGCCGCCAGGATGAGAATTTGCACCGTCGCAGCTGGCGGATGGCCTGCACGGCCTATCTGCTGAACGGCGGCGCTGAGGCGCGCTGGCAAAACGTAGGACGCTTTAATTATAATATGTAGATTATTAATTATAGAAAAAACATGATAGATTATAAGTGCAATTTTAATTATAGATGATTACACCGGAAAAATGATGATTAATTTGCTCTATTTGCCGATGCAAATAGATATTTAAGATTCACACTGGAAGGATTTACAGGTAAAGAACGAGGTTGGCTTCAGCGACTACAATGCAGTTTCGACCCATCGACATTTGAAGCATCAAAGGGTTGAGAAATCCATAGCAGATCCGGGTGGATTCCAGATCCATATGGTCGGCTTTTCGTTGAGTCTAGCCCCACAGATGGTCGGCATAAAGTTTGGTGGATGAATATTGGATTAGCATGGATAAGGTTGGTTCTATTTCTGCTCATCCAATCAATCCAATCAATCCAATCCTAGCTGCAGTTGTGGAATGCGCAACATCCAATTGGGGTCATACTATCCAAATCAATGAAGTCCCATTTGATGTTTCATGAGTGAGGGTACTACTTCTGACCGTCGAACCACTCTTGAACTGTGTTTTTTTTGTTTAACTATATGATTACTTTTAAACCAGCAATTTAATGCAATCTATGCAATGTTGTTTCAAAGTCCATGTTCAATTATGGTTTGCACAATTGTATGTAAATATATATATATATATATTATATATCCATATACACTCGTAATACATTCATATATGCATAAATAGTTACATATATATATATACACATCATATATACATATATTTGATATATATTTGCATTAATTAAGATAAAACAGTGTTTACACATGTTTACAACTAAAACTAGTTGGTACTAATGTGGGAAACCCAATGCCATACACCATCCCCAAAATCGTCAGGATTTTTACCATCCCCAGTCATGGGAGTTGCTTTTAAGGCATTGGCTTCACCACATCATTATACATATACATAGATAAAAGTATCATAAACCAATATAAACCATATTTATTTATAGATAAAAGTATCATAAACCAATCATAAACCAATCATAAACCAATCATAAACCAATATACAGTACATAGATAGTTATTGGAGTTATGCGCACCAATTTAGCCATGATAAATCAGCTATACATCCCATTAAATCACCATTTTTCCCATGGTTTTCCTATGGTTTTCCTATGGTTTTCCTATGGACTTGGCACAAAAAAAGTCCTTGGTCCCCCGGTGTCTTCACCAGGCCGTCCCGCGGCAGCCGGAGGACTTGGCCAAGGCGGTCGTGAGGCGAGGTGGAAGTTGACTGGAGATAGTTATTTAGCTGGTTGGTGATGGTTAATGATAGTTAATGATGGTTAATGATGGTTATTTACCATGGTTAATGATGATAAATGATGGTTAATATATGGTTAATCTATGGTTAATATATGTTTTTACTATCTGGTTGGTGGTTTGGAACATGTGTCATTTTCCATAATGTATGGGATAATCCTTCCCATTGACGAACTCATATTGTTCAAGATGGTTAAAACCAAAAACCAGGTTATTTAGTGATGGGTGATGGTTAATGATAGTTATCAATGGTTAATGATGGTTAATGAATGATGTTTAATGATAACAAACACCAGACCCTCTGGTAAACGTTTACAGTTTGCTATTGAATATGACCATAAAAATAGTTGGTTTACCCAGCTATAAAATGGTGATTTTCCATAGTTATGTTAGTTTACCAGAGGGTAATGACAGTTATCAATGGTTCATTATGGTTAATAAATGATGGTTACTGATGATTAATAATGATCATTAACCATCCTTTATTAACCACCATTAACTTAACCATTATATAATAACTATCATTAACCATCATTAGCCAGTTGTGTTGTTTAAACATGTTTAAACTATCTAATGTGGGGAAAAATAATGCCATAAACCACCCATGACCGGGAATGGTTTATACCACCTATTAAAATGGTGATGACTGGGGGATGGTTAATTATTGTTCTACCCACATTAATGGGGATAATTAATGTGGATATTTGAGATAATTTGATAATTGATGGGATTGTTAACTTGACTGGATAGTTGTATAACTAGTTCGATACATCTACCATGAACCCTTACAATAGAACGTGTTTGTTATGTAAACTGGGGTAATACCTGGGTGAATGAAAAGAACCTCACTGTTTTCCGTCACTGGAATGATGATTAGGATCCGGGGAATCATCCCCCTGCAGCTGAACATTTCAGCTATTTTCAGCTTGGGGCAATGTTTCACTTTGCAGATCATATGGGATAATGGGATATAGATAAAATATTCTTTAAAAAAAATAAATATAATATATATATATATATACACATTATATATATATATATATATACACGTTATATATATATATATTAAGTGAAATGTCATGGGATTTCAGGAACTGTGTTTATGTCGCACTCCAAAAATTCATGTCAGCGACAAAAAGGATCTCCGGCCGAAAAAATCCTGCCTTTGAGATGGGATAGTCATGGCAGAATCATGAGAGTTCCGATTTCCAGTGGATTTTATGGAACATCTCATGAAGATTTTTTGTGAAAATCTCATGAAGATTGGATACTGTAGTGACTAACACTTTTCGAAGTGGAAAACCACCATTCTTAAGAGGTTACATCGTCGAACTGAATGGGCCGTGTTCTATTTTTGAACTGCTGGATTGTAGTGGATAATACTAGGATAGTCATGGGAGAATATTTGAACTTATATATATATATAAATTAAACATTAGCCAATTATATGTAACTACTGTTACTGTATTCGGTGGTTTCAGATTGGCTACAGTATATCTATCCGATAGAAAATAAGGCCCAAAAAATGATCCATTGAAACACCACCAAATGGCTGATTACTGGCCTTGTTTAGGGGCGCCATTTGAACCCCTGTACTGGGATAATAGTTGGAGTACTGTATTGTAAATCATCCAAGTGTTACGTTTGCGTAGACTTGTGTAACTCCTTCGGAACACTATTTTGGAAACGATTTGATATTTTATGGGAACATGCAACAATATGATAATGGTTGGTGGTCTGGAACATTTTTTATTTTCCCATAGATTGGGAATTTCATCATCCCAACTGACGAACTCATTTTTTTCAGAGGGGTAGGTATACCACCAACCAGTTTAATGATACCAGTTATTGTACTATAAATAACGATTCTGAACCATTATCAACTGGTATAGAACTATCATTATGCATCCATTGGGTAGACCACCAACCAGTGATATTTGGGTGTTTCTGATCATTGGGTATACCGTACCCCCCAAGATATGATCATCATTTTGACAAAAGGAAGCATCGTCGGGGGATTCCTATTTAGAGACACAGAAAATCATGAATTTTCACGATGAATCTGGGGAAGAAACTCAGAAACTCAAGAACGCAGTGAATTGATGAATTGATCAATTGCCACTTCTGGTACTTAGATTTGCGGTACATATATGAGATTACATATGGCCTATGTAAGGGCTTAATGCAGGGAATATCCCACCAAAAATCGCCTCAGTCCAGTACCTCCATTTTAGATTCCTGAAGTTCCCAGTGAAGTATCCATCAAATAGAGCAGCCTAAAAGATGTGTAAGAGAAATGATATCTATATATATACCCAGTATGTAGTATTATATATATATATGTATTATATTATATATATATATTGGGGAGTCGGGGAGTCAACGATTTGATTAATACTGGGGTATCCAGTGGTATCCATCAAAAATACGGCGATTCGCCTGAAACATCATCAAATTTCATTGAATTTGCAGTATAATTTTCATCATTTGATGGATCATCATTGATGATTAAATTTGTATACTGCACATGTCATATATAACAGTATAACAGTATATCACATTCAATAGTACCATATTGCCATTGTCCCAGTGGTGTGCCATATTTTTAGTAATGATATTCGTATGGGCGTGTCTGAAAATGGGATATACCCCCAAATGGCTATTTTGATGGGAAAATTATGTAATCCAATTTTCAAACAAACCCATTATTTAGTGTTGTTTTCCATAAATATATATCAAAATATATCAATATAATGGGTTTGTCAAAATATATCAATATCATGTAATCCATGTGTTTTCTTCTATATATCAAAATCCCAGTGCTGTCCCATGAATGTCCAACGCTTCCTGCTCCGCTGCAGACTGGGCGGCACTCTGATCCCCTTGGCCAACAGCAGTGCTGGTGCTCCGGCAATGGGGAAACACGAGGGGCAACCAGAGGTTAGTGATGCAACACGTAAGGGTTAGTGGTTAGTAATGCTGAGTAGTGATTAGATGTGATTAGTAATACTTAGTAATGCTTAGTAATGCTTAGTATTTGCTAGTAATGCTTAGTAAGAGTCAGCAAGTAAGGGATATAACATCACATATAACTATATGGTGTTGTAAACCAATCCTCCAAGAAAATAGCTCCTGAAAAAGTTGGAAACCATGAGTTCTTGTTGGGGGAAAAAAAAAAACATACCTGTGACATCCTGGGCCTTGGGTTCTTCATCTAATAGCACAACTGACTGCTGGGGTGTTTTTTTTCTAAGTTGGTCATCACTGAAGCATCATTCCCCTTTGATTTACCATCCCAAGGAAACTCACATAGTAGGCCCTTAGCAGAATCCATGTTTGGAGGAAAGTAGTCTTGAACAACTCCAAATGTGGCAAGGTCTATGTTAATTGGAGGGATGACCTTCCTTGCATCGTAACGATACGTAACTACAGTTGATCAACTATAAGTAACTACAGGAACTATAAGTAACGAAAAGTAACTACAATGAACTCTACTTCTGCGGGTGTGTTGTGGCACTTTGTTTTTAAAAAAGTCTTCTGTCAAGTCACTAAACTTCGTTCTACAAGCGGTGTTTGTTGGGTTTCAATCTCTAGGTATGGAGCTGGTTCATCATGCAACGCATTCAATAGACTGGGACCCCTGCAACCCCCAGGGGGTCCCCTGGACCCCTGCAACCATGTTGCGTTGGAACAGGCTGGAACTGTACCGTAGATACTCTAAGAGGGAACTGATTTATGCCTGTAGGTCCCAGGAAATGCATCCGTTTCTCGAGTGGTGAGTCAGCATTTGCTGTAACACTCCCGTTTTTGTTGCATTTAGTACTATTCTATAGTCCATTCCATGTTTTTGGATTTGGTTTTTTTTTTTAATTGACCCATGGCTACCCGTTTAAATGGTAATGGAACATCTTCATCGATGAAACTCCCAGATGTAAATCTTCATCAATTTTGATTGGGGATGTCCCAGCTAGCCATGTTTGATCACCAGAGGGTATATTCCATGGTTAATAATGGTTAATAATGGTTAATAATGGTTAATAATCACTGATTGGTGGTTTGGAACATTTTTTTTATCTTTCCTTACATTGGGAAGAATCATCCCAACTGACTTTCATATTTTTCAGCGGGGTTGGAACCACCAACCAGTTAACCATTAATAACTTAAC
This sequence comes from Cladocopium goreaui, assembly GCA_947184155.2. Lineage (NCBI taxonomy): Eukaryota > Dinophyceae > Suessiales > Symbiodiniaceae > Cladocopium > Cladocopium goreaui. The sequence continues at coordinate 197,245 of CAMXCT020000133.1, read as the reverse complement.
CATGATAATCCCATGATCATCCCATTGTTATCATCATCATTATTAACCATGCATCGCAACCATTAACCACTCATAACCATTATATAAATATGCCCCGTTGTTATCCCACCATTATCCCATTCTACCCTCATTATTATCCCGGAGTTATCCCATGTGTTTTTTTTTTCTCCGATGATTATCAACCCACATAAATTACTTTGATCCAGCCGTGAAATGGGGATGGGTCAAAACCCTATCCCCCTGGTGAACCCCAAAATAGCTGGTAACTGGATGTTCATCCCCCTAAAAATGGTATCTATAGGTATTGACCCATACCCAAATGAGTCTATGATCAAACATTATCTACCATTAATCATGTTCGCAGTATTATATTGCTATTATCCCATCAAGTCACCATGAAGGCACCATTAAGTCACCGTTCACTCAGCATTGGTTGTTTTTCTCCGACTTTCCGAGGTGGAGACGTGAAGGGCGATGTGATCAAACAGCTACTGGACAGAATAAACAATAAACAATGCCATGGTTTAGTGGGATATTTAATGAGGATTCGTATGGGATATGTTGTGGATATCAATGCTATATATAAACCTTTTCCCTAACATTAAACAGCCCCTAAATGGTCGCAAATATATGTGTAAATCGGCTATGAAAGCATGGTTTTTGGCGGGTGTTTATGATTAGGCTGATGGGATTGGTTTTGTTCCATAATTACATATATAGGATTCTCTACCACAAAAGGCAGTTCTTTACTGAAGTGACAAACTTGTTGGTGGTTTGGAACAGTTGGTATTTTTCCATATATATATATACATATGTATATATATATATATATGTATATATATATCGGGAATAGTAACCCCAACTGACTTTCATATTTTTCAAAGGGGTAGGTATACCACCAACCAGCAAAGTATTGGCAACATTTGGGAAGTTTGGGGGGGTGGTCCAGTTCTGTACGGCTCAACGTGCATGTTTACAGACGTAGAAACTTGTATAACATCAAATGTTTGGGGCACGTCAAGCGGTACTGTAACCAAAAACACAGAAGGTTTGATGAACGCAAACTCAAGAATTGGATGTCAGTCAGAAAAGATGGAGAGTTGAAGAACTTGAAACTGGGAATTGAATCATTATGAGTATTTGGCAGCAATGAAAGCCGTTTTTTGTTGGCGCGTCACTGACAGAGTGCTGGGCTTGGCTTAGGATTCTTTCAGGTCAATAGATCCTATGGATCCTGGTACCCAGATGTTCCCCCAAAACATATGATGAGAATTGATAATTAATAGGGGAACATCCACGAAGCAACTAAATCTTAGTTATATATATATATATAGTGGATGATAATATGATGATAATTTAAGTAAGTGTTGGTTAGTGGTAATATATACAATAATAGGTTATGACCCATACCAATATTGCGTATGAAAAGAGTGTGCAAGTTACAATGAGATTCCCATTTGTCTATGTACATGGGTGCATCTTGAGACAATGGATTCATTGCCACGAGGAAATCAGTTGGAAGTTTTGGAAGTTTCGAGGGATAAAATTTCTGTGGGCAAGTTGGGTTTCATGAAAGGATCATTTTTTATGGAATATCTGGTTGGTGGGTTTGGAACATGTTTTTATTTGTCCATTCAGTTGGGAATGTCATCATCCCAACTGACGAAATCATATTTTTCAGAGGGGTAGGTCAACCACCAACCAGATAATTATTAACTATCAGTAACCATATATTAACCACATATTAACCATCATTAACAGTATATTAACCACATATTACATTTGGTTAAACCACCATTGGTTAATCTTACCCAAAACTGGGTATGGAATCTCCCCAGTTACAGTTGGGTGTGTCTAAAAAATAGGGTTCCCTCAAAATTTGATGCTTGACCATCTTCCCTATGATAACGGCCATTGTTTTGGGGGGTTGTTTGTCATGTTCAGTCACACCCCTTAATAATGTTGATTTCCCATTAAATATCATATATCAATTCCCAGTTATTGCTGATTATATTCCCTGTTGCATAATCAAATATCCCCAAAGTTATCTTCCATATTTACATCACATGTCCATTTTTTTAAATACTTTTTCTGACCTATTTGGGGATGCGACAAATATCGCCAACAACCTTCCCATCACAGGTTTCGACAGTGGGATACATCCAATGATGGACGCATCTCAAAGGACACTGACTTCTTGACGAGCGCGGTTTTGTACTCGTGGTGCTTAAGAAACATTGCGGATGGAACAGCACAAAACAGATGCACAAAAAACATGAAAAGTGGTGTGTAAACTGTTTTACTAATCATAGATATGAAATCATGTCCGAAGCATTCCAAGGCTTTATTTAGAGTGCATTTGTTTTCGTACTATGATTTTAAAAATTGTGTAGGGGTCAATATGTATATACAGATGACAAGACTGTTTTGCGATTTAGCGAGAAATAATTATGGAGATTAGAGTGCAGAAATAGGTGTTTGATTAACAAGACTGTGGATTCAAAAAAGGAAATCTCGGGATATTAACCAGCAAATTGATCAAACACCATCCTTCAACCACTTCGCAGACAAACTTCCTGTGTTTTGGGGATTTGACGACACCTGATGTTGAGGATGCCTACAGAATAGGGAATGTCAAGGGAGGGGTTCGCCACCCATCGCTTCATAATTTTAACGCTTCATGTGTAAAAGTATGGAATGAATGAGTAGTCTAATCACTGAATCTGTTGCTATACTGTCAATAGGAACTAACCAGCTAACATGTTTTTGCAGAGTGTCTAAGATTGGCAATGACAATAAAAACAACAAAAACCAACTCGGTGGTCATTTGCCCAGATCATACGTGTGTGGGTGGTATGTATCAAAACAAGACAATAATTCTCAGTTCTCATTCATGCCAAAAGTAAACATGTTGTCAAGAGGTGTATAAATTACAGAATGATGAATGATGACTTTGTTTTTGTTTGCTATTCTCTCCAAAGTAGACCTGCCGCGTTTTGAACGCTATGCTGGGGATATTTTTTCGAGTCGAGGGTCTGTAGCAGGAAGAGATGACCAAAGTCCTAGTAGCGCTTGGCATTTCTGCAAAGGATTGCGACTTGGCTAAAAAGATGGAAATACCCTCTGGTAATGACTAACATAGCTATTGAAAATGGCCATTTATAGTGAGTTTTCCCATTAAAAGAACAGTGATTTTCCATAGCTACGTTAGTTTACCAGAGGGTAGATGAGCCAAACTTGGTCAAAAGCGTTTTCCAGATCATGTGGGTACCCAACCCATGAGTGGTCCCAGTGAAAATGGCTGAAAATGAGTGGCATGCCGGTACTGTTTATGCCTTTTTACAATAGGATTTAAAAGGGTGACGAGTGGCTCCCCAGGACGCCAGAATGAGTCATTGAGAGTCATCCAGAGTCATCCAGAAGTGCATGAGCCCATGACTGGAGAGACAAGTACTGTATTCTATGCTTGGGGATGAGATTGAAAGCCAAATTCCTACTCAAAACTAGGTTCATCAATATTGACCTACCCAAGAAAGTATATAAACCTAAAATATCCTAAAATAGTTCTTTAGAAATCCACCATTTGATGATTTACCGAACTTAAAATGGTTGTCCATATAGGCTACAGCTGATTGCAGTATGCCACTCATTGTGCAGGGATGGTGACATCCATAGCCATATATCTGTGTAAATTATAACGACCTCACGTCGCGACCGAACCCTGGAATCATGGTTTATACCGGAAATCATCCCTAAATGGCCTTTGGAAGAAGGCCTTAATTCAGGTTAGTGTAATAATTCACCCATATATATATATATCTATGTATATGTGTTTTTTTTTTAAGAGACCATAATTGGACCTTTCGAAACCTCAATCACCTCAATCCAGGTGACACCATTTTCAAGGCGGCGGATTCCAACAACGACGGCTTCCTCTCGTATACCGAGTTCGTCGCTTTTTAAACGTTTAAGGGAAGACCGGTGGAAGACGCTGCAAAAAACGTGGGAGATTCATCGGAAGTCATGAAGAAATGGGAAAGAAACATGGGGAAGCCATGAATATCATGTTAATATCATGGGATATTAATGATATCTATGAACATCATTGAATCATTTCACATGTCCCTTCAATTACCTCAAGATGCTCTACGCGTGTTACATGTTGAGTGCCTTTCATTCAGATATATCTGTTTTTGTGTGTTTGTTGCGCTACCAGTGATGGAACATGTTACCCAGCAGAAAATCCATTTGATATCATTTTGTTTTCCATCAGCTATTTGATGTTGCCAAGTTGTTTGGTGTTTTTTTTTTAAACACTTGTTGGTTGATCCTGCTCTGGAAAAACTATAATTGAGATGCCCAGTTACAAGTAGATGTAAGCTAATTTCTTCATTTTTTTTTAGGTGGTAAATTTTGGTAAATCAGGACTGCAGACCTGATGTCCCGAGTTGTTCGTTCCAGTCCCTGTCACAGCACGAGGTCTATTGGCTCTACGGCGGACAAAGCATCCCCACGTTGAGTCAAACGGGTCCGTCTCGGAAGTGATGAGGCGCCGACGGTCATGGGTGAACATTGGATGGCGTTCCAGTTCCAGTTACTGTATTTGTTTAACCGTTGAACCCCCAAAAGGATAGAGAAACTTCGATTTATACCAATAGTATCCAATAGTTCAGCCGGACTGCTTGCCCATCTCTGTTTTTTTTTTGGCACTGCTATATCTATATTTATATGTATATATATATATATATGGTAGTGCTACAATATGGTTGCTATGTTTTGTTTGTTTTGTCATATCCAAGATTGGCCATGATCATCATGATCTGGGCCTCCAAACGATTGCCAGTCCTCTTCTTATTAATGAAGGGGAGGAATGAGGTTAATTGATGTTAATTGTGTTTTTTTTTTCCCAGTCCAAAGCCATTGTCCTCTAAAATAATAAGACTGCACCTCCTAACCAGTCGACTGTAGTATGTTCATCATCATTGTCCCTCTCCGCAGAGCCATGTTTTTTAAGGCCTCTTAACAGCACCATGGATTTAGGGCACACCCTATGTTCAGACCCCCCTTTTTTTGATGGCTACAGGGACCTCACCGTATATGGCAAAAGAGACAAATTCACTTGGGGGCAGGTGGTTTATTATACCCAAAACGGGTGTCCTCAAACATGGTAAGTGGAAATCCTCAGTCAATGGAGCTTTTATTTTTCAAAACTAATCTTAAGATGTTCCATAATGTTCAATAAACAATCAACTAAATGGTTAGGATATCTTGATTAGTAAGATGATCCAGTTAATGTTCCATATCAATATTAAACAATCAATATCAATATCAATTGGTGATAATCAATTGTTATTTAACATAACCATGGAAAATCACCATTTATAGATGCTTTTCCCATTAAAACCTCCATTTATCAGGGATTTTCCATGGCTATGTTAAATAACGAGAGGGTAATATCTTGATAGAGTAAGATGTTCAGGTATCCAACTCTTTGACGCATCTGACGTTTCGAAGGTTGCCTCGTCTCTGACCCCAGTCAGCGAGCGCGGCGTGGCTGGGGCCCTGGAATGGGGTTACTTGTACCGTAAATTATACCATAGATAATCCCATATCTAGAAAAATAGTTTTATTATATATCTTATTGTTGTTATATTATTAGTATCATTAACTATCATTATTAGTTTTCAACTCATCTGGGATTGTATATGTGTATATAGATATTTCTGGTTGGTGGTTTGGAACATCAATTTTATTTTCCATAATATATGGGATGTCATCCTTCCCATTGACGAACTCATATTTTTCAAGATGGTTGAAACCACCAACCAGATATTATATTCTTTATATTAGACATATATATATTATATTCATTTAATTTAATGTACGTATGTATATACATCCCAGAATTTAACAAGATTTTTGAATAAAAAAGAATGGCATCCAAAAATGAAATCCCAGATGGTCCCAGAATGGCGCGGTTTCGGTTTCACAGCGGCACGGTTGGAGAGATTCCACGTGTCGGCGGCGTCCCTGAAACACGGTGTCAAGACACCAAGGGCAGGGCTATAGCTATTGAAAATGGCCATTGATGGATGATTTGCGTATGAAAAATGGTGATGTTCCAGTTCGCAAACTGTTAGTTATTTATAAGAGGGTATGTGTTGTTTCCATCGCCGAAACAGTCGTGTTTCCTGACCAAAATCATCTCTGATTATCGGGGTTAAAGCAACCACAACGCAACAAGTGTGGATGAGGATGGAGGCTATGTGGCAAGATAGATCTTAATATATGGTTAATATATGGTTAATATATGTGGATGAGGATAGTAGTTGAGATTTGCCCAGCTATAAACTTCCATGGTCCATAATTTGGGATTTTCATGGATTTTCCAGCTTGCCATGTTTGATGAAACACCACGGTACCGGGTAGACGATGGGATCATGTTTGGGAGATCTTTGATGTCCGGCCTCTTAGGGACCCAAAAATGGGTTATTATATATATACCCTCTGGTAATTTTTTGATGGGAAAACTCACTATAAATGGCCATTTTCAATAGCTATGTTGGTTTACCAGAGGGTATATATATATAGTCTGGTTTATTTTGTTGCCTTGAGTTTACAATATGACTGTGATTTCAACGGTTTTTTTCTGTGCTCATCTTTCGGGAACCAATGGCTTTTTTTTGCATACAAAAACCTCTGGTCCTCATGACTCCTTACATCCACAATTTTAATGGTTCATGATAATATTGCAGCCCTGGTTGAATGGGAAAACGTCTTATACAATATGTGGATGTTTAACGGGGGAGTTAAAGCATGTTGAAACCACAGTTTCCTGTGAGAAAAAGAAGCACATTCAGACCATCTAATGTGGCAAAGCCAATAGTAAACAATCCCCTAAATCACGATAAATGGATTGCATAAACCATTCTGCGTTTACTGAACGATTGAAAATCATTGTTTATTATTGTCGACAACTATTGTGCATCATTGGGTTTACCTAATTATCAGTAATTAATATCTATGTAATTCATGTCTCACTAATCTGACATGTTGGACTATTTTGGGATAGTTACCCTATACATTCGCCATCATTCCGTTCTATCATTATTCTTATTGAATATTATTGATATTCCCAGCATATATGCATTATAATTCACATTAATTCTCTATTGTTGACGGTAAACTTCCCATTTAAAACTACTAAAACCAACGTTTAATTACCATAAACCTCAGTATTGATGATATTGATAATATTGTTAATATTGTTGTCAATGATGATATTTCACTAATCTGGACTGTTGGACTGTTGGGCTATGTTCGGATAGTTACCCTATACATTCACCACAATTCCACATGTGTATCACAGCCGCGGTGAACTGCCCCTTTTTGTAAAGACACCGAATCCTCTTACCACATGGCTTGAAGCCCTCGAAGAGGGCGACTCTGAGTCGAGCTGGTGAGCCGGTGGCTGTTGTGAAAGTTTCAGCGTTGTTTCAGCGCCTCAGTTTGGGGCTGAAGTCATGTGGATGACACTTAGTGACTTTAGGATATGACTTACAGAAATGGGGATTACCCTCTGGTAATTTAACATAGCTATAGAAAATCACCATTTTTAATAGGTAAACCATCTATTTATATGGGCCATTTTCCATAGCCATGTTACTTTACCAGAGGGTAAATATGATGAGTCACCATGAGGATTACACGGTGATTCAACCATCCATTCACGGCGGGATGACTGACCGCTTCAGCCATCAAAAAAGCCAAAGCGATCAGCGATGATGGCAGGGTTTGAAGAGTTCAAAAAACAGCCAGGGTGTCCCCCCCCAGCTATAAGTTGGTTATCCACGTTAACTTGTTCGATATATCTCTACACCATAGTGAAATTGGAGTGATGTTTACCAACGTAGAGCTATCGTTTTGGAGGCACCACCTTGTTGCTTGTTTTCTGATGTTTACCAACTTAGCTAACTACGCGGCACCGCAATTTTTGTTGCCCGAAAAAAATGTAGTTTAAAGTGACAAACCTGTAAATAACATCTTGGAAGCACATTTCTATCTTTGGGGGATGTTTTTGAAAATCCATTTATCCATCTATTTTCATGTGTATTTCTCGAGGCAAACTCTCCATGTTTTCAATAAAAAACATCATGTGGACCCCGACAAGGACAAAACCTGTAAGAGCGATTGTAAGGGTAAGAGCGCTGAGCCTGTCTCAATGTCTTGTGTCTAAAGGATTGCTGGGTTGAGTCGTGATATGCAGTGTTTCAACCGACGTCAGGTGTAAAATTATCGACGCTGCGCTTTCAACACACGATTTATACTTCTGGTTCAGTTGTAGTTGTTACTCATCAGGGGAAAAAAAAACAGCCGATGATTTTCTGATTGGACAATAAATATACTGTAATGGATCATGATCGCCACTATCCACCATGAATAGCAATTATTAATCATTATCATTATTATTAATGATTATGAACATCTATTATGTAGCGAACTCTTAATGAACGACTATATATTGAACCACGATAAAACACTTTTTTATGTAAGCACCAATAGCATGACGACTACCGGCTGCCCCGTCAACTTTTTGCCGCAAGAACGAGCCGCTCCGCCCTGCACATGCAGGGCCCGGTCGTTTTTTTTCGCGACTGTAAGTTGTCGAAAGATGACATGCACTGGTGGTCCCTGATGTTGATGGTAAATCAATGTGAATGAAGGTAGCAGGAGTTAATTCACCAGACAAATCCTACCTATTCATAATATGCTCCCCGTGTGGATAACGGTATATTTTAACCATTCTAAAAACCTACATTCGGATCATGTTTGGAGCAAATATTGGGAAATATAATATGTCCAGGAATGCCTTGGCGGCATGGAACATTTGAGGATCCCGCTGGTTCGTCACAATGGTACTGCAGGGGATTTGGATGCTGAACACATACCCAAGAAGCAACCATCATCATAGCTTTCCTATCTGGAATGATCCAACATCATTAGGTATTGCATATATATAATGTATACTGTATACATGTAATATGTAATTATTTCATGACGTCATATAACATTATACATACACTCCACTATATATAATTCGGTACAATTCCAGAATCATAAATTTGATTCGGGACAAAACATTGATTAATAGATGATATATATAAATAGTGGAAAACCATAATCACAATCAATCCGCACTCATCAATATATGATCCACAATCATCCTAATTGTCCCTAGGTTCATTTCCCGTTTAGTTCCTGATTATCACACATGTTCCCATTCACATTATGATGTTTAAGCAGCTCTAGTCTATATAGTCACTAGATTGGTTTAAGGGATTTGTTCCTTGGAAATCCCTATCTATCTATATATATATTATGGGGAAAATCCCTATATATATAAATATATCTACATTTAAACCCTTGGGGATTAAACCAATGGTTTCCTGTTGGATTTTCCTTTCAACCAATCCAGTGATTTTTCGGTATGGCACGTTGCCAGGCAGAACTGCGCCTGGGTCGTGTTCAATGTCACCTACGACCGGACACGGTGACGCGGCATGACGCGGCGCCACAGAGGGGCACAAAAGACGTGGAAAGGCAATTTTTATCCAACCTGAGGTTGGGGAGATTCAAGCTACTAGTACCCTCTGGTAAACTAACAGTTTGCTATTAAAAATGGCCATTTATAGTGGATTTACCCATTAAATCTGGTGATTTTCCATAGTTATGTTAGTTTACCAGAGGGTATGATAAATGGATGGAGTGATAAGGGCTACAATGGATATGAATGGATATCTGCCTTGGGAATGTCACCATCCCATTTGACTCATATTTTTCAGAGGGGTAGGTCAACCACCAGCCAGATATGAATGGATATTACCCTCTCATGATGACGAACATAACTATGGAAAATCACCATAGAAATAGTGATTTTTCCAATGAAAAAAATGTTATTTTCCATACTTATGTTAGTTTACCAGGCCGGGTAAGGATGGATGAGGGGTACCTTTGATAGCTGATCTTCCAGCGGACTGATTTCCAATGACCATGATTCACCATGATCTTGGATGTGCAGAATGCAGGTTGTCAATATGATGATTATATGTACACTTATTAATATAAGATATTAGAATAAATATGATATAACACAATACAATATAGCAAAACATGATATAATACAATACATATGTTAATATAATTTTATATAACATATATATTATATTAATATGATATAATACACATATACTATAATATGTTATCATATAATAATATATCTCAGATAGAAAGGTGGTAAGTACCCCATGACATTCCACAAATGAGTGGCTATACTTCAGATCGCAGCTGAGGAAAATTTTAAATGTCGCACGAAATCGGTGAACTATGAATGGTTACGAACTATGTCCTATCTTTGGTTGCTTAAATGCTGATTGTTTTGGATTCAATCATGTTGACTCCTCATGTCTGAGCCTTAAATTCACGTGCGTCTGGCAAAAATCTCCGTGTTGGTGAAAAATTACATTTGTTGGTGAAATCCCCTTAGAGCCACACATATAAATCTACATGGAGGTTTCCGAAGTCATAGTGGCACCCCCAAAACCATCGTTATTTCAACAGGACTTTTCATTATAAACCATTATAAACCACAATTTTTAAGCGTCCCTCCATTTATGGAAGCCCATCACCAATTGTTAAACTATTAACCATGTATTAACCATATATTAATCATATATTAACCGTATATTAACCATATATTATATAACCATATATTAACCGTATATGAACCATATATTAACCATATATTAACCATGTATTAACCATGTATTAACCATATATTAACCGTATATTAACCGTATATTAACCATATATTAACCATATATTAACCATATATTAACCGTATATGAACCATATATTAACCATATATTAACCATGTATTAACCATGCATTAACCATATATTAACCGTATATTAACCGTATATTAACCATATATTAACCATATATTAACCATATATTAACCGTATATGATCATGGAAACCTCCACCTCTGTTGGTGCCGCCCCCAGGCCCGCACTCTACGTCGCGTGGCCAACGAGCTGTCTGCCCTGCTTCCGGTGCGGTGTAGGTATTTAAGCAGCTGGAGATGGGGATGTATATATATACACATAAATCTAGATATATAGATAGATATAGATAGATAGATATAATAGATAGATATAGATAGATATAGATAGATATAGATAGATATAGATAGATATAGATAGATGTAGATAGATATAGATAGATATAGATAGAAATAGATAGATATAGATAGATATAGATAGATATAGATAGATATAGATAGATATAGATAGATATAGATAGATATAGATAGATATAGATAGATAGATACTGTAGATAGATACTGTAGATAGATAGATAGATAGATAGATTGATAGATAGATAGATAGATAGATAGCTAGATAGCTAGATAGCTAGATAGCTAGATAGCTAGATAGCTAGATAGCTAGATAGCTAGATAGGTAGATAGGTAGATAGATAGATAGATAGATAAGGTTAGGTTAGATTTGATTAGATTAGGATAGATATGCGTGGGAATATAAGCAATAAATACCCATGATGACAGTATTAATTGTAATAGTGGTGATCGTAAAGGTTAATTACTGATGGTGATTAATGGTCAATAATGGTGATGAATGCATAAAAGTGGGATATCTCTTGGAAGTCTTACCCTCTGGTAAACGTTTTCATAGCTATAGAAAATGGACCATTTATAGGTGATTTACCTATTCGAATCGTGATTTTCCATAGCTATGTAAACGTTTACCAGGCCGGGTAATCTGGCATCCGAAATCCGTCAATATCCACGCACGCCGTGACTCCCTGATTCCAACGGCAATTGTGCAGTGCAGCTCAGCAAGGGGATACTATCCCATTACATAACATGATTGGATATGATATATACGTGATACATATATGCTGGTTGGTGGTTTGGAACCATGGAATTTTATGACTTTCCATATATTGGGAATGTCACCATCCCAACTGACGAACCCATATTTTTCAGAGGGGTACTGTAGGTATACCACCAAACAGTGATTGGATATGACATGATACTATACTTGTTAATCCTTATGGAATGGTATATAATGCAGAAATACAGTACATTATGGTTTTTCCAATTATAGTTGGTTCTATTCCGATCTATTTCCTATTGTCAGTTGTTGTGTGTCAAATTACATTAACACCGGAGGGTATATACCCTCCAGTAAACTAACGTAACTCTGATATACAGCGCCCACTTACAGATATATAATTGACCTATTAAAATTTATGAATAACATGGTGATCCGTTCCATGGCCATGTTAGTTTACCAGAGGGTATATTCCATCAATCACCACTACTAACCATTACTGACAATCATTAACCATTATTAACCGTTATTAACCATCACTAATCACAATTCACCATAGATTAACCATAGATTAACCATAGATTAATCATGTATTAACCATATTAACCATATATATTCTAGGTGCTTTATGGCCTTGTTTTACCAACATATGTTGTTAACCAATATGACATTTAAGACATTTTGACATCCGAAATTGTGCGAGGAATGAGGCCTGGTGACCCATGCAGGTGATGCCTTTGTTTCTCTAGTTATAGGCAAATATTTCATGAGGAATGTTCAGGTGTATATCTATAATCTATGTGCATATATAAACATATCGATGTATATATATATATCGATATGTACATATATATATATACATATCGATATATATATATAGATATATAGATATGTATATATACATATATATATACATGTGTTACTGTTTATATCTAGCCTTAAAAAACTCATGAATACTATGACTAGACTATCATTATTATCATTACACTGGTTACAATGTTTTGTTACTATGGCTACATGATTATCATTACTACTATTATTGTCGCCACACTCACTATTATTACCATATATTATCACAATGTACCATTTACTATTATTGTGTTAGTATTACCACACGTATGTATATCATATCATGCATTATATTACTATTCTACTATACGACTATTCCCATTGCTCTTACTCTTACTAGTACTACGATATATCATCGTAACACTAGTAGCATATTATTATCTATATTAGTATGTACATCTTACACTTCATCTGCAATTTGTAACTCGGAAGATTGCCCAACTTCCTGACTATTACTATTGCTATTATAATACCATATTACCATTACTAATAATATCATTACTATTACTATCAATATAACTATTATAACTATTACTATCACTATATTACTATTTGCTATAACTATTACTAATATTACTATTATATTATATTGCTACTATTACATTATATTAGCACTGTTTCGATATCGTATCACCATGTTTCCCCACCGTCAATCAGGCGCCTCAAGGGGTGGACATGCCCGAAGTGGTCCGGGACTCCGATTTTGTGAAACAGGGCGAAAACTGGGGATTTCCTTGGAAAAAATGGTGGTTTAACATGGTTTAACCATCAAAAAATGAGGATTTCATTGGATTTATAACATGTTCCAACCATAGTTAACTGACCAAACCCGATTTAAATGGGGGATGTTATGGGATTCAATCAATTTGATCTTCACAAATAGTGATTGAATCAAACAAAACAGAGAGCATCATGATTAGTTCGTGATTTCCGAACTAGTATTATCTGTTATAATGATTCAAAACGCTCTTTTGGTTGATGATTAGTTTAGGTAATATCCTTTCTTTGCCGCTGGAGATGGTCATAGTCCATGATGACCAACCAGTAATTGTGGGAAAATAGATGGGTGTTCCGAGAACACGCACTGTATATAAATCTCTATAATAAAACCAAGGGTAGACATATGTATATATATAACATACCAATGAACCAGTTCGATATTTCATCTCCAGTCATCAGTTCCATGGCTGGCGCTTTTGCGAAGTAAAGCTCTATTAATTAAGCCTCGAGGATGTTGATTGAAATCATCAGGATTAACCATTAATTATCTTTATTGACCAGCAATACTGATGAATGATGGTTAATAGTGATTAAATCATCACAAAAAAAAATGGTTGTTGATCATCTATTAACCATCATCATCACAAAAAAAAGGCTATTGACCATCGATTTACCATAAATCCCCATGAGATTCCCAGTCGATTGCTCCATTCCTTGCTTCGCCGGGGCCGAAGTCCGCAGCCCATCTCAGATGACGCAGAAGGCCATGCCCAAGGATTTTGACCTCAGTGGCCTGGAAGAATGGGGGGTTTCCAGAGCTACAATGGGCTACAGCAGTATAATGGGCTTCTGGGATTTTTAATGGGATTTTTAATGGGATTTTAATGGGATTTTAATGGGATTTTAATAGGATTATAATGGAATTATAATGGGATTATAATGGGAGTATGGGATTATGGTTATGTTATGGGATATATAAGTTTTATAGATGGTTGATGTCATGGAAACCATTCCAGAATATGAAGGAAAAATGCGACCCCCATGACGGAAACCTCCATTTTAGGCTCATGGGTGAAGAAACATAAAAGCCATTGAAGCACAGATTTCTTAGTATGTCTTTAGTATGAACTATCCAATGATCCAATGAATTGGGGGGATCCAATTCAAATTCTCACACCCAAATAATGATACCCTCTGGTAATTTAACATAGCTATTGAAAATGGCCATTTATAGTGAGTTTTCCCATTAAAAATGGTGATTTTCCATAGTTATGTTAGTTTACCAGAGGGTAATTAATGATAACTACAGTGATAATTAATGGGAATCAATGACATCATCAATAAGAGTTAATGATGATAAATTATTGATAGCAGCGTGTGAATATGCCGTATAAGTCATGGTCAAAAGTTGATTTATATTTAGATACGAGGGATGGTTTTCCGAGTCCATTGAACGGGATATAGTCATTGGCAGCGATTAATAGTGATTATTTATAGTGACTAATCATTATAGTAGAAAACTATCCCAATGTATCATTATAGTTTTCTGAAAAAAACATATTGTGACAAGCGAAGAAACCGTGTTTCGACCATGGCAAATAGTCAGACTGCGCGCGTTTGTCATGGACGTCGTATACCCGGTTTTTTCCCCAAGTCATAGCTGGAGTAGCCGAATGGTACCCGAAGTCATAGGGATTTACCCTCTGGTAAATGTTTACATAACTATGGAACATCACCATTTTCAATGGGAAAATCAACTATTAAAAGGGCCATTTCAATAGCTATTTTGACATAACCAGAGGGTATGGATGGTGGTTCCCCAAGTCGGTAAATCCATAACTTGACCCGTCCGTGGGGATTCAACCCAACAAAATCCACGCGATTTTGATGGGACATTGGGTTGCGGAATACAACTCGCAATAAGGGAAATAAATAGTTTGGAATACTGGGGAAGAATGGAATCCTTCTGGAATTTAAATGGGATATCTGAGGATTTTGGCAGACTGCAAGGGGAATAATGGCGATTTTGTCATCAACTCTTCTGATTTGACCAATTGAGGTATTATTTAGGTTTGTTGAAACATTGTGGTAGGAAATAAACATTTTGTGGACATAGATTATGGGATATCAAACGTGTATATACAATCATGACGATCCAAAAACCATGGGTGATTCAACTAACACAAAATGGGATGTATAACAGGATGTAGAACCAACAATCCGATATGGGGAATATCGAATGGAGCTGAACTATGGGGATATGCAGTGCTTGGGTTTGTTCAAGGATCTTGGTCCAATAGAGCCTATATTTTTCATGAACACATGAATTCTAGCCCTGTTTTGACGCAAACCCACAGCCATGAATATGTAGGATTTACAGCCTTGACACCCAAACATGGGAATATATGATGGAATATGCGACATGCAGGATGTATTGTGAGCAGTGGTGTGTTCAGCCTGTATACATTGAACCGCTGGCTGCAGGATCAGCATTTGGAATCCCAAATGATGTGCAAATAGAAATATTTGGGAAACGCTATCAGCATATATGTTTGGGATTTGGGATTGTTTGCTACAATCATTTCAACAATTGTATAATTCCGTTGCTCCCCATCCAAAATTGTGGCAACTGACGTCTACGTCAATCATTCCATATCAAAACTGTCAATAGTAGAACCATTTTTTTTTAATCTCAGATGGCGGTTTAAACCCAGTTTGTCCCTTTTTTTGTGAGGCAAACCCAAAATCACAAGCCGCGTTCCAAGAATTTGCAAGAAACTGCCTTGAAGAGTTTCAACCATCTAAACAAAACCAAAAAGAGGGTTCAATATACTAAACATATCTATTCAAGTCCATATTATAATATATATATTATAATTCTTTATATTTCAACATGTTTCCAACGTTGGTTCGTCCCAGTTGGAAAGCCTTCCACGTGGCTTCAGGTGAGGAAGCTTTTAGGGAAGCCACCAGCAGCAGGCGCGTGCAGCTATCAGATCGACCAGAGATTGGAATGTTTATGTTCATTAGTCTATATATATATATAATAGTAATAATATGTGATTTTGATAGCAATAATAATAAATAAATATATATAGATATATAGATATGTGTTTATTTAGTAACTTAATAGAACTTAATATTCACCACTAAACATTCACTATTGTGCTACTCAATGAATTGATCCATACATATCTATACCCAAGTAACCCAAGTAACCGTTAGTAACCCATGTAACCCAAGTATCAATATATCAAATTATATCGAAATATATCGAAGTTGTTTGGTCTATGCATCAATATAGCTCTTCCGCAGCATGAATCAAACAACAGCTAGAGCATTCGTTGCAATCTTGTTATGACCTGGGATAATGGGCAAGCTGATCCTATTGAAGAATGCAGCGTACCAGCTACCTCCGCCGCAGATCGGCTGTGTTTCCTGAGGAGACACTCACTGGGTAGTGGTGCTGGCTCCTTTTGATGGGGGACGGGAAGGCCCAACACATTTGCCCTCCAACACTGGTTATTGTCTATGCTTAGAGGAGCAGAAATTGACCGAGCAGGAGGCTTTCTTTGGAGAGGCCAAGAAAACCATCATCGCCGCCCGCAGCATTTTGCAATGAATGAAATGCGCAGGGCTCGCTATGTTTGACGTGGCCCTAGATTAGCCCCAAGTGGCAAGCTTGCGAGTGTGAGTTGTCATTTCTGTGTGTATGGCTGCCTTGTTGCCGGGCTCGGCTTCTTTTTCTCATTGTGAAAGAAGCAGAAGGTATTTGCAATGTATTTGTCGCTCAGTGCGGCTCCTTTTGATGGGGGACGGGAAGGCCCGACACATTTGCCCTCCAACACTGGTTATTGTCTATGCTTAGAGGAGCAGAAATTGACCGAGGAGGAGGCTTTCTTTGGAGAGGCCAAGAAAACCATCATCGCCGCCCGCAGCATTTTGCAATGAATGAAATGCGCAGGGCTCGCTATGTTTGAGCCCCAAGTGGCAAGCTTGCGAGTGTGAGTTGTCATTTCTGTGTGTATCGCTGCCTTGTTGCCGGGCTCGGCTTCTTTTTCTCATTGTGAAAGAAGCAGAAGGTATTTGCAATGTATTTGTCGCTCAGTGCGGCTCCTTTTGATGGGGGACGGGAAGGCCCGACACATTTGTCCTCCAACACTGGTTATTGTCTATGCTTAGAGGAGCAGAAATTGACCGAGGAGGAGGCTTTCTTTGGAGAGGCCAAGAAAACCATCATCGCCGCCCGCAGCATTTTGCAATGAATGAAATGCGCAGGGCTCGCTATGTTTGACGTGGCCCTAGATTAGCCCCAAGTGGCAAGCTTGCGAGTGTGAGTTGTCATTTCTGTGTGTATCGCTGCCTTGTTGCCGGGCTCGGCTTCTTTTTCTCATTGTGAAAGAAGCAGAAGGTATTTGCAATGTATTTGTCGCTCAGTGCGGAGTAGCGAATCTTACCAGGTACGCCATCAGCAGACAAGGCATTCTGTTTGGCAAGCTGATCCTAGCGGAATCCTTGAAGATGGATCGGTCCAGGCATCCTGGAACGATTCGCCGGCCAAAGTTGTCCAGTCACAAGCCTTGCAAGGAGCCAAAAAGGTACGATGATCGGCCCCTATCAGTTGCACAGTTGATGATAAAAAACAACAATTAAAACTGAGCTTAATAATCTTAATCATTGTAATTTGGGTTTGTCTGATATAGGGGAACCCCCAGGCAGGGGATCGTTCTATCCATTGGCTGCAACCATTGGGGGATCCCCAGTCGTCACCGCAGGTTTCAATACTAAGTCATGGTCATCCATGACTTGGATGATTTGGGGTACCACCATGTTTAAGAAACCACCAAATAGATCCAAATAGACCCAAATAGGAGTAATCATATCCAATGTCATACAAAACATCTCAGGGATTGTTCGTGGCATTGGTACTGGTGACTTTTCTTTGAAGTTCAGTAGCTCTGTGCTTTGATGTTGTGGGATCTGAATGGCCCGATCTGGTAGAAACCATTGAAATAGGTATATGAATACGGTTTTGCAGAGTGTGTTACGATTCAGCTAACATATATGTCTAATATTGTTTAATTGTCTTTAGAAACCCCAAACACAGGTCTGAAAATCGGGGTGCCCTCCATCCTTTGGTTTACCCCATCACCCGCAGCTGCACAGGTTTGATGACACCGTTGGGCCCTCAGCCGTTGAGTCGGCCGCGGAGACCTTTTATTTGTCATGTCCTGGGTTTATCAGCGGCGATAATCGCATGATATATGATATGATATATATATATATATGATATATTATATAGATTTTGATAGTGTATACTTTAAACTACTTTACTAGATAAGATTAAGACTAGCACGTGCTCAGGCACCCAGAAGTATGACAGCCATGTCGCCAGCTGTTGAGCAAAGCCCTGATCTTTGGTTTCCAAATTTGTGTTCTTCACCAAACTAGCCCCCCATATTGGATTTACCTATTAATTATAGATGATGATATACCTATGCAACCCTGGTTTCCGAAATTTTGTTCTTCACATAACTGTTACCCCCCTGCTTAGGACAACGACATTCTGTCACCCTGGCACGTGCTGCGCGCGGATGGGTGTCACAAAGCATGGGTCATTGCAATGTCAGTTGAAAACCCACAATCCAGTGGTTGGTTTGCTCCATCCCCGTGTAATATATTATCCCAGCCCCTAGCAATAATACCACAAGGGTCCCCAATCTATGAAGATTATGAAGATCCAATGCTTAACAAACAAGGATTTCCGACGGTTGGTATTGGGAAGGGATGATTCCCATTTACGCCAAAGACCCACTAGATCCAATGGTTGTGTCACTCTTCCCATAAACCCCCATGTTTGTTGCAAAACACATCTGCCAGTTTGATACTATGTATTACATCGTTTTACTATACAATATTCCCATTATGATTCCATCATCATTATACCATAATTCTCCCATCCTTATCCTTGTTTTCCATCCATGAATGTCCTAGCATTATCCAACAGTATTCACCATAAATTCCCCATAGAAATCTGATTCTTACTCTCCAGCAAACTCAGATAGACATCAGGAAAATGATCTACACCATCTGTGCATCGATTCTATCTTGATTCTACAGAAACCCCATCCGGAATTTCTGTCCTGTTCCAAAAAAATGGTTGAGGAAAAAAACGTCCACATTTTTTAAGGCTCCACATGTTGTCACCTGGCTCCAAACATGCCCAGTTTTATGACATTGTCCATATGGGGATGGATCAAAATTTAAGCCCATTGGGGTACCCAATTTTGATCTATACCCATATAATGAGGATGGGTCAAAACCTATCATTACCATATTTAGTGGAATACACACCCATAAACCAGCCAAAAAACAAAGCAGTACCATCTGGGGCAGGGGGCACCAGGGTTTTGACGAAACTAGCCATATTGTTTGATACTTAAGTATGTTACCCTTCAGTAAACTAACATAACTATTGGAAAATCACCATTTTCAATGGGAAAATCCACTATAAATCACCATTTTCAATAGCTATGTTAGTTTACCAGAGGGTAATTCAATCACTCAAAATTCCATCACTATCAGCAGGTAAATCATCGAGCTCAACAGGGCCATGGCTTCATCCATGGCTTCCATGGCGAATTTTCCGTCGCCGGGGGCTTCACCGCTGCCAGGGCCAACGTGGACATGTTCGCCTTCGCTCCGCCACCTCGGCAAGCGCCGGTGCCGGCTCCAGTGGCTCCGGTCGGGACCTGGATCTGACGAGAGCCTGGTGTTCGAAGAGTAGTGGAGCCATGGAAAAACACCAGGGAAGTATGATTTATGATAATATATTTGTGGCTATGATAATCATATGGTAAATCATACTTCCATATATAATTTACAAAATATCATTTACCATATATGATTTGTCTTGATTTATGATATTTTGTAATGATAATCATAGGTGGTAATAGGTGATTTGTGGTGGTTTATGGTAATATGGAAAAATATGATTTTCAACCACAGTATAGTGGGAATCATAGGTGATACTAGTTGAAAATTTAAATGGTAAGAGTGGATAAATGATTGATAACCCATGCGTAATAGTTATGATCATAGTAGGTGATACTAGTTGGGAATAGTCGATAACTGTTTGAAATTAATAACGATTTAGAATAGCATGCTATAGTATTTGCTATATGGTTGGTAACTATAATGTGATATTTATATACCTATAGTTGGTAACAAATGACAGAGTAAGTATAATTTACTATATTAGTTGATGTAAGTTGATACTAGGTGATAATAGTTGATAATAGTGATAAATACTTACCATACTTTTTGATTGGTTGTTAGATACTTTGGCTATACGACCCAATCTGTATATTGAGGATAGTGATAAACCTCAATAGGGTCCTACTAATTTGGTGGCACGTAGGCCCTTTGATATCGGGACTTTAATGGAATAACTATTGGACACATATTAGATAATGAGTGGATAGTAATGCTGATATAATGCTGATCTGTCTAATAATGGGATCATGATTGGATATCCAAGCGCTTTAGGGATGGAAATTAACAGGCAATCTGCGGCAATCTGGGTATCAGTAGGTGGTCAAAACTTTGGAAGGGGAGGACCGCATTAATAATAAGATGCAGGGACCCACTGATTATTGGTGGCTGGCAGCTTCAAGACCATTTTTTGGGGGGGCAGTAGTGACATGTAACCAATGTACCCGCCTGTAAACTAACATGGATGTGGAAAACACATGAAAACACCTCGTTTCCCTTTGACATCTGATCTACAGATGGTGGCTTTGCCACATTGTTTTGTATGTTTACAGGAGGGTAATGTATGTCCCCAAGCTTCAGCTAGACCAAGCGAAAATATCACAACCTCCTAACATTAATTGGACACACCACAGGAACGGTGGCAGCTGAGAAAAAATGACCATGATATCATCCATGATCGGCGACTGTGTCAAAAATGATTACCCTATGGTGGATTAAGAGTTGGACCCTGAACATAGCCAATTGTAAGTGGAAACTAATCTTCCGACCCCTACAGTATCTGCCAGAGTCTATGTTAAGTTACTAATGGGATCATGCTGATACTGGGAGAATATCATTGCTGTTTTAAATGTCTAACTGGTTGGTGGTTTCAAACATGACTTTTATTGTCCATTTCATATATGGGAATAATCTTCCCAACTGACTTTCATATTTTTCAGAGGGATTGAAACCACCAACCAGCTAATAATGGGGTAATAATCGTTTCCCATTGACTTTCATATTTTTCAGAGGGGTTGAAACCACCAACCAGTGGTTTCATGTCTAATAATCGGATAATAATGCTGGTATGTCTCATCACCATGTGGTTTCCGCTACCCTTTTTTTTCCCTAGATGACTTAGGGTCAGCATCCACCCTGATCACGATCTGGCCGAATTCCATGATCAAAAGTGCCGCAACTCGCATATGCCACGTGTATGCTCTGGTAAGTTAATCCTTTGCGAACTGGAAATCGCCGTTTTTAATGTGTATATGTCATCTATAAATGGGCCGTTTTCCATGGATTTTACCATGGGGTATTTAATGTTTATTCTTAGAAGGATGGTTCATTCACCAACCAGCGCAATTTTGATATATTTGTCCTGCCCGCTGCCTTGCAATTTTCTTGGTCAGTTGCAATTGCAGTTCTGTAGCAAGGCATACTTAGAGAAAGCCTGAAGCCATGTGCCATCTACAAAATCCCATTGGATTTGCTTTGGGTCTTCTGTAATTTCAAATACTGTCTGGATCTATACAGCCTATATATCATATCAGTATAAATTAGAAAGATTTTCCGCAAGCAAGCAAAGGCAGTCCAGGATCAAACCCCACATGTGGGCCTTTCATTGCTCCTCTGGTGATGTCAGACCCCTCAACTTCCAGTGGTATGTTGTGGTGGCGTCAGATATCTTTGGCACCAACGATTGCTATTTTTGCTGTGCCCAACTTGGACCCAAAAACCCTCATCAAAAGCCCAACTGGCACCCAGCAGTTCACTTGCTGTTTTGAAGCTGCATCATGGGGCTCAAGAGCCAACGCCAGAAAGAAGCCCGGAAGGAGTCAAGCAGAAGTTTCGTGCTGAGTTGCAGGGTGTTTGGTTGACAGGGATGTGTCACAAACTAATGGGTACATCGATAAATTGATGTTGATTGTTTCATGATGTTGATCGTGTCATGATGCTCATGTTTGATGATGCTTGAGGGGCATGATTGGACATCATGTCAGTAAACCAACTGGTGAATGTTGGGCCAATTGCAAGTGACCGTCAGGGTGGCTGGAATATGTTTTTTTTTCATATTCCAGATACTCTCGACGAGACTTAACACCCCAATTTAAGGCAATCAAGGTGATCAAGGTTCGTGCAACAACACATGTCAAATTACATTGGTTTGGTTCGTACATTTCAGTGGATTGGTTTAAGGGAGAATCTTAACCGGAAACCACAAGACATATAGTTAATCCCTTAAACAAATCCACTGTCTAAGATTGACATTTAGCACAGGAATTATCCTTGGCTGCCTCGCACAAGGGAGCACAAGTGCAGAATCAGTCCAAAATAGCTTGAAACACTGCTATTGTACATTCTCGCAAATGCAATCTCTGTAATCTGTTTGGCTGTACACTGTACACATCTGTACACCTTTGTTTTTGGTAAAACCTGATGTACATTGCACACGTCAAGTCTCATGCGATGAACATTTTTTGTAGTTGCCAACTTTTCAAAATCAGAGAAAACTCTGTTTCAGCTGCTGAAATCCACCATTTTTTGCGGCAGGAGCTGAAGCGAACTCTGAGGTCGTCGGAGCTCTGTCCACATTGCAACATGGCCGGAGATCAACGGTTTCAATGGGGGTTTCTTTAAAGGGCCGTCAACGGGATCAGATATCAATGGTATATGCATGTATTTACAGGATTATATATATACGCATATATATATAATGTAAGTAACATCTAGATCAACAAACTTCAACAAACATTGAAGGGGATCTACGATAGGGTAAACGTTTACGTAGATTTGGAAAACCCTTGATTTCCCGAGAAGGATCTACAAACGGAGGTTTTTTCCACATCTCTATATCAGTTTACCCTATGGGATGCTATAATGGAGATTTTTTCAGGAGATCCTCGCGTCGTCACGTCACTGGAATGAAATTCGGGGAATCATCAGGTTCGTGAATCATAGGGATTCAGCCAGATATATCCAATGTGATTGGCGGTGCCCAGTCTATTGGCTTAGATGTTGGTGAACATGACTCCAATACGTGTCACAGACCCCTGTTTGCCATCTTAGTGGTGCAAAAAAAAACATGTAAAAAAAACGGTTCGTTTTGAGTGTTGTTTTTCCGTATTGGTGGCATACGAATCAACTTTTACCGGGGCCATCAATCTGTGACCCCCTATACATGTATCATATATCATCATATACTTAATGGAGGTTGTAAACGAATACATACCAATACACATAACTCGGCGGGGCACCACGCTGTATGGTTGGTGGTTTATTGGATATCATCGTCTTATGAGGTGCAACTTAAGCCCGATGTTTGGGGTACAACTTGTGCATTGTAAATAGGTCATCCCCCTTGGAAGACCGGATTCTTGTGAAACGAAGACAGTCGTGAATCATATGACTCTATCTGTTCTTGGGGAACTCCTATGGATGATCCTTCATTTTCAGCAAGTTTGGCTGTCGAGTTGTTGAGTCTCTCTGGGAGGGGTACAAATGGGTTACTGTAGGAATCTGATTGTACCCCGCTTGCAGCCCAAATTGGGTTCCATGTGTTCTTCGTTAAAGATCGCAACTCAAGAATGGGGAAGATTGGGCGTTCCAATTGCAACCAGCAAAATCAGCAACCAACTAATTCTAGATCTTGCCCACAGAAGCTGTTTGGCCGACCCAGGTGGGCTTTTCGAAACAGATGTTGTTTTTTGTTTAAACAGTAAGCGACTGGGAGGTATTGTTTATTTATAGCATGTAAATAAGTGAGTAGCCTAGACCTATGCCATCACACTTCTCGAGGCTCTGCATTCTCAGAGGCCATATATACACTCTTATGACATCTTATGACCAGTGGGCTGTTGGACAATATTTGACAATTATATGCCCTCTGGCAATTTAACATATAGCTATTGAACATCACAATTTTTAATGGGTAAATCAACTACTATAAATGGGCCATTTTCAATGATGTTTGTTTACCAGAGGGTAACTGGTCATTCTACTGATTCTACTGGCCAGTGGTTGATCACACTTGATCTACAGTATACTGTCGCACAAGGGGACTCCCCTCGTTTCACCCGACATCCGTTTTTACCGGTAGACCATGGTGAATGTTGTAAACTTGTAAACGTGATATCATACAACGTTTTGCCTGAATTTTTAGGTGCATGTTTTTCAGAATAGTTCATAATTATCCGTATATATTTATGACCCAGAGAACTATTCTGTTCCTTGGATATTCTAATCTTAGGTCTTTACAGATATGCGTTGGTTCTATTTCACTTATCTACAGACACTAGACACGGTGTATTGTTTTACACTGTTTTACCATAAAGCTGTTGTTTGTCTTCAGTTGCCAGCCATGGATCCTTTGTTCATGGGTGTCCCCCATGCTACCCAGCGAAATTTCCCTTCACACGTTGACATGATGATTTTTCCCGCGGATTTGTGCGGTGATTCCATTCTGAGGAAGCTTTAAGTCGATGTCGTAAAAGTAATACATGTGAAGAAGTTATACAGAAACATTCAGATAAGTTTGATAACAATCTGATAAAGATTCTTGACATCGACATACATATATTTAGAATGTCGTCATAAATTACGACGTTACGACTTCCCTGTCCGCCCGCGCTTTAGTGTCGCGCCTGTGCAGCCAATGACTTGCAGAAACAGGTAGCATGGATGGCTGCGATGTTTTTTTTTGTGAGTGGCGGCCCTTAGTGAATTCATGGGAAAACCTTGTTTTTTTTGGTGCTTTTCCCTTTAAGATATGAACTTTCTTGGAGTCTGGGTTGGGGCTGTGGCGCTGGAAGGGGGAGCGGCCGCAGCATTCGTTTGCAGTGGGCATACTTGATGCCACGATGCTGGCACATTTGATGCCGCGGTGCTTGAAGTTCATTCCTGTTGTACACTGGATGCCACGCTACTCGAAGTTCACTTGCGTTTGGGCAAAATCTGGGGAGAGGACTCGGACAAAGTAGATCATTATACCCACAAATCGTGTGCGCACACAGCATTGTTGTTGTTTCAATTGGTTTTTATGGTTGATTCAACAATGGCGTATATCTCCAAAATGTATTTTTAACTAAATTAATAGGGGTAGCAGTGATTAATCATCGAATTTGCGGGTGCCCGATTTTGAGACAAAACCACATGGTCCGCTTGACCATGTTTCATCTATGTCCCAGGCTGAATCTAGAACACGGTACAGGCACGATCTTGTCCCCATGAACCCTGAATCGAACCACCACAGCCAAGGCCGCAAGAAGGTTCAAAATTTGGACGAACACATCAAGAATCAGCATTCCATCAGTTACTTGGCTCTTGTAGTGTTAGCGACTACAATCCATATATGACCCATATGGCCCATATCCCAGATGTAAATTTATGTAACCCATATTATCCATATGTAATCCAAATCACATAAGTGTAAAAATAACTATATAACCCATATCCCTTTTATACCCCATATATATATATATATATATATTTCTCGTTTTCTTTTTCTCTATATATTTATGCATGTGTATATATATATGTACTTATGTATAATATTATGTATTTGTTGAAATATATATATATATATTGATCAACAAATATTGTTGGACATTTATATATATATATATATATGTATGTATGTATATATGTACAGTTTATATATATATATTTACAACATAATACAACCAAGTTTTAACCATATATATATATTTACACATATAATCCATGTACAACTCATTTACAATTCATATACAACTCACATATATAACCTTTTTTTTGGTGAGAATCACTGGGATGGAGTTCCAACTGCAGTTTTTTCGTGTTCAAATTTGCCCAGTTCCATTTTTAAAAATGGGAAACTCCACGATGAATCCATGTTTCTGGGGTCCAAATTGTGAGGTATATATACTGAAACTAACAATAACATATAGCAATTCATAGCAATAACATTTACAGTAGCTCATGATAATTAGTAACAATAATTGATGACTAAATATGACTAACATACAACATTAGTTATAGTAGTAGCTAATGATCACCATGAGGTTGATATGTTCAGTCACGGAAAACGGTTGTGATCTTCCGCATGTTGTGGCACCAGTTTGGTTCAAGCGAACATTGTCCAATTGAAAATGACCCCACTGCAAGTGGTCGTTCAAAGGTGAAATCAAACCATTGGTTCATATGACAATTTTCAAACTGAACTATCATGACTAAGCGAAATTTGGAAAAAATGGCCTTAAGCCGGCAACATGGGACGTTCACTTGCCATCAATAGTATTAACTTTATGTTTTGATTATAAACCTGTTGCATCAACCAGCAGCACAGAAGATCAATTTGTCATCCTGTTTTCATCAGGTATCAACCGAAAATAGTTGGGATTTGTGGCTCACCATGGCCGAAAAGGGCCCTTGACCAGGTCAGTAAGTCAGCCATCATCATTTCTTCCACCTTTCCAGATCCCGTCCGGTGAGGTTGTAGCAAATGTGGTCAGCGCTTCAGGTACGAAGTCGGACCGGGATGACCAAGAAATGGAGTTCCAGACGGAACGTTTGAGTCATAACATGGTGATTTGAACAACTGTGATTTTTCATGGGATTTGAGGAGGCGAAATGTTTTTTTTAGTGGGGTTTAACCATGAAATATGATGATTCAATGGGATCTAATGGGTTTCATAATGATATATAATGGGGACCTTATCGGGTTTTGTAGGAGGTGTCATAAGCGGTGTCCATGCCACTTGCAAATGGCACCCCCCATATGAATCCATGGGGTAGACATCGACATGTGCTAAATATTACCCTCATCTTGGTAGAGTGGGGTATGAGTCAATACCGACATTCCATATGATGACCCGCACACCCAAAATGTTGCAAAAATGCGGGAACATGTTCATTTAGTTTGACGATCCCAGCATTGTATCCCTATCGTTATATCCCTATGGTATAAATATTTGTATATTGAGATTCCATTCAACCTCTCCAGTAGATATCATAGTATCTCCATTATAGTCCCCATTCTACATCCTTAAATCACCCATTGGATCCCAATCACCATGAAATCGCCATGAAATCCGATGAAATCCCATGAAATCCCATGAAATCACCATGTTCTCACCATTTTCCCAGGAGTTTCCCAACAATTTCCCATGAAAGCGCCATATTTCGATGTTTTTTCACCCCTAAAAACCCATGGAAGGATGCCGCGAAATGGCCAGGGACGCTCAGAGCTGGAAGCATCACATGCGGGACCTGCACGGCCTCACAGTGCCTCGTTGCTGATTTCACGCCCAAAATTGGGGGAGGTTTACCAAGAACTTAGGGGTTTTAACATGTTTAAAAACAGGTTAAAAACATGTTCATGTTTGAGATTAGTTTGGAGTTTCGAACTGTGCGGTTCAACTTGTTTCGTTTTTTTTCACATAGGGTTTAAAGACATTGGGTGAAACCGTTTATCAAGAAACCCTAGGGATAATTTTTAACTCTCAAACATGGAGACGACATGGATGTGATCTAATTAGGAGATGTTGTCTGGCTATGGATATTAATGGGCTCGAAAGGCGATTTAAGCAACAAACCACACAGGGTGGTCCCCCCAGTGAAATGTTTGTTGGTCATTGGTTTAATATATATATATATATATTATATATGTACATATTATATTCATACATATTCATAGGCGTATATAATGGATCATTGTGACATCTGATTGAATACCCAAGGTCGTGTTTCTTGCCTCAGGCAGTGGAAGCAACCAAGGAAGACCGACATGCCAAGGTGAGTCAGTGGGTGTGCCTTGGCTGCGAGATAGCCCTGTCGGTTGATGCTTCGTTTAAGGAGTTGAGTCATGGAGGTTTCCTAAGTCATGGGGGTACCCGGTACCATCATCCATTCCCATAGGATCCATGTATGCTATATATGGTAACATTTACCATCAATATACACCCAATGTTAGCATATATACCATACATGGATCCTATGGGATTTGAATTTCATTTTCCATGCAAATGAACCATCCAGCTTAAATGATTTAAATGGGCTACCCCCATGACTATGGAAACCCCAAAATATTAGCCCATCATATCGGCATAATCCATGAACTGGGAAATCCTCAACCAGTCTAAAGGGACGTCAATAGGCAGGGTTTAAAAACCATGGCTCCATTGTCTTCTGGGGGATTGACTGGATAAACGCTATGCCGTGGCTGAGTCGGCTCCAGGCATCGTTTCGTGGCTTCCAATGGGAAAATGACATCGTTTAGAAATGGGTGAGTTTCCATTGCCATGTCTAGCAGGGGGCCATCCAATTCCAAAGTGTGGTAGATTGCTTAGCTTGTTAATTACTATATTTACGAATAAACAATTTCCATCCAATGCATGAGTGTAACTTTCCCACAGGGGAAAAACGGGTCATCCGATTGAGCCATTAAATCTTGATGGGTCAATATCAGGTGTCATACTGATAGCTTGGGGATTCTGAACTGACCCATACTGTAGTTGACGGAGGCTTACCGGTTTTTACCAGCCAGCATTTCATGTAATGGCATAGGGATACAATATGATATAAGTATAGTATATTTCATGTAATGTAGTTTTCATGAAAGTATATGATATAAACAAACTTTCATGGCTCAAGTCTTGTTTTGGGAGTGTTTCATCCCCTTGTTCTTAGCGGTGCCCCACCTTTCTGCTGGTGAGTTTTACCGGTTGAACCGCTATTGGAGCCTGGGGAGTCTCCATGACCGCCGAGGTCCAAAAAGGCCTGAATGGTGGCGATTGGGTCAACCTTGCAGAAATCTACTGATGAGCCATGCAAAAATACCCCAACATAAATTGATGTTTTAATTGGGAAAATCAACGACCAAATGATGGAGTTTCCATTGCCATGACATGTCATGACAATTTTGTGTTTTATTGGTTGGTATCTACTGAAAGATTGGCCGCCCAAAGCGCGACAGATTGTTCTCTGATTGAAATTAACAAGCAGCTCCAGGGATTTTCGGGGATAGAATATATATATTAATTTATATAGTCAATAATATGGGATAAACTGGGGATTATGTTATATATAGTTAAATTTTATAGTTATATTATATAGTTATAAATTATATAGTTATTTTATATAGTTATATTATATAGTTATATTATATAGTTTCATTATATAGTTATATTATATAGTTATATTATATAGTTATATTATATAGGTATATTATATAGGTATATTATATATAGTCACAACCTATCCAGCAAGTGGTGTAAATTGGGGATAGGGTTGTGGGTCAAGGGTATTTATGCATCATGTTTGGCTTTGGTGGGGGATTGAAACACAGTTCTTCCTCGCGCCCATTTTGATATTTTGTGCTATCTAGCTGTGGACGCTGCGGGATAGCCACCAACTCAAACAGTCACATCCGCAAGTGGGTGGAGGTGTTTTTATTTCTGATATACACTAAAGAAACCCTAAACCGGAACTCCATGCTATATTTGTTCAAGGAATTGAACTAAACATGACATATATATATATATCCCTGAGGATCCAACGTTGGATCTATTTGTTGTCATTTGGGTATGTTGCTTCTCAGGCTGACCGACTGATATATATCGATCCGACCACAAAAAACAGCTACATTTGTAGAAGGGGATTTTCCGACAATCTTTGGGTGGAATTTGGGATACTACCCCAAGCCCAATCCAGCCCATCCCGGTGCCATTTTCATGGCTCCACCTCGTGATCAAGTCCCACACTTGAAGCTGAAGCTTGGTTGCAAGCCCGTGGGACAAGATGTCTGGTTGAACATGTTGGACAGCCACCCAAATAATTATCATAGATATTGACATTAATGCTAACATGATGCAACAATATCCAAATCTTATCCCATGGGGTCCCAAGATGCTAAGCGAAGGAGCCACCGACAAATCACCCTAAGTTCCATGAGGTCTCCTCTGTGCACTTTTTGGCACAGTCTTTTGCAAAGACCTACATGATCTTCATCTATGTAACGGTGAAATGTACGGCAGTTGACGCCATGCCACAGGTGATCCTCGGCTAAATGCACGAAAGGGTGCACCTTAGGTTGTAATCTCCAACGGCTTATGTTGTTGAGAAGGGCCAACCTGGCTAGGCGGTCCAAAGTCATAACGAACTTCATTCCCAATCTATGTAGCTCAATCCGGGTTGGTCGATCAAGGAAGCGTGGGGATCTTTCCACTAGATCGAACCAAGCACACAACGTCCTTGCAGACACGCATGCATTGCATATCTCTCCGTTTTGTGTTGTCTCGGAAAGGCTGTGAAGGGCTCGGTCAATGAAGATCAAGAAAATTCGCCCGTTATATGCCTTGACACATAAAGTGGGGTATCCGTCCGTCGTGTTCAGAAGACCAGAATGCATGAAGCCTTGGGAGTGCCTCAGTATTTAATTTGGAAAACATAACACACCCAAAAGCGGTTCACACATCCTACATGGTGCCCAAGGGAATATATGATCGTATGCACCAAGCAAAAAGAAAACGTTGGGCAGTACTATTAATTAATCCCAGGTACTGGTATTGGTTCACCCTTGCCCAAAGTCGAAACCTTGATGACATAGTCCGAAAGCAATCATCTGCAGAACCACCGCCAAAGTATCCTGCTTGAAATTTAAAGGTATAATCCCCGGGTGATTTCAAGATGAAGCAAAATATAGCTATAGGCTATAGGTGTTGAATGAGAAAATTGTAATGAAAATGAACACCCAGGCTCCATGGTCCATGAGGAGGCTGACACAACTCCCCAAGAAGTTTTGGAGGATACCAAGATTCATGCAGTGCATAGAGCACCACCGAATCATTGATGGCGAAAACCCCGGTGCAGAGAACAGGGGGTGATCATACCTGCATCAATGCCAGGTTTCTACAGGATCTAGATATTCTTCTTTACAAATCAAATGCAACTATCACTATGCTTTGGGGACATTAGATACCAGACCAGCCTGAAGCAGTTTGCAAGTGCGTTACTGGTACTCCTCCTTGGAAATGTTCTTCCGAACCGTGTCCACCTGCATGGGCCACAGGTAAAGGGATAACAACACAATCTTGTTAACCAAACAAATTTCTCTGTATATATATATATATATGTAAGTATTTGAAAACATGTTTTGGTCAGCGAAAAGGCCTCCCCAACGGGTTGCCCGCTCTAGAGGCAGTGCATACATGGCAAAACGAAGAAGCACCCAAGTGACTTTTTAGTCCAAAACATTCTCGCTGCCACTTCCAGTCACCCCGGTATTCAACACAATATGCAACGCCTCCTGAGGAAGTCGGATGCCATGTGCGCAATGGTGGGATGCCCAGATGCCCGGTTACCCAGGGGCTTGTATGTTATATATATATATATATTATAATATATATATATATATATTTATTTATTTAAGCTGGAATATCCCCAGTCAACAACATGTCTTTCAACTCAGCACCTGCTATTGGTTTGCCAGAAAGTTTGGAATGCAATGCAGGTAGGGGATGTCCCTCAAAGTCAGTCGAAGGGTGAACCCCCGATGCCAAAGCCTTGCAATGGTGATGAAGCCACAGCAAAATATATTCCTGAAAGAACGAAACATATATGGGATACGAAGTTAATTGTGGCTGGGTTTGAAAACGAAACATGTTCATGCAAATCTAGAAGCCCGAAAGCTCCACGCAATGACCTGGTAGATCCTCATCAGTGTATAGTCCGGGATTGCCAAAGCACACCGCATGATCAAGATCGGAAATCTTGCAAGGTCCAATCCTTATGCAAGATCGATGTGGAAGGATAAACATGTTATGGAATATGTTTGAGGCCAACCACAAAAGTTTATGGGACCCAAAATGCATACAAGGTCTTGATAAATAATGGATTCAAGGATCGATTTGGCTCATGCAGGAGACAATTCCAGCAAATATGGATGAATTTCTCACCTGACTTTGTGTATTTTGCATCATCCCCGTACAAACCAATGGGATTGGCGTGAGGTTTCCCAGGGTGGCTTCCATCCAGCCAACCCCGCTCCGTGGTTTCTTTCCAAAACTCTGCTATTTGCTGGCCATCTAGCTTCAGCTTTCCACTGTCCTTAGCATATATGACCGAAGGGGGGCATACACATTGACCAGTTTCCCCCTCCAAAAAGAAATAGATTTCAACCGTTCCATCTCGTGGCAAGGTTCAAAGAGATAGTGGTAAAGCTCGTGTGGCAACAGGATTGGAATTCGTTTGGTTTTGATATCACGGCGGTTCGATTGACACCATATTGGCACTTCAACATAGTACGGGGCAATCGGAAGGTGCAAAACCCTGTACAAGTCACGATGTTGTTTGGATACTTGCCGCTATTGCCTAGCCGTGCCAGTTTTTCTGTTAGCCGCGACATGCTTCCTCCATTCGCCTCTTCAGGGATTTTCAAATTAACCCAGACCATGTTGGGGCAGATTGGGATTGTCTTTAACCCAATGCCAAACCAGCTCTATTATTTAGCCACCGCCTGCCTTGGCCTCTTGCACAGAGGCTGCTGCGCTCTTCTGCAGCTCCAAACATGACGTTGCCTGGGAGCACAGGGAGGATGACCATGATACCTGGTACCTTGTGGCTACCACCAACATGTTATGATTGAAATGAGATGGCCACCACCATTAGCAAATTCATCCTGGCATTCTATTCCCCCAATAGCCAAGTTGCTCCCCTTCCAAGACTGCAAAGAAGGTGGTCAGCGAAAGAATGCTCACCTGCGAGGGTAGGGTTCATAATATATAGCTATATATATATAATACCCTCTAGTAAATTAACATGGACCCTGAAAATAGGGTAAAATCAACCATTAGTCTAGAGGAAACTAATCTTCCAACCCCCTATTTTCAGGGTCTATGTTTATTTACCAGATTAAGTTGAAGTTCACTCCGAAGATTCTGAATAACCCTTTTCCCCAATGGTGCATATTCATAGCTATGTGTGTTTACTAATCGCCTTCAAGAGTGGTTTCCAGTATTTTATTCCGCTTGGCTTCACTCCACCATTCCCGCATAGTACACCTGCCAAATGTATTGTGATCAAACGAGTTTGATCCTGCACTCAAACAGCGCATCATCAGGAAACAATGAATTGTTTTACAACACCACTGATCAAATAAAAACCAGCTCGCTGCTTGAGTGCCGCCCCGGCGCAGCAGGAACTGTACAGGTTCTAAGGCGGCAGAATCGCTTCTAGGTTCTCAAAATTCTGTTGACAATTTCAACAGGAGGAGTCGCACGGGTCCGGTCCCAGCAAGTGGAAAGAAAAAAAGACCAATGTTGCCCCTGCAATCAAATTATTATGATGTTTCTCAATTAGAATTAATGAAATTACTTCAGGACCTATGTTCTCAGAGAAAAAATGCCACTTCCCCAATCATGTTCATGAAGTAGTGGCCGGAGCAGCCGTGGCCTTTGCCTTGGCTTTGGCTTTGGTTTTTGCCGGCTGTGTGTGCTTCCTGATCGTCACAGAATTTGCTTTGTACAATTCATTTGCATCATCAAGGGCCTTGCGAGCCTGTTCGGTCGCAGTGCCAGATGCAAGGGCTGACTCCAAAGCAGTTTTCGCTTTGCGAAGGTTCTCCGCCTCATATTTCATCTGGTCGACAAACGCGGTTGCCACCACTGCAGCCCTTAGAGGGGACATGAGTTTGGTTTGGGGTTATTCTATCCAAATTAGTGGCCACAAAAAAAATGCAGGATTGCAGGATACCCATCATGTAAACGACTAAGTCAGGGACACCCCAGCAGCCTGTAGTTTGCATTGCCAGGTGGAAATTTCCAAGAGATTGGCGTTGACCTTCACCACCGCCTTAGATATAGGAACCATAGTGGATCACAATATCAAACAAGTTGGGCCCAAACTCCACTCTATGCATCGGTGAATTAACAGGGGAAACAAAATTCACAAAAACATATTTTGGTCAGTCCACAGCTCTGCACAGTTGGTCTTCACTTTTTTCCTTCTTTGCTTTGGGCTTTGGTTTCGGTTTTGGATTTGCCCCATTGCCACCACGACCATTCCCATTCCCTTGCTGCTGGTCAAGACGTGGGGTGCTCTCATAACCATACGACCCCTCAGCCTCACGGATATGGGACACACTGCTGCTATGACGGGATTCATTGACCTCATAGTCTTCGACCCAGCAGCGATACAGTTTCATGTCCTCGGCTGATCCCAAATATGTTGTTTCCACTTTATTGAGATGCGTTGGGATGTAGAAGTGTAGCAGATTTCTTCTGTATTTGAGGGGAAACATATGTATATATGTATATATGTATATATGTGTATATGTATATATATATATTCCATTAATATATATTATATACCCAGGGATTTAAAAATATCTGACCCATAGTTTTGGAAAACAACTTAAGTTAAGCCTCTGCATTTCCTGGAAATTCAGGATGATCCTTACACTGGCCGGACACCACCTTCCCATTGATCAACTCCTGCACAATGGCACCGTTCTGGTGATATCGTACCATCAAATCCTGAGATTGGGCGAGGGTGTGCCAAGTTCACCATGCTCTAACAAAATAATTGAGACTTGGTTCTGTGAAAAGTATAATCGGAAAAAAGTTATGTTCACTATTCTCGGCTCCATCAAAAAACTGAATCTTAACCCGATGAGTTTCTGCCCTGGTCATCCAACTGAATTTGCCACCTGTGACATCGTTTTGGGACGATGTCTCGTTGAGCACTAGCTGGGATGCCAGCCAATTCTCTGAACACTCTAAGTATTCACTGAACAGCACCCGCATGAGCCTCCCAGAGGGATCTGCACTGGCTTCAACGAACTTCCTTGGGAGGCTGAGATCAGTTATAGTCGATATAATATATAAATATAAATAATATAATATACATATCGGATATAATATATTAAGGAAACACATTATATATATACCAATATATCATGATGTATATTTTGACAAAATATGAAAATAAATAGTACGTATATGCATGCCACATAATTTACCACGCTGCATACACACCTAATTATATAACTCACATGCTTGTCTGCAAAATATTACTGTAAGATGTTCCACTAGATTATCAAATCAAATATCCCCAAATCAAGTTACTGTTTGGATCACCTAGGATCTTGCTAACAGCATCAGGAGCTTTGGGTGATCTGATCGACCGATAGAACCGCATGTAGGATGCACGTGCCTCCTTGATGTCATCGGCGCTGGGGTGTTCCTGTGCTGCTGCAGCTTCTGCCTCTGCTAGAGGACTGGGAGTGGGTGATGCTCTGGGTGTAGTGCTGGGAGCGGGTGAGGCTTGCGATGGTTCCGGTGTTGGTGCTGGGGATGGTGTTTGGGCGGGTGCTTGCGCTGTTGCTCCAGGGGCAGTGGAGGGCGATGGCGATGATTGATTTTCTGGCATGGGTGCCGTCGTTGGTGCTGGTGTTGCAACTTCAGTTGGGGGAGGGGAAGCCGGTGTTGCGCTAGCCTCACTACCGCTGCTTCTTGCCCCAAGAACCTGAGGGACTGGCACAGGTGGCAAAGGCACTTCCAGGGAAGGTGTGTCGGGGAGGCTGTCTGTACTCTTCCTCCTCAAAGCAGACCAAAATGCCTGCACACCCTCTGAGGTGATTGGCTTGAACTCACAGGCTGATGGCTCTGGAGTAGTTGGCGTGCATGCCAAGGTCTTGGCACAGGACTGAGCAATGACGGGCGTATCAGGGTAGAGTGTGGGGTCCCCCAACTGGTTGTCTGGCCACACTTGCGGGGGCGTGTCTCCCACAACAACTACTGCTGTTGCTTTGCTCTCGGTGGGGGATGTTGTGGTCTGCTCATGTTGCTCTGGCTGAGTTGCTACAACTCCAGTCAATGCATCCATGGGGATGGTAGGTTCTTCGGGCTGGGCCACTGTGGGAGCTGGCTGCTTTGGTGTTACAACGGCCGGTGTGCTTTCAGCTGCAGGTGCTGTGTCTGCCGTTGGCTGTGGAAGTGTTTCATAGGTACCTAATGCTTGGGCTTGCTGCTCCTCACTAGCACCTAGTGCCTCAACCCAAAGTCCGAAATCACAACATTCTTCTGCCATGACTGACAGCTCTGACCCAAAAACTTCCACGGGGTTTGGGTATCCTGGACATTCAAGCGCAGAACAGTATTGCTGGAACAGGGGGTGGGCTCTGCAAGCTGCTGCACATTTTTTAAGTTCTACATCATCCATCTCATCAAGCATCTGCATTAGCTCATCCTGGCGCTTCGCGTGATCATCTTGATTCTCTTCTGCACTGGCCTGAATCTCTGATGGGAGAATCTGGGGCAGCGGCGGAGTTTGAAGGACTTGGTCTGGCGGAGGAGGTACCAAGGAGGGCTCTGATTTGACCAAGGAGGGCTCTGACTTGACCTTTTTGGGGATCCCATTAAAGAAGGCGTTCATAGCATCAGCGGTCACAGGCTTGTAAGTGATTTGGTCATCTTTGGTTCCGGGCGCAACTGGTGCTGCATGTGGAATGCTACTGCTGCTGCTGTTGCGTGCAGTCTGTGGTGTTGCTGGTGCCCTCATCTTCGCTGGGATAGCTGCAATCTTTACCTGATGGTGCGTTGTAGCAAAACAAAAAAACAATAGGCCAGAGTATTCTTGCAACAACTAGAATATTTGTCTATCTATCTATCTATCTATCTATTTATCTATCTATCTATCTATATATCTATTTATTTATCTATCTATCTATCTATCTACCTACATCTATTTATATCTATCTCTATATGTAATATATATATATATATATCTACATCTCGATCTAAAAGAATGTGTTCAAAAATGAATGGTGCTTTAAGGTGCTTTAAGGCACCCTTCCTTCCAGGTATACCATTGAATTTATCAGCAATATCTATATCTATCTTAGCTGTGAGACTGTGTTCAAAACTGAAGATGGTACTTTAAGGTACTTTAAAGTACACGTCCTTTGGGGTACTATTTCTCTCTCAATATCTATATCATGTAATGTGAAAAAATAATAATATATATAATATGCATATACAAATATTCAATGTATATGTGTGTACACACCTCATATATATATATATATGAAACCAATGGCGGGTGAAGCCTGCACGATGTTCCTCAATTTGATGAGACACTGGCTCTGATGCAGGACCCAATGTCGAACCAACGCCCGAAGTTGGAACAGCATCTCCTGTTAGGCAGTTGATGGTAGGTAACCAACATTTTGACAAAAAGTATCAATATCACAGTATTTTGGCCAAAACCTATCCTTGGTCATCATCAGCAGAGAAACTAAGCTGTCTGGGGATCATGGGTTCATCGGAAGTCAAAGAAGTCCTACTGCAGGATTTCTTGCCATCAGGAGTTACCTTTGTAGATGATGTTCCATGCGGGCGTGGGCGTTTGTCACCATCCCCACAAAGCTTCGATGCAAGCTTGCGACGCCGATCAGCGGCTTCCAGCACACGCTGGGCCACCTTTGGGCAGTGTGGCTGCCAGCCATTAATATATATTATCTATTGTGTATATATATATTAGGTGCAACACTAGTGCGTACATAGATATCTATATAAAATATGCTGAAATATACTCATCCCCAACTACCTTTGTGGTTCATCAAGCCCCACCTTGACCAAGTGGCCATCCTCCGAGGCCGACATGACAACCACCAAGACGATGCAAGGCACAAATTGGGTATGACCGTGGTGCTCTAGGGATCCAAAATGGTCTGGAGATACGAATTCCCACACACAAGATTCGATTTCAATGCAATTTTGAGGGAAATTTACCTGTCACGGTCTGTCACGCTCTGTCACGGGTATTTCCGACAATGTAGGCTTTTTATGTGGAAAACGAATGAATCGTCACGGTCTGTCACGGTTTGTCACGGTTTGTCACGCGCCCCATGGTTATGGTTAATTCTGAAACCTGTTAGGATTATGAGATTTTGTGGGGTATCTTCTCTCACAAAGCCCGAAACTGTGTGAAGCCACCCCATGGGTTGCTGAAGAACTTGAAAGCATGCAATCGTCATTTCCCAGGAGTTCGGCGTAGTGACAACTAGTTCAAGCCACACAGGCAAAGCAGAGCATGTGTGAAACTGCTCGAATTACCAGACAAACCCTCAAGATCTAGGTGGCCATCATGACCATTCGAATTAAGATCCACCCAGGCAAAACTTGACCCACTGATAGTGATTAAATTGGAATTTGTATATTCATTAAAACGTAAGCTATCTCTTTCTCTATATATATATATGATATCTTATATATGTATATACATATTTGCCTCCTTTAAGGTGGCTAGCTATAGCTAAGTAGCTAGAGTGGGAGCCCCGATTGTGGTTTAAAATTGCCACGGCGTTGCTCTTCTTGCAAAAAAAGACGCAGCGGTTCAAGGTCTGCGTGTGTCCACATCATAGGCATTTCCTTGGCCAGAGATCCCCAAGGCCGGCATACTAATGGCTGTGTATATCGCAGTTGCTAGTGATTTTTTGATGAACAATCACACCGTAGAGGCCAGTACTGTAAGTTTCTTGTGTTACTTGTGTTTTTAACACTTAGAAGATGCTTCACTTATTTTCTGATAAACAGAAAATATCTATATTGAATTGGAATTCATGATATTTATTTCTGGTGCATCTGCACTTTATGTGTTGCTTTGTTTTTATTCTACATGATGGATGTTTCTGGAAATGAAAGAAGGGAAATAAGATTAGATCCTTATTTCCCTTTAAAGCAGTTTGGTGACTTTTGGTAAGGTTTTGATAAATATACTGTATACACGGGTTAGTCTCCAAATTGAGGTGCCCATTTGGGATTCCCTGAGTTAAGTCAGTGCTATCCCCAAAACATTTTTTATTGTGGGATCCCCAATAAGTTGAAAGTGCTTATGGTTATTTTAAAGTTGCCCTTTTTTAGCGCTTTTGGGGTCCAAAAAGCTTAAGGATGAAAAAGGGCTTTAAAAAAGACCCATAAAATGTCATGGGGGTTATAGATACCATCCCTGAAGCCCTAGCCCTAGCTATGTATTGGACAGCCAGGTTCAAATCA
The DNA here is from genome assembly GCA_947184155.2 of Cladocopium goreaui. Lineage (NCBI taxonomy): Eukaryota > Dinophyceae > Suessiales > Symbiodiniaceae > Cladocopium > Cladocopium goreaui. The sequence continues at coordinate 157,480 of CAMXCT020000133.1, read as the reverse complement.
TATTGATCTGTTAATGCGAAATGTTTTATATAGTTGTTTGCAGGGTTTGCACACATCACACACTGAGGGGTGACCCGTATGTAGTATTTGCTGGTAGTATATATATGGCTTCCTAAATCACATGAGCGATGCTCCAAAATATCTTAAGGATTTTTATAATATTTATACACCAGCAACCTGTACCCCGCCCCTTGGTGCACAAGCATCAAAGCCACCACGTGTTTTGGCAATGAGGTGGCTCTCCATGTACCACTTTCTGGCAGTCTTCGCATTCACCTTTGGCAAGGACAGCTGGATAGGGCAAGCAAAGGTGTTGTCAAACACACACACACATATATATATATATATTATATATATATATGCATATATTTATTTTTGATATAAACAAATATATATATATATATGTAATATACTAAGATTAGGTAAACAAATCGGTTTATTAAGAACAATTTAACATGACAATTATCAATATTTTGGGGTACCCACCATATATCAACCAGGGACTTTATTATATATATATATATTTTGGGGGGGGTCACTATGCAAAAACAATTGGGGAAATCAAACTATATCTTTAATATTATGAAATTCATGATAAGTAAGCATCACAAGTTGTGGGGTGAACCCGACACAGAAACCGGAATGATGAGCCAAGACGCTTGCAGTTTTCGTTTCAGAAGTAACTTGGCCACATGTTTCCCGAATCCAGCCGTATATGCCCCACTCGATCGTAAACGTTTTCCCCCTGTCACATGGACCCGTCCATCTGGGAGCCTCTTACGGATATACATGCCTTTTGAAGATTCCTGCAACCTCTTCTGAATCGCACGTGAGAGACGGGTGGAAAATGATTCCACATCTGGCCTCAGAAGCGGTTGTAAAGATCATATATATCCGGGGAAGCAGCTGCAGGTTCATATAGATATATCAGAAGTCCTTAAAAGACTTACTCAGTGGTTGGTCTTCCCGAAAAGAAAAAACTTCATGTATATACATATATATATATATATATTGGATATGTTTTTGGTGCAGGCCAAAGGAAAAAGTTTAAAGCTTAGGCATTTGCTGGGTAAGAAGAATTTGCCAAACAAAACCCAGCAACCAAGAACCCCAAAGTTGGGAAGGTTTACTCGCCCAGTGGTCAAAGTTGCCCATCCACATTCTTCGGAAAAAATGTGGACCCATTGATGTGAGCACATGGCTGATATATGGACAATCCTTCAAACAGGATGTGCCCGGCTGCTCTGCCTATGATGTGGTTTGATCCCATCTCACGTATCAATATCGACGTTTGAAATCACCAAAATAAAACCGTACTTGACAACATTAACTTTACAATTATATCTGTCATCCAGTGTGCGTGATCATTTTCGAAACCAAACACATTAAATTTAATAGTGTCACATATTAAAAATGGTGGTACCTGAACATCTAGCACCTGTTGTCAAGTTGTCAAAACTGTTCTTAGCCACCCAACATTAACATTCCAGGGGGCAAACCGTCAAGCAAAAATTACTACTTCAAGCCCAAATTCACACCAAAATATCCCTCGGACTATTGCCACCATGCATAGCAGCGCCACTCTGGCTGCTATACAATTACCAGCTGCGACAGATGGCACAGCTTCGTTTCCCATTATCCCGTAGCTGACAGTAGTTCGCTTTGTTGTGGAAGACGCCATCCAAACCCATCTTAGTTCATCGGTTGTGACAGTCCCGGATGTTGATTTCCATGGGGTTTTCAAAAATAACCATTAATCTTACATAAGCGAAAATTCTTTCATATCCATGTTGTACAGTCCATAAACATGTTTGTATGTCCCATCCGGACGTTTTGAAAACAACTAGTTTTGCAATCCCCCCGGGGGCAAACCAGCAGGAAAATTATTTAACTAGTTAAATATATATCAAGTTTCGAATTGCATGGGACCCCACACCAAAGCAATCCTCCGTACCGGACACGAAGCACGTTCTTGAGCGACAGGAGAAATCCTTCAGAGCTGGTTATATCGTGGTGGAGGCCCTTGGAAATGTCCGATTTTCGGACATTGAGTCCGGCAGCTCCTTAAAGGATGGCGGGCTGATGAGATAATCTAGGTTTGAAATTTCTCTTGGTTGAAGCCAAGCTACCTAGCAATTTTCCCGTTGGTTTGCCACCACTAAAGAAAACCAACCTCCATAAAGAAAAAGTGCCAAAAAGGAACCCCCCCCGGGGGGGCGGGGGGGGGGGGTTCCTTTTTAGCTGTTTTTGGCTTTTTGGGCAAGCCAACGGGAAAATTACAAAAGCTACCCCAATACCAGATGATTTGTTCGATGATGCTTCAAATCAATATTAAGGAAATGGTAATTCTGGTGTTAGACATGTTTTTTTTGGGTTCATCCAAGCAACTGCACTGATTCCCTAGCTCTCCACAACCGCTGAAGAGCTCATAGACATCAATATCCTTGTCAGGGAGCAAACTCAAGTGGATATCTTTGGCATTATTTAGCAATAAATCTGACTAAACGTTGTTGTTTGAATACCTTATTAGTTTTTTTTGAGAGCACCAGTCCCGGCCCCATTGCGAATCTGCGGCTTCCATTTGTTGGGACACAAAGTCCCAACAGTGGAGCCTAAGATGCGGGTGACCCTAGTGGGGCTCATGTCAATATAGAAGACATTTTAGGGCACCAAAACTGTAAGAAGAAGTCACAAAGCTATACCAAATAGCCAGGAAAGAAACATCAAGATTGGCGCGCCATAAAACAGAAGCAAGGCCGCTTTGCGGCGGGTTAACCCAAACGCCATTGCTTCCAGCTTGGGACAGGCTAGGGAATGAAACCGTTAGCTACAGCAGCTGGGGCCCTGAAATCTCTGTTGAATGCATCATATGCCACATGGATAAACTTCAAATTACGTTGACAAATCGTCTTAGGCTAGCCTTTTCAGACCTGGAACCTGGACACCACTCAATTCACTCAGTTGGAGGGACACCTTTGCAATGGTCTTGGCACTAACATGCTTTTTTTCCGGTTCCCAGCGAGTGGCTAAAGCACCATGACCCCAAAATCCTCGGACAGTACAGCTGTCAGCTGTCTGTGCGTGAACACTGCCTACAACAAGTGCCCGCTGCACTGGATGATGGATACAATACAGAGTACTGATCTGATGATGATGATGATGATGATGATGAAGGTGATGAAGATGATGATGATGACGGTGATGGTGATGATGCTGATGATGACATATAGATATAATATATTTATATTGTATTTATTTACTTACAATGTTCTTGAATATAAATAGATATGATTCTTTTCGGTGTTGCACACCTCTACAGTGCAGCGCGCCCATCAAAAGCTACCTACACCCAACCAGCGATCTTCTTACTCATCTTGAAACTTTCCTCCCAACCACCACGTTTCTTGATGCTGATGGTAACACCTCCTTTTCGGTTGGCAGATAGTCCCACGGGAAGTGCCCCCGGGTTGACGACCTTGCTGATGTAGATCTGCTCAACATACCACCTTGGCGAATCAAGCTGGCTAAAGGCAAAACGAAAGGAAATTAATTGAACACATATCCTGGAAGAAGTTTTAAAACAGAATCACATATATATATATATCATATATGTATATATATATGTATAGTTGTGGGGATGGGTTGAACATTGTCTTAGCCCTTATTTAAGGAGGGAATGCAACCATATGCTAGTGCATGCCAAATACAGAATCCCCAACGATTTGCCAGAAGATCCCTCGGGTGGTGGGATGCTGTAGCTCTGCTTCTTGCCCGAGCCCAGCTCGACAGGCACACCTGCTTCACGAAGAATTGGCTCCTGACGTTTGGGAGAGGCGCTCTCGGTACCGGTGGAAAAACCTTTCTCTGGGGCGAGCGTAGTCACAACCAGGCTGTAATTTTGTTGTCCCTAAAGATGTTTGAAAGATGTGGAACAATAAGCAAAAACACCTATGTAGCAAGTAGTGGAACGATAAACAAATACACCTATGTGGCAGCTAGTGGAACAATAAGCAAAAACACCTACAAGTATATATATATATATATATTATATGGTCTCCTTCTCAGCCCATGCGGTCTCGAAATCTTTGGTTGGAGTTGGCTCACCATCAGCATTGGGACTGGTCGTAGTATCAGGCTTTGCGCATGTAGAATTTTCAGGCTCGGTAGGCTTGGCGGGAGGCTTGCTAGGGTCGGGCGATTCAACACCCGGAGAAGCATCCACATCAGCGGAAGAACCAGGAGTAGCTGTGCCCCCATTTGCACTAACACCATTCCTTCCACGACCCCGTCCCCTTCCTTTGCCCTGATTGGCTCTCTTGTTAATGGCTTTCTGAACTTTCGAATCCTTTTGGGCCCGCTCAACTAGCTTCTCAGCCGAAGCAATTTTTGAAGATCTAGACTTTGCAAGCTGTGCTTGGTATGGATCCTTGGATTCCTCAAACACATCTTTCCCCTCCATAAGTGCATCAGCAGCAGCAGCATCCAGCTTCTTGTCAATCTGGGGACGCTCTGCTTCAAGAGGTGCTCGATCCTATGGCCAAAGCTGAACCAAGGCAAGGCCAGTGGCAGTCAACCGGGATTGGGGTAATGGAGAAGATCAAACGGATTGTTATTGTGGCGTTCTCGATTTCAAGAATTAGTAAAGTACATGTCCGTGCATGTTCAAGCATGTCAGGTTTCTAAATGGCTTTGGTCCTTCTCAGCTTGGCGGCGAGCTCCATCATCATGAGCCACCATGCAAGGATCTTCTGACTCCCCAGGTTCCGAAATGCCGATGATCTCCAGCATGTCGACCAGCTGTGTCTCGACCTCATCTGGACCCACCTGGACGAGAGATTGGTGGGGTAAGGATTTGTAAGGGGGATGTTCAAGACACAACTTATATAATAGATTTCCCAATGTGAGAAAAATAAGATCACATTTCTTTGTGAGTTCAGGGGTGAGGGCAAGACATGTGCAACCTCACCTTACTGGTTGACTTCTCCATGGTGACATCTTCTTTCGGGGACCGTGAAGCGACTGATGATGGCGTGGTCACACGTGAGGAACCGCTGTCCTAGTAGGGTGCATTTTTTGAAACAAATCAAGTTGAGAAAGTACTGTTGCTTTTCCAAATTCCTTTTCAAACAAATTCACTGCATCATCTCCTGGGCGATTGCAGATTCCAATGCAGCTGTCACACCAGCTTCAGGATCACCACCAGCTGGACAGGGGGTTGCAACATAACATGCAACTGGCTAGGGCCAACGTGAGAGTTGCTAAACTGTTTTGGTCAGTATATATACCCCCACCTCTTGATTTGATGTCCATGACAAATTTCTTGAGAAAGCTGACTTTTGCAGATTTGGAGCTGCTAGATCTTTTGCATAGGTTCAGGGCATGAACCAACATGACTCGAAGATTGCCAGCTTCCTTTCCAGCCAAGTCCTGCGGACGCAGGTCTACCAAGGATAATGTTGATCAATCCCATCTACATTTAAAACCCCAATATATTTCAGAAGTATATAATATATTACTTTTTAGTGGTTTCCCCAAAAAGTAGTGTACTCATATACCATCATGGGAGCTCCACACCATCCCAACCCTCACCATCCTTGATCTGCCGCGAACTGGGCTTCTCTCCCAGAAGAGCATAGCGCTTGACCAAGGTGATGATGACCTCCTGAGGGATGCGCAGCTTCTGAGGGTACTGAAAAACAGGCAAACACATGTGATCAACTAGTGATTCTTTAATGAACACACAGTTGTTTGGGAATCCTGTCCTGATGGATCTTCATGTTTGGTATAGCCAAGTCCAATGAAGCTAGATAGTCCATTGCAAGTTCACAATGCATTTCAACCTCGCCGACGCAGCTACGAATTGATATCCCTGACGATCCATGACTGCTTATAATAATAGATATATATTATAAATATATACCTGACGATCCATGACTGCTTATAGTACCAAATTTGGTGTGTAGGCAAATTTTGACAAATGAAATTGATAATATTTAATGCTAGGCCATTAGCTTCCTTTTTGACCCACAACTTTAGGTTTATCTTAACTATACCACTTTGTGCAGTTTCCAGGAACCATTTCCATGGACGCAGGCCCGGTGTCAGGCATGTCAAAAAAGGTGAGCTCGTGCGGCTTCATCTTCCGCAGGCTAGCAAGCTTTCCCAAGACGTAATCATTGAGAACATCCTGGAGGTTCTTTTAGGGGAGAAGTGAAGACCCCGCATGTCACTGGTGATATATGTCAGATAGAATGTCAGCTTTTGTGGATCACTCGAAGAAAGTATTTTTTTTTGTGAGGGAAATGGTGGTGTTTGCAATTTGCAATGAACATATTTTTTTTCGTAACACCCAAAGCAATATGCATCTGTACATGTCTGTCCTCGATGATGGCTTTTTGGAACGACGCCAACTTCGAGAGGCCCATGGTGGCAAGGTTCTAGAGTTGATAGCTGCCCAACCAAAAAGTGCTGCATGAACGAAGCAAATGCACACCCATACGACTCATATGACACATGTGAGCAACCATGGTTCCCTGCTAGTGATTTTGCAAAACGTGGCTGGGCTATGTTTTTTTTTGGAACGACAAGCATTGCTTAAAAAAAAACGCATAGATCACTGACCACAACACCCAATCCGCAGCAGGCACGGGGGTTGGCGCACCTCCCCAATGAGCAACCAGCCCACCACTAACAGGTATCTTTGAAGTGCTTGTAGCCGTCGATGAATTGGCATTGCGAGCCCGCTGCTGATGATGCAACGCTATTGCTCGTTTCATCAGTATGGAAAGAAAATAAAACAAAAGTAGGTATGCGTCATGCAGTAATCTTGTGATATACCCCATATCGAAAGATACTAGAATCATTATGTACTGAAAAGAAGTGCACCCGGTCAGGAAAACAACTCTGCTTGTTGGGCTCTGGATTTTTTGGGTGAAACATGCTTCCTGTGATGTTCCAACCATGTGCATCAGTGAGGAAAACAGACTACTAAGGGCCAAAATGGCCTTATTCTCCGACAAGTGACCCATCCGACAGCCCCATTCCGACAATGTAATCAAATAATGCTAACATTGGCAATGTAGCCAAATTTTGCCTACATACCAAATTTGGTACTATTAGCAGTCATGGATCGTCAGGGTATGTATATTTATATATATATATTACACGTATGTTTATAATATAATGTGATGCAATGGAATGTAATGCAAAGTAATATGCAGCACTTCATCCTTGGTTTGTATACCACGAAATCACGACAGGCCAAGGGAAAGAAAAAGATGGGAAGCGATGAAGCCAAGACGTTGCAGTGTGAGGCTCAGATGTCCAGCTCTTGGGAAAACATGGGTTTCTCTGAAAATTCCCCTAATCTCATGCTTCATCATGAATCATCTGAAACATGGTTCATATCATATGGGGATGTATCAAAACCAATCTTGCTATATTTAGGGGGATGAACATCCATGAATCCCAGTTATTTGGGGTGAACAGAAGGGTACCAAGGTTTTGACTCATACCCATATTCCGTGAACATTGCCATTTGAAACGAGGTTTGCAGTACTCCTATTTTCCGAAACATCTGTGGTCCGGATCGATCTCGGGTCCTGTCCAATATCACTTGTTGCTTGACAAAACATGGTGAGTAAACACTTCTCCAGTGACTTCTAGAATCAGTACATGTCAATCATCTCCATCTCCATCTTTCCATGGTATATGATGGTACATGTTCATATATGTTCGTATATTTTCTCATGGTTTTCCACACGTGGTCCACGGTGTTTTCCCATTGCTCCAACGAGGCCTGGCCTCTTTCGACACCTCTGCGACCTTTGTGGCGCCCAAGTCGATCTCGCAGTGGATCTGGCGGGGCAAGGTGCGACCTGGGAGACTGGGAGAGATGAATGGGTTCATGGTATACCAGATCATGATATATACGATTAATGGATATGGTATATATATGATTAAATAAATCCATCTATCTATAAATATATATATAGTATATTTATTATATATATTACACGATGATTATGAAATTAATGGATATGGATTCATGATACGATTAATGGTATATGATTGGTATATTTATGATTATATATATATATAATATGGGTTGGTCTGAAACTAGGGGATACCCAGAAATATCCATTTGTGAAGGAGGACAATTATCATAATCCATGGGAATTGGGGGTACACTATTCTCAGACAAACCCATATCAATGAATTATGTTAATTAGCCATAATTAATCAGGATGTCTGAGAATAATTACCAAACAATGACAAATATGATGGTACACTATTCAATGACAATTACCATAATTAATCAGGATGTTAATTAACGGGATGAATATGGCAGATACCCTCCGATGTCATACGTAACGTGGCAAGCGGGCGGAAATCCCCGCACGAAATGGAGGTTTTACTTATATCATGGGAAAATCATCGAAGTAAATGTGGCTTTTTGATTGCCACCTTTGCTATAAGACGGATCATGAGAGTTTAACATCAAACCATCAACAGTTGAGATTTATCATCATACCTACCGGGGCACATCAAACCTATATTATAGCATAATTTGATGGATGAACATCCGGAACTACCTTTTAAAACTTTTCTGGTGTGAACTGCAAGGTATCAGGTATATAGGTATCAGGGCTTTGACCACCCACATGATATTCAAATTGTTATTGACATGATATCCAGCAACGAGTCACCACCAGGGCCACCAAGCTACGCAGGCCTCACCTTTAAATGTGCCATCATGGGCCGTGCTTGTCAAGGCCCGATGTGGCGACTTTTATCCCGTGTCGCAAACCATGGAAAGGCATAAAGATGGTGAACTAGCTAAAGTGATTACTTGGTTTGAGGTTGAAATGATCTTTTTTTTGATTTCCTAGCCAACCGAATGAAAGTGAAATTCCGGAACAGTGTTTCACAGTTGGTTCCCAAACACGAGGCCGCTCTTCAAAACAGACAGCCACGGACTGCTGTGTTTCTAAACTGCCCCAATATATTGTGGAGATGAATGGACAGACATGACATGGATTCCCAAATCGCCATTTCATGGTCTTTTTCATGTTGTTTCTACCCTCTGGTTGTGTCAAAATAGCTATTGAAAATGGCCATGAATAGTGGATTTTCCCATTAAAAATGGTGATTTTCCATAGCTATGTTAAATTACCAGAGGGTAAACATGTCAAGCATTGTAAATCCTAAGACGAGTCCCTACACATCAAATCGTTCGGATTCTCTTCTCAGTTTCCCTATATGGGGACATGGCATGAGCCCATGTTCAGACACCCCCATTTTGGGGGGGTTCCACAAATGGGGGTATCCAAACTTAAACTGGTTGGTTTATAATGGAAAATACCAAATACCCTCTGGTTATTTAACATGGCCATGGAAAATGGCCCATTTATAGATGGTTTACCTATTACAAATGGTGATTTTCCATGGCTATGTTAAATAACCAGAGGGTAGATCCAAATAGCAACAGCTTTGGCGGTGACCATTTGACCCTTCGGTTAGTCATCGCCATGGAGGTGCTCCAGCAACGAAGGCGGCAGTTCAGGCAGTTCACGGCTGCGAAGCTGCTGGTAAAGCTCAACTTGGAAGAGATGGGAATGAAACACCAAGAAAATAGCAACAGATGAGACCTGAGATTTTCTGATTTTGAAGCCATAACAAGATGTGTTGGTTTAGTGTTTTGGTTTCAGCATGTTTTCGATGGATTGAAATTCACATCAGACCTACTAAGAGTTGTCAACTTTGGGGTATCATCAAGCCGTCAAGAATTGAATTGTGCAATCTGTTTTATTTTCACAACAACTAAACACCAACAAAACATGAGGATTAGTTGTTTCTTATCATAATTGTCATTTATTGCCTATAATCTCACTATTGTTGGTGTTTAATTTTTCCATCAGGACTATACTACTATTGTCATCTATTGTCTATGTTTCTTTCCCCTAGGAAAATTACTTTACTTCGTGTGATCCCCACCATGACATTTATACATTTTCTTACTGGCAAATCTTCTGGCATTCTATCTGACATATCTTCTGACATTCTATTTGGCATTCTATCTGGCATATCTTCTGGCATATGATCTGGCATATCTTCTGGCATATCTTCTGGCATTCTATCTGTCAAATCTTCTGGCATTCTATCTGGCATATCTTCTGGCACTCTATCTGACATATCTTCTGGCATTCTATCTGGCATATCTTCTGGCATATATTCTGACATATCTTCTGGCATTCTATCTGGCATTCTATCTGGCATATCTTCTGGAATATCTTCTGGCATATCTATCTGGCATATCTTCTGGCATATTTTCTGGCATTCTATCTGGCAAATCTTCTGGCATTCTATCTGGCATATCTTCTGGCATTCTATCTGACATATCTTCTGACATTCTATTTGGCATTCTATCTAGCATATCTTCTGGCATTCTATCTTCTGGCATTCTATCTGGCAAATCTTCTGGCATTCTATCTGGCATATCTTCTGGCATTCTATCTGACATATCTTCTGGCATATCTTCTGGCATTCTATCTGGCAAATCTTCTGGCATTCTATCTGGCATATCTTCTGGCATATCTTCTGACATTCTTTCTGACATTCTTTCTAACTTTCTTCTGCACATTCTTTGTCCCATATCTTCCTACATGAGGTCCGGCAGGGACCACTGGGCGCGGATGGTCGCGGTTGAGGTCCGGCAGGGAACACTGGGCGCGGATGGTCGCGGTTGAGGTCCGGCAGGGAACACTGGGCGCGGATGGTCGTGGTTGAGGTCCGGCAGGGAACACTGGGCGTGGATGGTCGTGGTTGAGGTCCGGCAGGGAACACTGGGCGTGGATGCTCGTGGTTGAGGTCCGGCAGGGAACACTGGGCGTGGATGGTCGTGGTTGAGGTCCGACAGCGAACACTGTGGATCGCGAGTCGCAGTTGAGCAGGAGGACGAGGACGACGAGGAGGACGAGGAGGAGGAGGAGAGGAGGAGGACGAGGAGAAGGAGGAGGAGGAGGAGAAGGAGGACGAGGAGGCAACTGACATAAAATCTAACAACCCTCACCTGGCAGGTGGGGAAAAAACATATAGATGTGTCTGCTCTGTAAAATGACAAAATCATGGATTTCGAAGCAAACATGGAAATTTTGTGATCTTGCGGCTCCTTTGAGCTGTTTTTGTTGAATCTCGTTAGATGTCATGTTTGAAATGTCTGACCTGTGGAAACCTGTGGAATCTGCTTCAATTGGTCTTGGTGGAGCCGGAAGACCTTTGGAGAAGCAACCAATTTCCAGTTCTGGGATGAATTCACCTGAAATCCGATGAAAAAATGGGGGTGTACGTTAGCACCTACGATTTTCCATCAGTTTTGGTGTGATGAACTGATGAACATATATCATATATCATATATATATATATATATATATCTAATGTAATATATTTAATATATAATATATATATGTAATATATATAATATAATATAATGTATATAATATATATATATATTCATATTCATTTATATTATAATGTAATAATTATTAATAATTCTATATATGCCAGCAATTTTGGGGTCCTTCCAGGCCTTGGCTGCACCGTTGGCTGCCATGACTGCCATGGCCACTGGGCTCGGTCCTATGAGTCCTGGCCCTGTCCCTGGAGGCGACGGCGCAGCGAAGTGGTATAGAACAGGGAGAGGTATAGTAATGGTATAGTAATTATTATCAGTAATGGTATATTAATATTAGTGCATCAGATATTATACCTAATGGTATCTAATGGTATTATTATCAGTAATGATAAATTAATGGTATTGCTTAGTGTTGAAATCCCAATTGGTATGTACGAATCACTTACCATTAATGATACCAGTCATTGTACTATAACTAACCATTCTGAACCAAAAATTCAACTGGTATAGAACTATCAGTATGCATCCATTGATTGATAGTGGTTAATAGTGGTTAGTAACGGTTGATAATTATTAATATAACCATCAGCCAACCATTATAGTTAACTATGGATTATTCATGGGATGTTCCATGGACTTGAATGGGATTTCATGAACTTTTAATGCGATTTACCATCTGCTAAACTAACAGTTTGTTATTGAACATGGCCCAGTCGAAATAGTTGATTTACCCATTAATAGCAGGGTGATGTTCCATATTTTTTGGAAGAATACCAGTTACCAGGCGGCTTGTTTGGGTGTATTCCATAGAATCAATGGGAATTTCAGGATCCTAAAATGGAGGTACCTACCATATATAAGGCCTATTTCTTAGGCCTATGTAAGTGAATATCATCACAAAATATGGTCTTTTTTTTTTAGTACAGTAGCTTCATTTTAGGATCCTGGAGATCTCCCATTGATAGAACAAAAGATTCAAAAGATCTGATGCTGAAAAAAACTGATGGATTGCAGCCCCCATGGTCCCATGGTCCCATCATGTCCCATGGTCATCCCTGGGATTCCGCCATGGAGGTTTTTATCCAGTTGTAAACCATTCACTCAGTCGATAGTTATGTGTGGTTAATAATGGTTAGTAATGGTTAGTAATGGTTAATAATGGTTAATATTGTGTGTGTTTTTTTTGCCAGCTGAGTTACATATAGTTACATGCTGTTGGGGTAATAGTCGATCTATTATGATCTACTTAACATAGAAATTATACATCAGCCTGTAACTATATGTAACCAAAATGGATCATAAATCAACTTTGTATGATATCATTATCATCTGTCACCCATAGGATCCATGTATGCTATATATGGTAACATTTACCATCAATATACCCCAAATGTTAGCATATATACCAGCACCATGGATCCTATGGGTTATAATTTAGCCTACTGTTCGATTTCAACCTATCATGGGGATCCTTATATAGTGCCCCGCAGGTGCCGTCGATGTGCCGATCCCCGATGCATCTGACGATGATCTGTAAATTAAACGCGCTGTTTGGCGTTTGCGCCGACACGGTCTGGGGAAAAATAAAGCTATGTGATACATTAATATGTGGTTCATTATTATGGTTCATAAATAGTATATTAATATGGTTCATAAATAGGTGATACACTAACATGTGATATAATATTAATATGGTTTATAAATAGTGTATTAATGTATTAACCATATCATTGTTTCTAGTTGGGACTAATATAAATAGTATGTGATATATTACCATTACCATCTGGTTATTTGTGACATAGCCATGGAAAGATCCACCCATTTTTAATAGGTAAACCATCTATTTCTATGGGCCATCTATACCATGGCTATGTTAGGCATAACCAGAGGGTATTTCCTGTAAAAGGGAGGATGGCCGCATATGAAAATAGTGGCTCATAACATTTGAGCTGTTTATATATTCCACATAGTTTTTTTAAGGATGTCCTAAGAATAATGAGATGAGATGATGGCCATACCAAAAAAAATAAGAAACTCAAGAACTATGTAGGTAAGTTTTGACTCTTCTATGTTTTTTCGGAGTGCTTGTTGTTTTTCAAAAAATAGAAGCATTGGAAGTCTGTGGCATCATGTATAATCATAAACCATCCCTTTGACCAACGATTTTGGGGCTAAAAATCATCCTGAAAGGCATGGCCAATTTTCATGAAGCCCAACGGATGGTAAAAATGGGGCGACTTCAGTGCCGGAAGTCGACCAAAGCCAGAGAAGTTTGCGGAGCAGATCACGTAGTCGGACTTGGTGGTTCATCTAGTCATAAACCCTAGTTCCACCGATGATTTAAATGCATACCCCCTTCAAACTCATAATTTTGACATAGTTTGTTTGTTTTTTTTGCAAGCAGCTCGTATCCATGATATCATGACAACCACGAAGCTCATGATAGTCCCCCCAATAAAAAAAGACATCCCCATCCAATGGTCCTAGTAAGGGATGGTTTCATCCCTACATCCACTGTTTCTGGGGTCATGAGAAGTCATAATTTCCAAGTGGTTGAACCACTGAAAAGGTCAGGTTGCCCAAGGCAGTCGCTGACCAGCAATCTGCGCGCTGCCGATCCTTAAGCCGGCGCGAAAAAGGTCCGAAAAAGCCGCCGTGGCCACGGCCCATTGGCCGACGCTGGGTGTGTCTGAAAATGGGGTACCCGGCCTGGTAAACTAACATAACAATGGAAAATCACCATTTTTTATGGGTAAATCCACTATTTCTATGGCCATTTTCAATGGCTATGTTAGTTTACCAGAGGGTATACTTCCCACATGGCAATTGTTTTTAGTTGACTGTAGTTTTTGGGGTCCACAATTTTCAGACAAACCCCAATATTTCATCATGGCTGTTCCATTGCCATGAGGTAACCTCCTCCCCCCGCTTCGGCCCGGTGACAAGTCCTTTATAGAAACCCATTGAAATTGACGGGATGGATAACCCCATCTATAGATATTTATAATATTTTATAACATTTAGTGACTATAACAATAGTGACTGTAACATATAGTGACTATATAACCATCAAAATATTTGGGAAAGGGCCATAAGTGTATGCAAGTTTCGTATCTTGTCAGGCTGTGAGGCCTTCGGGCCTGGGGGTTGCTTACGCAGTGACTCACCATGGATCCTGATCCTGACTTTGGAACCAGTGAACATGACACCGAACATGACACCTTTCTTAAGCGCAGTTTTCATGGTAACAAATTTTAGCCTCTGGTTCTGACTAACATGGCCATGGTATAGATGGCCCATAGAAATAGATGGTTTACCTATGAAACATGGTGATTTTCCATGGCCATGTGAGTCATAACCAGATGGTAACAGAAACACCACGTTTAGTGAGTTCGGTGGTCAAATCCACCAGGCTTCCACATTTCTCCCCACCTGTGTAAAATCCGGATCAATTCCACAGATTGCTGACCCCCACGTTCTCGTAGAATCCATATAGTTCTCCCATATTAAAGCCCCCACTTTTTGCTGGTGAAACCATGGTAAACCCATTGGTTTCTGGTGTTTCACCACCATTTTTGCTGGGTGAAATCCCGGTGAAGCCACCACCTTTGAGCTGCTCAGCTGGTCATCTCCAAGGTCAGCAGCCCGCAGCCTGCAGAGCCTGAGCCGCTGGCGGAGGCCATGACGGATGCGCTGCAGAACGCCCTGGGAGGCGCGCCAAGCGCTGCAGCGCTGGGGAACGTCTGGCCATGTTTGGGTGGGGGTGACATGGGGTGACAAAGAAAATTCATGATAAACATGGACATATCTAGCTTATCTAGCATGGAATTAGCTAGATTCGATTTAATTGGACATAATTGGAGTTGATTAACTATTAGGAGGGAGCTAAGGAGCCATGGCTATTCATATCTAGTCATATTCCCTTTTAAAAATGGGGAGTTATATAGCCGCTACTGAGAGTTTCATAACCAAATCACGGTAATGCAAATCATCCACCGGGGATTGACATAGCAGGTATAGTGGATATATAAACTATATATCGGTGATCTTATCAAAACCACCTAGGCGGTTAATCAAGGACTAACATAATATGTGCTTCAAACACTAATAGCGATACCAATGAGGATTAACTATCAAATTCTAACCAATGGATATTGATATCAATGTCAATGGATATAATGTGGATTTAATGACCAAGTACATTGGATACCCTTTGCAATTAGACATATTGAAAAATAACAATGTGTTTCATAGGTAAATAATCGATCTAGATGGGACAAGGTTCCCATAGCTATGTTAGATTACCGGATGGTACTTAGGGTTAATATGGGTTAAAAATGAACTATTTAGTGATTTTTTAGCTGATATTAACAATGCGGCACAATAAAACATACTACTTATTGATAAACTGTAGAGGGGTCAACGAACAATAATAATGGAAATAATTGGTGGTAATGGGTTTTAATGACATCATTGGAAAATAATGGGATAATACAATGCTGATAACTGGTTTCGGGAAAATCTCAATCCTTTAGGGAATACTGAACATGAATAAGAACACAATAAGATCATAAAAGATCCTAAGATTGGAGTTGAACATTGGCCCTGATATTATGTGTTTGACGTTGATGAAATGAATCAACATGTTTGAGCTAGCGGGTCTTTTGCCCCACAAAACATATGTTCGTTATTCTACGCGTACGTCATGCCGCCAGGTGGGGTTTAGTTGAAGCTACGCCACCAAGGTCTGGATGGAATACCAAATTCCATATCCAGCACAGAGTTGGTATTCCATCAAGGTCTTGTGGCAATACATCCTCAAAGAGACGGGAGAAAGCTTGGCAAAGCTCTGAGGTGCAATTTTTGCCTTCGGAGTATCCGACTAGTTTTAGGGAAGAAAACCATGGAGGGGTTAATGATGTTAATGCAACCATGAAAAGTTGAATAGAACCAGGGGCCTTTTTCATCCACAAAACTGACACGGCATTTTGGTGGGACACACATTTTTGTTCATCGTGGGACGGTGAAAGCCGCGGATCTTTGAGTGGTTTATCTCCCGAGGTTCGCAAGGAGCAGCAGATGCACCGTTGGGGCTGCCAAATGGACCAGAGAAATGGGGGATTTACCATCTGGTTATGACTCACATAGCCATGGAAAATCACCATGTTTAATAGGTAAACCATCTATTTCTATGGGCCATCTATACCATGGCTATGTTAGGCATAACCAAAGGGTAAGATACCCCCACCCCTAACACACAGCGGTGTGTGTGTTTCTTTGATGTGCTTGAAATGCTGGGATGCCTTCTGAGTGGTATTTGGGAAATTCTGTGTTGAAGATCAGATAACAAAACGCCATTGCACACTCTACAGTGTTGTAAAATGTATGTGAATATCAACTGTATATAGACACATATGCATGCTCTATTTTTATGATGCCCTGTGCTATGAATATGGTATCAGATGTGGTTTCATGAGCGTAGGATAGAAGATATAGGATGACGACATAATATTATGATATCTCCATAATATGAACCATCAGCACGGAAGACATGGGGCACTTATATAATAGGGTTGTTGATGGCCATGAAGGTAAGATTAGTGGTTTCCCCTTTTTACCAAGAGGTCAAGTGAAAACCAAGGATTGTCTTTGCCAAATTGTTGCTGATTTCCGTTTGAAACCCAATATATAGTTTACATGCATACATGCAGATAATACAATAATAATAATAATAGTAATAATAATAATAAAATAATAATTAATAATAATATATATTATCATGTATTATCATATGTATCATATATATATATATATATATATGTTATATTATATATACAGATGATACATCATATACTACGATGTCCCTTCTGAACATCCCAGCAGAATATCCCATGAACATCCGCACCCTCTGAGGCCGGCCGCAGAGTTGATTCGTGGCTCTTCTGTTGCTCGACCAAATCGGCCATGGCGTTACAGCCATGGTGGCCGTGGGAAACCAATGGGCGACCTGTTCCACTGGTTGGAAGCAACCAGTTTATACCTATGTTCATACTATTTACTGTATAATATGTATATGTTAATAGCAACTGTGTTTTTGTTTGGTTGATTCTTGTGCTACTAATGTGAAGAGTTTTTCATGGACCTCTGTTGCAATTTGTTGCCAGCGCCAGAGAAAAACCATGAAAAAGAGGTTGCAACTTGATCTCCTTTGTGCAATTGGGGAGAACCAGGGATGATATTTTGAGTTGTTCAGCCAAGGGGATGGCTGATAGCAATGGACCCGCAGCTGGGTTCTGTTTCCAAGGTATATATTCATCAGCTATTGATGGATCCATATGGATACAACAATTGTTACAGCTTTTTTAATGGCGTTTTAACATACCAACGGGCCGGAGAAAATTCAGGTTTTTTTTTGCAGGATCCATTCAACTATGATGTTCCTGATGGAATGGTTTTGTCTTCCACTTGGAAATTGGATATATGAGATATGATTTGCTGTTGTAAAATAATCCAATAGTTAGGATTATAATCAATTGACTAATCAACATGTTTGGTTTTCTCCAATCCTTGCACGCAAAAGCCAAACATGTGGCTTATTGTGGATTTGTCTGAACATGGGCTACCCCCAACACCCCTCTGATTTTTTGGATATGTGTCCCTATTGGATTTCAACATATCGGCGTTTGGGGGCCCAGATAACTGACTGATGGTGGGGCCAAAAATACATCGATAAGTTGGTTTTGAGAAGTTCATTTCTTTAATGATTATATATAGGATTCATAGTAGAATTTATTTTGACAGTTCTATAGAATCTACATAATACATATATATATATGCATATTATATATAGATATTGCCATCCCTGACAGGATGCGGAAAAATATTTCCAGGAGGTTAGTTCGATGATATGTCTCATAGATATTTGTTCAATTTCAGGTTTTCCACTTGTCGTCACTGCGTTGCAATCAGCCCAGGCCTCCACCACAGCCAGCTGCTGCTTGGCTCTGATTGGGTTTGATGGGATTCTGGGATTCATAATGATCTCATGAATGAAACAT
The DNA here is from genome assembly GCA_947184155.2 of Cladocopium goreaui. Taxonomy (NCBI): domain Eukaryota; class Dinophyceae; order Suessiales; family Symbiodiniaceae; genus Cladocopium; species Cladocopium goreaui. The sequence goes on along the minus strand of CAMXCT020000133.1, from coordinate 139,009 downwards.
ATGAATGGAACATACATACATAGTATATATATATACATGTATACATGTATGTATTCTATAATATATGGTCGTGTCTGAAAATGGGTTATACCCATCAAATGTTTTTTTTTTCAACCAGGGCTGTCAACCACCGAACAGTTTAAGTACAGTATGTTCCAATGCAAAATCTATTTTTGATGTTTTGATTGTTTGAAATGTTCCATTCATCCATTCCCTCTTAAGATCAATTCTATAGGTTTAAATCGTGTAAATCATAGGATTTAATCCTACATTCATTGACTCAATATCAATTCTATAGGTTAAATCTCATAAAACCTACATCAAACTATAGAAAATCTACATAAATCATCATAAATCTCAGCTTTTCTATGCTTTTCCAAGCGTTTTGCACCGGGGAAGTGACCTTTTTACGGCAACCTCGTGAAGTTTCAGGTCGGGTGGACGAGTTCATCCGAGCGCAAGAGCTCCAACAAAGCTCCTGGGCATACTTTTGGCCCTTTGGCCTTTTGAGATGGTAATCATGGGATCATTTCAATGGGATATTCATGGATAGTAATGGATAATTTCATGGGATATTAATAGTTGAAATATATCGACCCCTGAGCCCCCACTACATGTGGCATAGCAGGTGAATATTAATGAATATTAATGAATATTAATGGATATTAATGGATATTAATGAATATTAATGAATATTAATGGCTTAACCATTGATAATAATGGGATATTAGTGGGAAAAAAATCGATAATTTGATGGGATACCAATAGAAAGTTAGTAATGGATAATTTTATAAGAAACTTAGTTGGAAAATTAGCTGTTAATGGATAGTAATGGATAATTATGAATATTAATGGATAATTTGATGGGATAATTTGATGGGATACTAATGAATACTCATGAATAATAATGGATAGTAATGGATATGATGGTAATAATTGATATTCATGGATAGTACCCTCTGGTAAATTAACATAGACCCTGAAAATAGCGTAGTTTGAATGGAAACTAATCTTCCAATCCCGATGACTGCCAGGGTCTATGTTAATTTACCAGAGGGGTAATGGATATTCATGGATAGTAATGGGATAATTTGATGGATAAGCTGATAATTTGATGATTTGATGGTTCGCCTTTTGGATAATTTGATGGGATGTTAGTAATGGATAACAATGAATATTAATGGATATTAATGAATATTAATGGCTTAACCATTGATAATGGGATATTAATGGGAAAATAATTCGATAGTAATGGGATGCTAATGGGATGTTAGTAATGGATAAATTTATGGGAAACTTAGTTAGAAAATTAGTTGTTAATGGGATGGTAATGAATAACAATGGATAATAGTGGATAATTAAATGGGATAGTAATTGGATAATGATGATAATAATGGATTAATACTGCAAGAATCGTGTGATTATCATGGTCTTAATGGTGATTATTGGATTATAATGGTGATTAATGGAATATACCTTTCAGTAATCAAACATGGCCAACAGAAAAAACACCAAAAAAAGTGATGCTTTTGTTCGCTGGGAAATCATCGAACTATTTTTGGTGGTTGTGCATGGGTTTTCACCATTTTATGACATTTTATTACCGGAGGGTAACTGGTGGAACATGTCGAAACTTCACCAGTTGTTTTTTGCGATACCCTCTGGTTATTTAACATAGCCATGGAAAATGGCCCATTTATAGATGGTTTACCTAAGAAAAATGGTGATTTTCCATGGCTATGTGAGTCATAACCAGAGGGTATGTTCAATTTTCATCACCTAAACAGTTCGATGATTTTTTTTTTTGAATCCAACGATTCGACTGTGGCAAGTTTCAACCATACAGCTGGATGGCAAGTTTCCGGGCTTCAGCCCCGATGTTTTTGGGCGAAAGTCGACAGAAATTCGAATCTTCCCAGCTGGAAGATGTGTTGGCAGCAATCGGGTGATCTGTTCATGCTTTGGAACTAGGAAAACCAAACAAACAATTACTTTCTGGAATCTCTCTGGTATTTAACATAGCTATGGAAAACCATTAGTTTTAATAGGTAAATCATCGAACTACATGGTTTACTAAGCTATGTTAGGTTACCAGAGGGTATAAACCCCAAGGTTATCGAGGTTTATTAATCAAAACCCATGTTCCATCCTTTTTGATCATAGAATCCTTATGTGTCCAGTCATTCATGGTTATACATCACCGTGTTTGTTGGTGAACTCCTGTTTTTTTGTTGGTGAAAGTGAAATCAGTTAGAAATTTATACATGTGTCAAAATTAGGTACCCCAAGAAATAGATGGTTAACACACGTTCATACTAAAAATCGACATTCCAATCTGTGGTCTGGGTCTTAATTTCTTCGTTAAGACCCATCTGTGTTTTCCCTCATTTCTCTTGATCAAAATCCCAATGTTAATGATGACATCCTCCAATGTTATCCCAACAATTTGTGTTTTACAACATCCTAGTTTCATCACTGGTTGGTGGTTTGGAACATGGCTTTTATTTTGTCCAGAAAATGGGAATGTCATCATCCCAACTGACTTTCATATTTTTCAGAGGGCTAGGTATACCACCAATCAGTAGGTGGTTATATATATATATATTATATAATGTATAGTGCTGTATGGGTTAGTGTTTAATGTCGCACATTAGCCCACCAATCAGTAATTTCATCATGTCATCCCAATATTTTTTCCTTTGTTAGAACACATGTTTTCATCCCAACTTGACATCCTCCATGCCAGGTCCCCGTTCTCCCGTGAGGGCCTGCGCGCCGAGGGACTTCGAGGAGGCATGGATGAGTGGGTCCCTAAAACTGGAGTTATGGTTATACGAAAATGCTGGGAAAATGATGGGAAAACATGCCAGTTATGGTTATTAATCTATGAACATGCTGGGAAAAATGCTGGGAAAAATGCTGGGAAAAAAAACATCCATCAATCATTCGTTGATCCCATTTGAAGACCGAGTTTGGTGGTAAACATGACAATGTGGAGTTATATTATATGGGTTTTAAGCATGAAAACTGGAGAGCATAAATGGGATTTAGATGAAAGATAATGGTTCATTGGTTAAGGTGTAGGTTTTAATCAGGTACAATGGCAATTCAATTGGAATTCAATAATTTGACATCAACCATCAAACACAGCATTGTTGATTGGTGACTATATAATTTGAAGTTAAATACGATTGAACAATCTAATTATACTTTGCTTTAAGGCTTTGATATAGCATTAGGGATATTGTTGATAAATGATTGATTGACTGACTGACTGACTGATTGATTGATTGATTGGTTGGTTGATTGATTATGAAATAGTGGATCACAAACTACCTGGGTTATTGGGGGTTATGAACTAACTACAGAAATATATATATATATACACATACTACTTAGTAAAATATGTTGGATCCCCTTAAATGGCTGAATGATAACACTTGTTTTTAATAGGGGAGTGAATTATTGTAATTCAAACACGTGGACATCCCCGAACTAGCCAAGGGCAACTTGTTCAAAAAAGAAAATGATACATCAATGGAGGATGACCATGCCCTTCTATTGAATTTTGATCAATCAAAATACTGATTTCATGCGATTTGTTGAATTTTCTGGAAACATGTGGCTAATCATGTTTTTTTTTACATGTTAATGATTAGTATTAAAGGTTGATTGTGGTAAACCATGAAATTATGTAATGTTTTTGTTACTTATCATGAGGATCCAACCTCACTAGGTCATGATCCTATCTTGGGATGGTCAGCGATCCCTTATAGTTGACATGTTTTTTTTTCGGGATTTCAGACGGATTCATGGTCAATTTATTTAAAAAAAAACATGGTAAAACTCTTAAACCACGATGAAAAAAAAAGTGTCATGGTAACAAACTTTGGTGTGTTTAAAGACAAATGTACCATGCAAACGGCAATTTTAAGGGTGGAATTTGCGTAGCCGATTTTCATACCCATACAGGAAAAATATGTGAACCATATCGTGGAAAATGTGTTACATGGTCAAGAGTTAGATACACATATGGAAGGGTGGTCATACCACCATTTAAAGGATTGCCAATATGTATATATATATATACATATATTCCAAAATTTTGTGGGATGACTAAAACCCATTAATCATCAATCCCATATTCTTACCTTGGCTCATATACTTTGCGATACGAAAACTTGAATAAAACAGTTGGAAAAAAAGGAAATCCTAGTTGGTAAATATCTTAGAACTGGATTACATGAGGGAAAAATCTACCACTTACATTTCGAGATTGGAAGCAAAAGCTAAGGTTTCCCATGGATGTTCCCTGAAACCAATCCATTGAACATAGCATCCAAATACCTGCTTTTTGGGTAGAAGGAGATATTTTTGGAGATGCTTGAGAGGTAGCAGGCATTGCGTTTTTGGGGCCTTCTTGATGGGTTCTGAAAATCTTGGGAAACCATCTCAACTTCCTTGGTAAAAAAACACTCGTTGATCCCATTGGAAAAAACCGCCATTCCGGTGATGCGGGCCCCATGTTGGGATTAAACTCACCATATTAATGGTACCCATATAAACCATATTTGAACCATAAATAAACCCATCCACAGGTAAACACATATAAACATATAAACATGTATTTACACCATATATTTAACATATCAACACGTATAAACCAAGCATTTCTCCGTTTGTGGTGCGTGTTTCCCACGTGAAACTCGTCGTCAAAGGGCGGTGTCGACTTCGAGATGCGCCTCGAGCCGGAGCTGCCCGAGGTGCCAGCCATGGCTTCATGAACCATGGCTTCATAGTGGTGAAGAGAACTCAATCGTGGTTAATGGTGGTTAATAATGGTAATACTGGGTTAACTATGGTTAATCATGATTAATAACGGGTTAATGGCTTAATAATGGCGATTATATAATGGCGATTAATGGTGATTAATGGCTTAATAATGGGTGAATAATGATGCTGAATGGTGATGAATGGGAACTATCCTACCGTTATACCGTTAACGTTAACGATGTGGTTTCACCCCATGGAGGTTTCACCCTGGTGGATTAACCGACCAACTGTTAACTGGTGGTGATTTTCAAGCAGCAAACAGCTGTGATTTTTCAAGCAGCAAAAAATGGTGAATTGATTAATTAACAGATTAACCAACGGAAACTAACATTTGCCATGTTAATTGATGGAAACATGATCCATTTATCTGGAGGATTTAGCTCACAAATTTGCCGATTTTCCCAAAGGCAACGTTTGCAGGTTTTGCAGAGGGTTAACCAACTGAAATGATGCTTATATAACAACGCAGATAAAGCCAAGATAGTGTTGGAGATATAAACCACAATTGCAACATGGATTCGGTTTAAGAGGGGAAAGGTGAGTTCCAAATTTTCAAACATAGATAAAGACATAAATATTATGTGTATACACGTATATATATATATATATATATATATATATGTATATATGTATGTATATGGGATGGATGGAGGATGGATGGATGGATATGGATGTATGGATGTATGGTATGTATGGATGTGCATGTATGATGTATATGTATGATGTATGCATGTATGCATGTATGCATGTATGCATGTATGCATGTATGCATGTATGCATGTATGCATGTATGTATGCATGTATGCATGTATGCATGTATGCATGTATGCATGTATGCATGTATGCATGTATGCATGTATGCATGTATGCATGTATGCATGTATGCATGTATGTATGTATGTATGTATGTATGTATGTATGTATGTATGTATATTGTATATATATATATATGTAACATCTCTTGCAAAGACATATTCCGGTCAATGAACTCGCTCGAGAGGCTCTTGAGGAGGCTGTGGAGGAGGAGGAGGTGGCAGCGATGGGGCTGGAATGAGGACCCAACAATTGGGGAATGGTATACCCAACAGTTGATTTGTTATGACAATAACAATAATTCTTGAAAATTGTTGATAATAATTGATAAAAGTTGGAATTGATTGTTTATTGTAAGGACTCATACGACTTGGTTATTGGGAAATATGAGCTATCCAAAATCAGGGAAACCTATCAAGCAACTAGTATAATGAGATGGAATAGGGGGTATTTTTCGTGGCTCAATTACCAACGGATTCAATTTTTCCTTGTTTAGCATCCGTATGGGTGTGTCTGGAAATGGTGTATTATTTATATAATAGGAAACATTATGATAAACAAGTTGATTTTTTTCGGGTACCCCATTTTCAGACAAACCCATAGTAGAGCCATAGTATGACGCCTTTTATTTGGTGGTACCCTACATTCAGACAGGCCAAACCAGAGGCCAAAACTGCATCAGATCCACCGTGATATGATTTTATTTTTTTCAGATAGGGTACGCCACGCAAGGATTTTCCAAGATCAACTGCCAATTCTGGAATCCATGTCCCATTTTAGCCAGTTCCACCCAAACAAATGATGCGACCTGGGCATTTCACGCATTTCACCTGCCCTGGACTCCGCATGTTCGAAATTGCAACGATGTGTGTTGTATACAAATCATAAAATCAACAAACATTGGATGACCTTGGATATGTCTAGGTCCCAGCTTTTTTGAAGTCTTTGTACTCATAGAGACTTAGACCATTTTGGTTGAATTGCAACATATAACCTTGTACCTGCGATCTACAGGAATATGGTTTGCAGCACATGTCATTGAATTATCCCATGTTTGATGGTCAACAACTCCGCATCAAATGCATCCATTCGCTTCATATCTCGATAGTCCGTCCTCAGGTATTTCCATGTAATGTGGGTAAAACAATGCCATAAATAAACCACCCATGACTGGGAATGGTAAGCGTACCACCTATAAACATGGTGATGACTGGGGGATGGTTTATGGCATTGTTTAACCCACATTAATCCAGTATTATATCAACCATCATCAACCATCACTAACCATGATCGACCATCATTAATGACAGCCATTATCCCATTAATGACCATTAATAACTATCATTATTTATAACCATGAAATTAATAACCTTATGCTTCAAGAAATGTTCCTATGGAGATTTCCTATGTTTAAAGTCATGGGTGTCGCTGCTATCTTCGGTCACCTGGATCTCCACTGCCGCCAGGGCGGCAAGCCGCAGCCGCGAGAAGTTCCTGAGTTGATCTCTCAGCTGGAGTGATCCCAGTTTGGTGATTGAAATCCCATATAGATTTTGACGATTTTGGCATAATATAGGCACAATGTACATGTTTTGAAGAGTTTTTTTTTGTGATTTCAACTTTCTCCCGATAAGGATGGGTTTCAAGATTCCAAGGACTATCCATCAAAAAAACACCAGGATCGATGATGGTGTTCACTGAAAGTCGCTGACCTGAAAATGGGGGCCAATACATCACGGCGATCGAATCGCTGAAATTTTCCATGGCTGTTAGATTACTAGAGGGTATGTGGGGGGATTATTACCAGAGATCTAGAGGCTGTTAGATTACTAGAGGCTGAAATACCCGGTATATTATCATTTAGGGGGACAGAATTTTCAAAGCCATGTGTCCAAAGTCAATTTCAACATTGTATACGCTTATGGTGATGTGGTACTTGCAGATGGCTCACACTTGTGTAGTTGGGATTCTGCACTGGCGTGGAAGTCTGGACTTCCGTCGTGAGGGCCTAAATGATACATACTCGATCATGCATGTTAGCAGCTGTTCAAACACAAAGTCACTGTACTACATTTGACGTCTGGAGCTGGTCGAGATAAATCCCAATTTTGGTGGGTGAAGTCCCACCAAGATGCCCCAGCTCGCCATTTCCGTCAAATCCCCAGGTCAGCAGAAAGCTCTGAGGCGGAAAGCTCTTTGGTTTTTTTTGTTGGGTTATTCAGAAAGGTATTCTATATGGTACTTAGTTTTATTTTCACCCCGAATGTTGGGATATAATCTCTATATAGCTGACATATCCATAACTGGAACTGCACTTCAAAGTGGTTTTTGTTCGTTCCTTTGTGGATTGCATGTTGGAGTTTAGGAGGCGAATTACCAGTGATTTCCTACAATCTCTTGTGGGTACGTGGTGTTTCCTCATCTTTATCATACATGTTTTGTTCCCACAAAATGGTGCCGCATGGATCTAAGTTGGCTTAGTCAACTGTGGTTTGACTAGGCAGGTTATAGTCAAAAAGCTTGAAAACGCATGCCTCCACAAATTGTGCACGCATTGGGTCCTTCGCGGCGCAATGTTCTCGAAGGTCATGAAGCCAGTTTTTTCATCCCGGGCCCCTCTCTCTAGGATCACGCTTTTCCTGGCGTATACATGTTTCCCATATTGCCTTCACTATCAGATGTTCTCCTCTTTGAGAGCCCTTCGGCATAAACGTGACCATACTGGAGTTGGATGGGTTCGACTAACCCATGGCAACACTTTGCAGTCATCCGCATAAAACGATGTCTAGACTTGACATTTGGTCCCAAAAAAGTCAGGGAATGCCACCCCGGGAGGATTTTTGGTTCACCCAGCATGCTGGACTCCGTTATGATTTAATATGATTTAATACTAAAATGGCACCGCCCCAGCCCAGCAGCTGATAGTCTTTTAAATCCGGAAACCAACATTATTGGCCTATATCATCTATATCTAAGTATTGTAACGATAGCCAAGCTGATTAACAACTATCTAACCAAAATTGAAACATTGATCAACGATTAATAGCCAATTCATCCCAACAGTTCCCTCATGTTCCCTCCATAATTTCGGGATTTCCAAGTATTCTATCTATTTGGGGAGTGCTATAGCTATAATAGAGAAATCAGAATTCGTATTAACTGTCTGGTAGAAGTAGACTGTCTATAGAACTATAATCACGTCATCTAGATATGGTAGCTAATTTGTTGCTAAGCGCCAATATATAGCAACTACAAGAATGTAGTAAACCGAAGATTAAACCGTCCCATTACCCCAATTTGAGGGTCATGTTAAATTATCCCCAATAGGGGTATACCCAACATTAAACCCAGTGTGGGATGGTTTGTTATTGTGTTTTGCAATGGGCGGATCGCTCCTCGTGCTGGAGTGGCTGCCAGGGCGATCCAACGCGGGCCGCGTTGGAACGCCTGCTTACGGCTGCGGGCTCCAGTGTGGTTTTGCGGCAGTTCTATCTTACACTGCGTCTGATGCAACACTCCCAACATGCTACGGACTTCCGAGTTACATGCTGCCACAGGAGGCCTCTTGAAGAGACTCTCGCGGGAAACTGGCTGCTGCACAGTCTACCAGCTGTGCCAAAAGCACAGCGTGTTGTGCACTCCTGAATTCGTGGCCATGCAGCTGTGCTTTTTCAAGCCGAGCAAAGCCAAGCGCAGGGGCAGAGAGCTGAAGGCATTACACAAGGAAGCGCTGTCGAGAGGAGTTGGGACAGAGCGCCCCTGAAGCCCAATCCAAGCCCGTGCGTAGCAGGACCATTTTCTTGGTGCACAGGCGGAACTCCGCTCGTGTCAGGGAGATTTCGTAAGCAACCAACTTGTCTAATTAATTCTCTTCCACGCATGTGTTCAGATCTCTTTACGACATAAAGTTTCATTGGAGGTAACTCAGGGTTGCTGATAAGGGCGGACGGTTGTGCGTACAGGTGGGAATCTGTCACTTTTACACGGGTGAATCTGTCGCTTGTACAGGGTTATTCTGACGATGGGGTTGATGATGACGATCATCATGGCCTAAAGTCTTCTCCCCTCCCCCGCCTGATATCCTAAAGGTGTGATTGTACGTCGTCATGGCCTAAAGCCGCCTACTGTATATCCCATAAACCCTGCAGGTGTGATTCTGCATCATGATGTCTTAAACCCTTCGTGTTTGCAGTGCCCCCCATACATCCTAAAGGCGTGATTTTCTATCATCATGCATCATGCGCTGAAGCCCCCCGTGTCCCTAAGGGTATAATGCTACATGGTCATGCCCTAAAGTCCCCCCTTGTTTCCCCCACCAACCAAAAAAGGTGTCTGGGTGCAGATCGATAGATAGATAGATAGATGGATAGATAGAAAGATAGATAGAGAGATAGAGAGATAGAGAGATAGAGAGAGAGATAGAGAGATAGAGAGTTAGATAGATAGACAGATAGATGGACAACTACAACTGCAACTACAACTACAACCACACTATGCTACCACTACAATTACAAATGCAAAAACAAATCTACCGCGCTACAGTATACTAATTACACTGTACTACACTACACTACGTACACTACACTATGTACACTAATTACAGCACACTAGACAAATTACACTACAACTACAACTACAGCTACAGCTACAACTACTGTTACTACTGCTGCTGCTGCTGCTACTGCTGCTACTGCTGCTACTGCTGCTGCTACTCCTACTCCTACTCTTACTACTACCACCACCACCACAACTATAACTACAACTACAAATACACTACGTTACACTACACTACACTATTTACATTACACTACACTACGCTATACTAACTACACTACACTACAGCTACAACTACAACTCCAACTACAACTACAGCTAAAACTACAACTACATTACACTACACTACACTAATTACACTACACTATACTACGCTACACTACGCCACTATACACCAAACTACAACACACTAGGCTACACTACAGCACGCAACACTACAGCACACTACACTACTCTAGGCTACACAACAGCACACAACACTACAGCACTACACTACATCACATTACACTACGTACACTCACTTCACCACACAGCAACTACAACTGCAACTACACTACATTGATTACACTACACACAGCTACAAGTACAGCTGCACTACAACTACAACTACAGCTGCACTACACCACACTACATCCAACAGTGGTGGCTGCAACCATTGCAACCACTCCAAAAAACACAACTCCAACCACCATTCGGTCCATCAGTGGATTGGCCCTGCCGTCATGCATCACAACAACTCACTTCCTCATGGTTTCCTATCTTTGAAACTTTTGCCACGGCCTTGTGCGGTACTACTGGTAAATCTTGCAAAATCCCGATAAAAAATCAACATCATTCACCAGGTTAACCATAATTGACCATCATGAAATCCCATGAAAATGTCATTCAAACCTCTTGCCAGGTGGTGGCTGTATGCATCCTCGATCCAGAGGCGAGCCGCTCGTTTCCCCACGTGCTTTTTCGGTGGTATACCCACAACGACCATTTTGGTCGATGGAACTTCCACTCATAGAGTGGATCCGATTGGATTGGATTGTGACGTCACTCTGTTTGGTTGCTCGGTGGCTCTAAATACCATTAAATAGCAACAACAGCATCATTTTGGTTGATGTTCAATTCATAGGTCGATTTATGTTGATTTAAATCGTTTAACGTTCAAAATAAACGTGGGTTCCAGCACTGGAAAGATACCATTGAATCAGCATGGAAATTGAAGTCCTATATAAACATTAGCTATACAAAGGCAACGAAACACATTTAGATTACATTTATTTGTTCCAGGTGTCCAACGATTTTTTTGGGGGAGGGATGGCTAGAACTTGTGGATGTACTTCGTGATCTACTTCGTTGTCTAACCACAATGATCACAATGGGTGGCAACTTGTTGACCGCTAGATGAAAAACCGCAGGATTTCCATTGCGGAGATGGGTTGTGTAGTCCAAAGGATTCCATTCAGGCTGTTTGGCACATGTTTTGAAGCTGGGGGTCAGGCATTGCTTCGGGTTGAAGTCGCGAGATTCGCGTCAACTGTTTGGTTGCCCCGAAGCAGATCAGATAGCAGAGAAGACTGATTGTACATAGGGAAAATTTTTTTTTCTTATTTTGAGACCACAACCCAGGATTAATGATGGCATGATGAACACCGAACCAAAAAATATATTGTTATTAGATGTGTTTTCCCACAGGAACCAGCAGGAAGTACATTACTTTTGGGTTGCACTACAACTATATTCAGTGCATCAATATCCGTTATTTATTGGTTGTTTTTTTTTTGAAGATCTACCAAGCCGTGGCCATGCCATTGATTGCAAAGAGAGGCCTTAGGAGTTCCTGTTGCCCGCTGGCGAAATGCTGTCCAGCTGTCCCTGTCGTTCTTGTTGTTTCTTTTGTTGAGTAAAGATTGATGATGGATCAAAACCTATTAACAAAAAACACACATTTGGAGGGGATGAACATCCACCGACCAGAAGGTACCAGAGTTTGGGCAGATACCTAATTACCTCACATTTCAGTAGTCCCCCTATTTTGGTGATGTTTTCCTGATCTTCCAGTGGGTGAAAGGTGGTGTCTGAGCACAACCTGCGGAAACTCTGTGACCAGGCGAGGGGTGCGGTGGGGTATTGATGGGGATGTTGCCAACCGGTTGCAAGACAAAATTTGGGGCTCACAGTCACCACAACATGGGCAAAGGGTCGGTTTCGTAAAAATGGGGCGACCCCCAAGATAACATGGAACATCCAAAAATAAAGAACCATCCAGCTATGGAGGTTTCCCAAAATAAAAAACACATAGGATATTGATGTTCCATGAAATAAACCATCCAGCTATGTACCTCCATGACTCTTGAAATTGTTTTGTCATGCCCTCCGTGGACCACCAAGAAGCCAACAGTCAACCGTGACACAAACCAACTGAGCCAGGAAGAGATGGCGCGTCGGGCGCTCAATCTGTGGTTTTCCCATGGGTTTTTTTGGTTTTCCCGGCGGCAAATGTGGGTTTTCAGCCATGAATCACCAAGAAGAATGGCAGTTTCACGGCAAACGCCTTGATGAATGGCCATAACTATGGACAATCCACTGTAAATGGACATTTTAATGGGACGATCATGTGCAATAAAAGGTATCAAAAATGGCAGCCATACCACCATAAAATTGGGATATAAGTATAGTTTTGAGTCTGAGTAGGGATGGTTGGTTGATTATTATACTTGGGGGTGGAGTTGGAGTTTTTAAAAGGTATAGCCATGGTAATTAACCCCCAAGTTGGGATATAACCTCTATAAAACTATGGTTATATATCCACTGGGTTAACCTCGGAAGGATAGTCCAATCCTTTATATAATAATATGTTACTATAAAGGAATGTCTATAAATCAGCTAACAATTTAGTCTTGTTTTTTGCAGCATATCTAAGATTGGCAATGAATGGCGGTTTCACCGGCAGAACACATTGTGGGATCGCGGAGTTGTGGTTGAGGGAATGCCATCCGTCAAGATACCCTGCATATTAGCGCCCTCAAGATGAACGGATCAATTACTAAACTTTGGGTTTGTATTTGTTCATATCCAAGGCTGCAAAACTTATCCCTTAAACTGTGTATTTCAACATGAGTTCCGATGTTGAACATTTTTTGTTCAAGCATCTTTGATCTTGGATGGGAAGGCGACCAGCCGGTCAGATATGCGCTGAGGCTTCACGGTGGTAAGCACTACTGGTTGAAGAAAGTCGGTAGCGACGACGTCGTGCTCAATAACATGGTAATCTCAAATTACTGTGGTACGCGGCACTATCAATGCTCACGTGTCGGTCCGTACTACATCAAGGAACATGTGTATTGGAATATGTCAGAGCAGATCTCTGGTCCGGGCATAAGACCTACCAAGCTTGGAAATAGGTATGGAGCCTTTGATGATCGTTGCAAGCGAATAATTTCCGCGGTTTTTTTTTATCGTTGTGTCCTTTTCCATTTCGGTACCGTTAGAGTGGTATTATTTGAATTTATTTGATCCATCCCATGGCTTAAGACCTACTTTTTCCATGGTAATTTAACATAGCTATGGAACATCACCATTTTTGTGGGGAAAATATACTATAGATGGCCATTTTCAATAGACTTTAGTTTACCAGAGGGTACTTTTTCCATCAAATGTGCTACAAACGGTGGTGTCACCCATTTCTGGATAAACAAAAAAGTAGAATTGCACGTATAGGTCGACCTCAACCCAAAGAAACGGCCGTGGCACAAAATGCCAAGTACTTCATCAATGGTTGTTGGTATATCCGTTAAATCCAAATTTAACCCTATTAGAATTGCTGTAAGCCCCAGTAAATCGCTTTCAATATCCGATAAGAACTTCTGAAGTCCTGCTAAATCTTGCTAAATCCTAAGAAAAATCTTTGGGGACGGCCTAGGGCAACAGATGGAGCAGCAGCCCGGAGCCAAAGAGTGGGCAGTGGCGCAAGGCTGAAGTTGACAGGTCATGACAGCCCCAAACATGTTGGGATGTTCCTACCTTTTCAATGGCCATTGAGCGGCTGCAGGAGGGCCCCCGGATACCCCGGTTTGTTGATGATTGGTTTTGGAATTGTACTACCCTAAAATTGATTTTAAAAAAAATCAGGATGATCATGATAAAAATGAACTGGGAATCCCCATGAAAACCAAGGCCCAATGGCTTGCACGCATCTTTTGCGAACTCAATACATCATCAAACATGTTGCTTTATATACAACATTATACAACAAAATTAGTAATGTTTGGTTGTTGGAAGAAGAATGCTGGTTTCTAAATGTGGTATGACTATATACTCATCATTTTTTCATGCTGTATTTGGCTCATAATTTAACTCATATGTACCATAGATATTTAACCTCAATCCCAATGTGGTACTGCCACAAAAATCTGTTGGTGAAAGTCCATTAAATCGCAGGTTTCATCCCAGGTTTCATCCCATGAAACCTGCAGCTGCCAGGTTTCTTGAAGAGGTCGGCAACCAAGCGGCGGCCCCCCCGACGCCCAGCAGGACGAAGGCGGAGGCCGGTTTGGGAGACAGGTTTGGGAGAGACTTTTGGGGAGAACAATCTCTAGTTATATATATATTAATTTATCATAGATATATTGAGACAAAAATACAATCCCCAAATGATAATATGGTTAGTTATTTCATAACGATATATATATATAATATATACACATCATGATATATGGTTTTTGATATTTGGCATGTGGTATATGATAGTATATGATATATTAATATGTAGGATTCATACATCTAATATATATATATATATATATATGATACAATACATTTATATGTATATATATATATACACAATAGATATGTCTAGCATACATATACAGACATATGATATATATATATATATGTATGTGTGTGTGATAGAATGGTTAATGTAATATTAAATATAAAAGAATCATATTGAACTGCCTGCGACGTCAATGAAATGATGGTCAGTAAGGGGAATCATCCCAAATGGCCTGCCCAGTGTGAAGACCGGTGGCCTTAGTTCAGCTGTCATCAGGTTAGTGAATCAGACATAATGAACAATCAATGGTTATACACTGGCTATAATACATACATTGATTAGTAGAGTGGTCCTAGAAAACTAGAACTGCCTCAGCCAAGCAAAAAGTCATGCCTTGGATCAACTGACGCCGCAGACCCTCCGTTTGGTTTGTTTGTGATTTGATCATTGATTCATGGGTTTTTATATACGTAACAGTTTGCTATGGAAAAAAAACAGCATTCTGAATATGTAAATACAGGTGAGTCATCCATAAATTAACCATTGTCCATAGCTATGTTAAAGAACCAAAGGTAATGGTTAGTAGAATGTTGTTTTGTTCCAGGAAAAAATGACTAAATCTAAGACGGGACAAGGATATGAATATGAACTACCTAGGTATGTCTGAAAATGCGATATTATGCTAGAATAATGATGGTATACCATATTGTGTCATTATTATACACCTGGAAGAATAATTATTGATGGTATAATACCATCTTATACAACTGGAAGAATAATGATTGTATAATAATGATGAACATTCAATAGGAATGAGTTTGCCAAGTTGGTGAACATAGCTCCAAGTGTTCTTGAGTTTTTTTTTCTGGTAGATGGATCGAACTAATTGTGGGTAACATAAACAAAGAAACACAACTCGGAGGCACCACTTTTGGCTCGAACATCAATTTGAACAGCATGAACAGCGCAAGTCAATAGACATTCAGCCAGGGTGGCCACGTTCTTAGGTTGTTTGGTATCCAATCTTAACCTTTAATTGTTGAGTACACCATCTATCATCCCTGCGTATCTATTAGGCCCAAATAATCAATTGTAAGCAGTGCGCAGATAATATCAAATAATCCAATGTTCCCAGGTTTGCAGTTGCCTGTTCAGTACGTACACATCAAGTCTCGATGTGAGATCAGTCAAGGGCTTGGTGAAGGAGGCACCACTCTTTGGCCAATTGGATGATGACAGAATCTCCAACATTGCAATGATAAAAGAGGTGTTTCTTTCAGGAATTATCTAGAACAAACAACATACATGCATATATTATAAGTATATATTATATATGATATTATTTATGTATATAGATATATATATACATAAAATATTTAGTAGTGATTTAAGCAATAATATATATATATATTATAAGCAACATATCTTCAAAACTATATCTAAAATGATAAAGACCTCCGAGTATCATCCAATTCCCTCCGCGGTGCCCTTGGTCGCTGCGGCCGCAACGCCATAGAGTTGGCCTGTGGCTGTTTTAAGGCCAAACCGAAGCCGCAGGAGATCTCCAACTTGGAACAGGCGAGGTGCCCGGCACCCATGGGATCAACGGGAGAAAGCGGCGGAGTTCGCCAGCAATGGAGGGAAAAATATATAGGATACGGTTTTTATATCATAGTTATGGGAAAAATATGTGGGATATGGTAAGGAGTTTTTTTTTTAACAGACCCTGTAAAGTGTTGATCGATATGATCCATCCTGTCGTAGAAGATGATATTAGACAACGTGATCATGTTTTTTTGTGGTAGAAAGCAGGTGATATCCTTTTTTTTCGGGCCAGCATCATCATTGATGTCATGGATTCCTTGCAAAAATGATGAGAAGTCCTTGGTTTTTGATGTTGTTCCTGATTTTAGTAGACTAATCCCATCCCCCTCATATTAAACACCCCATAAATGGTCCCAATGGAATGTGGAAATTCCCAACAAAAAAACATGGTTTCGTTTAGGGGGAAGGGATTAGCCAAGCTTACCAGCTATTTCAGAGGTTCCAGAGGTCCTTTTTTTGGCAGGAAGGCGAAGTGGGCCGTTTGCTTCCAAAGCCAGCGGAGACAAACTCGCAACTGGGGGCTCTCAGCGGCTTGGTGTTTTATGGATTTCCAGATGGGTATGGATCAATACCTATTATATAATACCATTTTTAGGGGGATGAAAATCCATTTACCAGCTATTTTGATGTTCACCAGGGGTACAAGGTTTTGACACACTGCCAGATGTGGCCGGAATTTCTGGATGGAAAATGGTCGTTGGCTGATGATTTGCTTCTTGATTTTCTCTTAAAATAATTGTGGTTTTTGAGCAAATGCTTCTTGGGGGGGCCGCTGATGGGAGTTTGGGGATTTTTTCGGCTGGAGGGCAGAAATGACCTGTCATTTCTTGACTGTGATCTGAATTTTGTTGCAGAGACCATCTAAGATTAGCCTTGGCCACCAAACAACACTCAGCACCCCAGGTCCATGAGGCTTACGATGGACTCCACAACCGGTATGAGACACTCCCCAGCCCCGGCTTGTTTCTCAATCGACCTTGGATGGCCATGCTTTCAGCTTTGAAAATTATGTATCATTTGGAGGTTTCCATAGTCATGGTACCTCAAGCTCGCTGGATGGTTTTAACAGGACATTCCATCTATGGATGAGGACTGGGGGTACCCCAATGACTTAGGAAACCACCATTTGATGCGTAACCTGAGGTAAACAAGATGACTTCCAATACGGCTGGTTGGTTCTGTCTGCCGCATATTTGTTGCCTGCAACGCTGTGGGTTCCTGGTTGCAATTTGGGATCAGGGGTAGTGGTCTAGGATGTTCCACATATAATATAATGACGATAGCCGTAATGGAGATAAAACAGTATACCGGCTCACAGCAAACAAAGATTGGGGATTCCGGGATACAACCAATGGAAAGAAAGAAAGCATGGTATGTCAGCAACAATCCGACTAAATGCAATTTGCTGCATGGACATGCATGGAACACTTCTAGCATGGACCACTTCTAGCAGTTTCGACACAATTTCACCCTTGCTTGGCTGCAGGTGGTCCCAAACAAATGAAACATCGCAAACGAATGTAAACGAACGTAAAAGAGTGTCAAATAATTTAAAATCATCTAAAACGATGTACAGAAGAGAGTGTTAATAAATACTACTACGAATTAATCGATATTAATCATATATTATGTTTATGCACGAATTCGGTGCGTTGCAGCCTGGTTCCCGCTGCAGCAGACGTTCGCCCATGCCCAACACGGAGGCCTCTTCGAAACGGTGCTCAAACTTGGCAAGAATCTATTAGCCGCCATATATCGACGTATCATATACATGTATGTCAGTACATTATCCTGACCAAAAAAAAGAATTAATAAGCACACCTACTAAAATAGTATATAGAACATGTCAGTTATATGATTTTTAGTGGTTATTGTAGGTATGGACAGATATTGCTAGAACCAGGTCCTACTAGCGCCTGTTAGCCCTGCTGACATTCAGGTAGCTTTGGAAGTCATCGTTCTTCAGTTGCAGTCAGAAGTTTTTTTTGTCTCCAAGTCGGATATAATTCAATGGGAAAATCAAGGGAACACCCACTTAAACCAGGAATGTCATTGGACATCATGGGATATCGTGTCAGAATTTCTACCGTTTGTCCTACCGTAACAAGGAGGATCCTGACAACCAGGCGAAGTGTTGGGGTTCTGGTAGAAATGGGACTTTTGTATACTTTTGTGTTAAGCAACAAACAGAACGAAGGGGCACCACATTGTAGAAATGGAATCATATCATTGAAAATGCATCCATAATCTCAGGATCCTTCTCTGCGGGCAAACACAAGCGAAAAGCCATCAGCCTGGAGTAAACTATAAAAAACTTCACTGCCACGTCACTGTAATCTTCGTTGACTCAGCCATTTCCGCAGTTTAAAGCACCATGTTCATCCAAATATGTTCGTTGCTTGAACTACCCTCTGGTAATTTAACATAGCTATTGAAAATGGCCAGTTATAGTGGATTTTCCCATTAAAAATGGCGATTTTCCGTAGCTATGTTAGTTTACCAGAGGGTACCATTTGTTGTGGCTTGAAGCACCGTCTCAGCCCAGGAGAAGTATTTCATCGAGGGCCTGGATGACCCGACGGAGAAATGGAGCTTCAGGCGAGCCAACCCTGGGGTCTCATGGATCCTCCCATGGAGAGCAAGAGAATTGCATAGTAATTATGAAGTGACTCTGTTTGAATCAGTTGACCCTGGGGTCTTACATTGGGAGCATTGGTAGTTGACAGAGAATACGTTGATTCGAGATGATGTAAGCAACACAATATCTTTAGGTGACCTTCTCGCAATTGAATCTAGA
This sequence comes from Cladocopium goreaui, assembly GCA_947184155.2. Taxonomy (NCBI): domain Eukaryota; class Dinophyceae; order Suessiales; family Symbiodiniaceae; genus Cladocopium; species Cladocopium goreaui. Next base: position 119,642 of record CAMXCT020000133.1, on the reverse strand, counting down.
TTTAAATAACCAATGGGGAAGCCCATGAAATAATCTGTTCATAAATGATGGATTTTCCATATCAAACCTCTAATCAACAGCAGGATAGCCAGCAAGAATTGACTTGATTTATTTCCCAGATGTGAACATGTGCATAATTCCAGGTATTCCAAGCCCTGTCATGATTGACCTTGCCATTTATAGGTGAAACATCCATGGAAGCATCACACCATGGACATTCGACTGGTGTCATCGGTGTCATCCATGGCGCCAGGTTGCCATTTTTGGGCACCAGCAAACTTCGCGTTTGTCACTGACAGCAGGGGAAGGATCTGTCATAGGGATTGCATGATACAATCGTTGTGTTGTTATTCTACAACAGGGGAGATAGTCATAGTCCACATGTCATTTGTAAAGTTCGTTTGAAGAAGATGGATTTGCCGAAGAGGGTTTTTGTTTTTTCCTATCTTTCAATCCACCGTTTGTATGTAGATATGTTTGAAGATGATGAGACTATGTTTGATTTTGCTATTGATCGATCCGCCATTTAGTTCCATTTTGGAAATCTATTGAGAACTCCAAGATTTCCAAGATTTCTATTGAGATCTATTGATCGATCTCATTTAGTTCCATTTTTTTTATCCTCCCTGAGAAAATCCAATGAGAGCACCCCTTGCACTTGGGGATAGTGCACCCATGGCACGGTGCCAAGTCTTGTCAATCTGAACATCTCCTGGCTTTTGGGATGCGCCAAGTTTGGGAATCACTATGGAATCACTATGGATCACGCGCCCAGTTAGCGAGTTTTTTTAGAACAGGTGGTTGTGTCACAGTGTGGGGTACAAGTCCTCCCTGGGTGGACTCTGGATTTCCATGGTCACATCGCAGTCCATGTTGGGATGCGCATGGGTCGCAATTTAGAGAAACCGATGTTAGATGTTGGTCATTCCCAGGATCGAACAAAATCATCGAAGATAGTACCATCTTGTAGAAGCACCCAGGGAATTGATCCTCTGGAAAGGCGAAAGGCAGGTGGTTTAATTTGATATACTCTATATTTTCATACATGGGAATATGCATTATAACTGACTCTAGATATGGCTAGAACATCCCCTCTTCACAGATTAGTTGGAATATAACTTATGATACCCCTAAGTTGATCCTCTATAAAATGCACATGCTTTACGTCTATAAAATGCTGTTCCGGGACTCATTTTATAGAGGACTTGCTTGGCCGTCTATAACTTATGTAATTTTTATATAGAAACTAGCTACAACATCTCTTAGTGCAGAGCATCTCAGATTCGAAATGGGCTCATGCCGAGCCCAGGCTGCATGGGCTTGCACTTTATCTGCGGCTCTGTGCTCACTCTGAGTGGTGTCTGGCAAGTCTTGCCTTATTCCAAGAGACCTGTTCCTCGGACGTGTGGGAACGGTGAAGGTTAGCCATGAAAGATGGGGTGAAACGGAAACTTCGATATTTCAGAAAAAAATGGAATTGGATATATTATATGGCTACGAGTCAAAATGTAAAGCCCCGATCCATACCCTGAACCCACAGGCCGATCCATACCCCCGATCCATACCAAAACCCAAGTGATCCAGACCGATCCATACGTCTGGATCACCGCGGGCCGATCCATACCCGAATTTTGACGCAACTCCATATATTTACATGTGTGATTGATGATAGGTCAGTTTGGGAAACCTGACTGAACTATGGTGATGGATCCATGGATGTTTATGGTATGTCCATAGGTCCATAGGTTGCTGGGGTTATAAACAAACAATCATCAAGGATGAGCAGGTGAGATGCCCGATGATCAGACCGAACAGCTGGAGGAAATTGGAATCACAACTGTTTCACGGTTAAGTCTTTTGGGTTTGGGGGTTTGGGGGTTTGGTTCACATTTGTTAGTCACGTGATATGTGTTAGTTAGTTGATCCCATTTGTTGTTTGTTGCTACAACCTGGAGTTGCTTTCCCGCTGAGCGCAGCGGTAAAAGAAATGGTAAGTTGTTGACCGATGTCCTGGTGATTGTTGGGGAATGTTGGCGATATCCTCATTATATAATATTATATATATATCATTATATATATATATATATCATTATATATATATATATCACCCAGCAAGTCTAGGACTACTTTTCGCAAGGATGCACTTTTTGAGGTCTTAGGACTTCTTGGGTCATTGTTGTTTCTCAATATATTGTAGATACACAATGTAATATACAGTGTATATATTATATGCATATTTGGTAAGAGTTCAGATATTCAAGTATGCCCAGAAGATGAACGGTTCATTCGATTCAACACATAGCCAACCATTTACCTGGATCCAGGCAGCCTGGTCTTCACTCATGGGTTTTGTTCTTCACAAAATACTGTAGGATTTATAGATGTTCATTTTCCCCAAAAATATGGTAATTATTTCATGATTCCCCTGGAATTTTATAGGAGCAAATGAGCAAATGGGGAAATCCATGGCTTTTCATCCAAAAACCCATGGGATTTTCATGGTGTTTTTCAGATGGCTCAGGAACTCAGATGGAGCCACCGACTTGTAGGTCGAGACCCGCACAGCAAGGGGTTTCGGGGGATGGTGCTGGCTGTGGCTGACCTGAAGATATCACCCGTTTTTTTTGGTTTGACTTCATTCCGGGACTTGCAAAGCGACTTTTGGAGACACTTATATATATATATATATATATATGTAGATATTACATATATTATATACATATATATATATATATATTATGATGTGTGTGTGTGTGTGTTGGTTGTGTTGGTTTGAATATTGATTTGTGCTTTATAATCATGTTTCCGGTGGGATGGTCAGACGGTCAGACCACCAACTAGCGCAATAACCATACCCCATATTGCCATGATCTATCCCGGTGTATTCCCGTTATATATATATATATATATGATATATATATATATATATATATAAATGTGTAATATTATATATACATGATATGTATGTATTCTACGTATGTTTCCATTGATGATATAAATTCCCAAGCATTGTTGGTGAAATAGAACCACCAAATTTTGGTTGGTTCAATTTATTTCCCCGGAAGGTAACTTGACAAAAGCATTGGTCAGGCCTCAGCCTGAGGATTCAAAGTGGGCAGGATAACCCAACTGTGGATGGTTGCGAAAACCTGCACCAAAAGGATGGTTGAAACTAGTTGAAACCCTATAAATAATGGGATAAACCACCGTTTTCAACTGGGGCAGGATTTCGCAACCATCCACAGTATTATGCAGTTATTATATAGAAGATCATGATGAACCATCCGATGTGGCAATGGACGATCCACTCATAGATATGTTTTTCCAGTGACCAGTGACACTTCCATTTAGTTCGGGGATTTTCCAGCCAGCCACGTTTGTTTTTATGTCAGAGGGTAATATTCCATGGCCACAATGTGGGTATGACTCAAAAAAATTGACCCAGAAAAAATGAATGGTTGGATATACCAATCCAAAACAACATTGAGTAGGATCTTAGTTTTCTGTGTTTTGGAGGCTGATAATATACCCAAAGATCCGAACCTGACAAATCGTTGGGCCATTTGGGCCATTTGCCATTTGGATCCATTTGGGCCATTGGCATTTGATTTTTTGAGCCATGAATGTACACATATGTACACTCAAGCAGCGGCAGATGAGGAATCTTTGTGCTTTGCGCCGTTCTCACGGCACTGGGAGGATTTACTTTTATCGCGCAGCAGACCATGTTAGCGGCTCGGATCATGGTGTTGGTGCAATGATTCGACTTTGAGTTTTGCAACAGTGAAGTGCAATTCCTCCTGTTTTTTCTATGTTTGCCATTTGGGATAAATTTCGGGGTACTGAATGTTTTGCGGCTGCCAGTATTCCATCAGGGTCAAGTCATGCTAAGTACCTTCCAAAACTATACAATCAGCTACTAAGACTTTAAGAATGAACACGGGGAATCATCCCATGTGTATATATATACATACAGTATATGTAAACATCATTACTCCACAAGTTGAAGAATGTGCCCCCCCCCCGTATGTTTATTAGTTTACAGCACCCATGAAGTGACACGCGATGCAGTTCGCTTAGACACCGCAGGGGTTCAGGGGATGATCGTAGGGATGATGGGATTCATGGCTGAAAACGACATGGAAATGGTGATTGAAGCAACAACAATGGGTGGTATGATGGGGATATCATTTGGTAAACTAACGTAACTATGGTAAGATCCACCATTTTTCATGGATAATTCCACTATTTCTATGGCCATGTTCAATAGCTATGTTAGTTTACCAGAAGGTATCATTTGCTATTTATTATGAATCATCCCAACAACGATTGGTGGTATGAAGGGATGGTGCTATACCATTGTTGGTGATGATCATTGGGATGATTCAATGGGATATGGAATCTGAAGAACCATCCTAATGATCATTTTTCGGATTCATGAGGATATGATTTTTTTTGGATGTTTTCTAGGGATATTGTTGGGACAAGCATCAGGATAATGAGGATGTCATCTGGATAGAATTTTATTGTTTTGACCTCGCGAATCCTTTTCCGTCACTGGTGCCTGATGGTGCCTGGATGGGGAATTGATCCCGTGTCACGGGTTCAACCGGGGTTTATTGGTTTTTTGGGGAGATCCCCAGGAAAATCACCATGGGATTTCAATAGTCATGGTAATTTTTTGGATGATATGGGACAGCCCCATTTTAGGAAACCTCCAAATTTGATTACAGAAAGAAGCCATGATTTTGGAACGAGACTACCCTCTGGTTATGTCAAAATAGCTATTGAAAATGGCAATTGATGGTGTTTTTTCCCATTAAAGATGGTGATTTTCCATAGTTTTTTGTATGTTTACCAGAGGGTATAAGTCCATACCGGTCAAAGAGATCACGCCTTGGTCAGGCAGGAGGATATCCCATGACGAGTCTGGGTTGCGGTTTGGGAAAGACGACGTGATGGATGAGCCTTTAAAAAATGGGAGCTTCCACAACGAAAACAAGTGAGCCACTAAAGATATCCATGGGTTATGAAGAGTTGTGGAAGATAATACTATGTTATGGAGGATATAGTATGATGGGTTATGAGATCAAGAGTTGAAATCTACCTGGCGTATTGGGAATTATGAATTAACATGAATTAACCACGGAAACCGCTTTCAACCAACAGCCAGGCAGGGGATCTTCCACCTGGGGTTGTCGTAAGGTAAGTGTATATTGGTGATGTATCACAGGTTTATAACTCGAACAGCACGGCTAGCTATCATTCTTACATATTACTAGTGCCGATGATGGTTGTTGTTACGACCACTATCGAGATTATTGCTATCCAGTTTTATTATTGTTCTTCAAGCTATCCATTACCCTCCGGTAGTCAAACGTGGCAATGGAAAATCCCCCATTCAGTTTGATGATTTTCCAGTTAAGATCTCCATTTCATTCGGGGATTTCCCAGCCAACCACGTTTGATGACACCGGAGGGTATTCCCTTAATCATCATTAACCATTACTCATCACCAAAAATTATTCAGTATAACCATGAATCATCATTATTAGCCAGTCTTGTTGTTTAAGCTATCTAGTTTCATAAAGATAACCATGCATCCATAACTGATATGATGGTTAAGCCATCATCAACTCATTAACAATCATTAACCATCATTAACCATATATTAACCATAGATTAACCATAGATTAACCATCGTTAACCATGTTCAAACATCGATCCTCTTGGGGAAAACGGGACGATCCGGCTAGCGCCCGGCTCTGAGGGTCTCCTTCTGCATCTATGGTTTGTCGGTCGTGCTGTGTGCCTTGCCATGGCCATGGGGGGGAAAACTCCCTCGACGAAACTGGGAAAATCACGACAGGAAAACCATATGCAAAAGCCATGGGAAGATCATTTCGGAAAACGACGAATGGAAAACATGATTCGGAACAGTCTACCAAAACATCTACGAATGGAGCTTGAGTCCGGTCAAATCTGGAATGAACGAGCTCAATAGCTGATTGTTGGCTGATTGTTGCCATAATTAAGATTAGTAAGGGGAATCATCCCCAAATGGCCTTAATTCAGGTTGGTGAAATATTATATATAATTTACCCAGATTAGTGGCAACTTGTTTAAAGCACCACTGCTGTAGACAGCGTCTGGTGTTGGTCAGGTGCAGTACTGGCCTATTGGAAGGCGATCCAAAAGGCGATGGAACTGGTGGATGTCCGGGGGACGAGATGGCCACGACACAAGGGCGTCGTCTTTCCAACGTTTTGCCACCGAAGTTGGTTTATTTATGACCCCCATGAAGTCTAGATACCCATGACGGATCTATATGCTAACATAAAGTGGGTATATTGATGGGATCCATGTTACCATATATGCCATACATGGATCCTATGGGATATGGATATATGATCTATCCTAAACTCCAGAATTTGCATGACTTTGCTTACTATATTTGCCAACTTAGCGATGCCAAACTGTGGCACCAAAAAAAATCTAGCATCCATGCCATGCCATGCCATGACAATCCCTGGTCAGTATAACCAAAAAAAATAACATTCATTTCCCCGCTATTTTCCTATCACCATCACTATCACCATCACTATCACTATCACCGTCACTATCACTATGACTATCAAGAGTCTATCTATCACCAACAGTTTTCATCCATTTTCAACTAGCTCTTCATATGATATATGTTCCCTCAATTCCGACTATTGGGCTATATCCCAATACATCCCATAGCGGTTATGCCATAGCGTCACTCATTATATAAGCACGAGCAATTGCTATTACAACATAGTTTCTTTTTCCAAGAAATGTCAGCCAATTTCCATAAATGCTCAAATTTGTTGGTCTAATCACCCTTTTCCCAGCATTTCCCCCTTCCCATCATTGTCCTATGTTTTCCCGTGTTTTCCCAGCATGTCCCGTGCTTTTCTAGTTTTTCCCATGTTTTCCTTACCTTCTTCATCCTTCGTCAAACATTTCCCTGACGTTTTCCCGGCATTTGTTTTCCCAAAGGGGCACCGAAACGAGTCTCCGTACATACTGGTGCTTAGGGAATGGGGGAATGATCTATAACTATTAACATCTATTAACATCTATATTAACCATTATTGCCATTTTGATGTTAATAGATGTTAATAGATGTTAATAGATGTTAATAGATTTTAATAGATTTTAATAGATGTTAATCATTGTTAATCTATTAACATAGATTAACGCCTATTAACACCTATTAACATCTATTAGCTCTAATGATTATCCCATTCCCCCCATTCCCTACGTGACTCGCACCGAAGGACTTGGAGTCGCATCGCCGCTGGGGCCTCCGAGCCTTCGCCATGGGCATCGCCTCCTTCGAGTACCGCGTCTTCCTCTACGCCGGAGACGCCTGGCGCGTAGGTTTCGCGGTGGCTTTCTACACGGGTGAAACGGTGAAACCCATGGTGAAACCCATGGTGAAACCCATGGTGATCCGTAAACATAAGTAAAATTACTAAATTTGTGAAACATTGGCAATGGAACATGGACATGTACATGTTTGATTTGGTTCCTTATAGCTGCGTGTCCCCCCAAAACATGGGGTGTATCGATCACCTGTATTGACCGCGCTTCACCGACTAACTCTCTGGAATTCTCTGGATTTGGTATACAAAAACACCAAGTGAGTGAGATGGATGACCCCAGTGGACGAACATCATGATACAAAAAAGGAAAACCTGCACTGGGGCACCATAAAAACATTGAAAAGCAGCTTGAGATGAATTATTTTTTCTAGTGTACTCCCAAGCGTGTCATGGTTATTCCAGTGTGGATCAAATCAGTCAAATCCTCGAGTGGCTTCAGAACCAGTCCAATTATTCTGCGTTATTTTGCTGTGTTGTTGGCTGACAGGATACATGGTCTTGCTCTTGTTGGTGAAATCCCCTTGCAGATCTTGGATTGGTGAAGTCCATAAATGACCAAAACCCGGTCAACTGCGGGTAGCAGGGGTTACTCATGATGAGATCCCTTATCAATCAACCATAGAACCAATCAACCATCTAAAATATTTGGATCCAGAATTGACCCACCGCCCTAACATAGAACTTGTTGATTGGAAGTGAATGCCCCCCGCTGGTAGACTGGCAGGTCACCTAAATCCTCAACCCATCATTGTTGTTGGCACAGTCCAGGTCCTTGCCCTTTCAATTTACTGTCCTTTGAGAGAAAGGTGGGCAAACCAAAGCACTAAGTCACCAAGTCAGTTGAGGAATAAATAATTCGAGCATCTGATTCTACGGCCATTCTTTGATGATTGAGCCACGCGTGTTTTATTTGTAGTCATTGTAGTCCCCCGTTGATCAATATATGCCATGCTTAAATAAGTTGGATTCTCTGACCCATATTGGGGGATGCTCATTTCCCCATGAAAATCGTGGATTTTTCCGGAGACCATCTGAGGAATCTGCCATCAAATCCATAGCACTTGACCATCAAGCCGTATGATCAAATGATGCATGTGTCAAGCCTGATGCTTAATCATGCTTAATCCATCTTAATCATTCTTAATCCATCTTAATCCATCCTAGTCGCCTTGTTGATCTTTCACTCATCTATACATTCGTTTCTTCGCTCCACATATTATTTTGATTGCAATATAGCTCGCAATTCCCATTCTAAATCACTATTGATCTCTTCATGTTCACCATGTTTGATCACTATTAGATCTTTGATACATCTAAAACCGATAAGTCATAAGATTATACGTATATATATATATAACATATAAATGTAAACATTATATATACATATATATATATATATTGTCAATCATTGCAGATGGTCACAACCGAAATATTCCCAGACAATGTTTTAGAATCCTTATGCCTTATACAGCATGTTAAAACTATGTTTAAGCAACCATATCCAACTAAAATCGTTTTCTCAGAACACAATCAACGCCAACTTAACTGTAAATGATCATTAAGATCTTTAAACATTTGGGATTCCCGTGTCCCTCAGCGCTGAGATCAAATTCGGCTTCACCGTTTCCACGGAGCAGAACTGCGAGCCCTTGGCGGACGGCTCGGTCCCCTTCTTCCGTGATCAGCCGCCGGGCTGGGATGATGGCCATGGGCCATGGGAATGCCATGGCTATGGATGGTTTTGATGTTTGAAGCAATCCCTTCTCCCCAAAAATATGACATACCCTTGTGGCCGCTCCAAATTTTGTGGGATTCCACTGAAGTGCAAGTCTTTTGCAGGGGTTTGAGGGTATAGGCGGTATAGGATTATAGGATGGTATAGGGGTGTTTGTCATGATTCTTCAGTTTGTATCTTACGAAAAACCCGGGATGATGACCCGGTCAACATCCTTACTTGGGACCGATGGCTCAGCCACCGCTTGTGAAAAAATGTGGAAATGTCATGGCTCATCCGAACGGAACGTCGGGAAAACCACTTCCATATGCTCCATGTGTATCATTTGTTAGCTGTTGGCTCGGGGGAAAATCTTGGGTCATTTTGGGAACTGTTGGTGAATATGCTCAAGCCCAGAAACTCTGAAGACGGGGGTCCAAAATTTTCATCAATTCAATGAACTCGCAGAGCAAAAAGTATTCGCAGTTCCAGGTAGTGAAGACACACTCTGGTCTCCTAAACAGGATTGATTTGCAAGATAATTGCTGAGGAATCAACCAATATATGAAGGATTATCTACATTTATCTACATCATGATGGTTCCTTCATGAGTGTGATGATGGTAATGTGGTGTAATGTTGGTTCTTACTACCAATTGACATGAAGGGAAGCCACTGAGTTCACAGGGTCCTCACGTTGGCCTGAGGTACTACAACCAATTCATCGCTTGGTTTTTCTTTGTGGGCAACTGGGTCTTCGTGGAATCGTCTTCTGGCAGCAGCCTTTTTTTACAGGGCCTTTAAGGGTCAGAGAATGTCAGAGACAGACGCTGTGGTGGGAATGTGAACCTAATGTTATAATCGCCTCGAACATGTTATTCTCACTTCTGAAGTAGACCGTATATACTACCCTGGGTTTCAGATGTTGACCATCCGAATTCTTTGAGGTTTTTAACATATACGTGTTTTCTGTTTTTTTCCACACCCCCAAAAAATGCTCCAGTGAAAACTACCAGTCTCCTCATTCGTGATTTAGTCTATGTATCATTCCCCATCATTCCGTGTCCACTAATTAATAGAATTTGGTTTTATCTAAAAAATTAGCATGCCTCCAAATCCGCTGATAGATCATAACTTTCCCTGTTCCCAATGGATTGGTTTAAGGGAAAGTGTACAGGAAACTTCCATGTTTGCTAAAAACCCTGGTTTCCTATAGATGTCCCCTTAAACTTAAACCAATGAATTGAGATCAGTTTCCTTCTACAAATTTACCATTTCGGGGCATCCATTTTGCGACAAACTCATTTCACTGAACAATCCCACCATGCCTTGCAGGTACTTGCGCGCTTCCAATTCCAAGCTGCAGCAGGCCATTCTCTGGATCTTCATCGTCCTAGTCACCCGGAACGAAGTCCGAGTCAGAACCTGTGATTTTCTCAAGTGGAATCAACTGGGTTTATCTGATGAATACCTTATTGTTTGTCCATTTAAATCCTTCAACTTGTCATGTGAGCTACGAAAAAAGCATCCATTTACCAGCTATTTTAAGGTTCAGCAAGGTACCTTTTTTGACCCAAGCCCCTGGCCATATGGTTTGATGGGGATTTCACCGGGGATCCCCGGCTGCATCGCCAAGCATCCCCAAGTTGATGGGGCTCAACCAAGCATTGTTGGGGGTCACGGAAATGGGGGGGGTTAGCCTCGGGTAAATGAACAGGTAGATGATTTAGATGTGGAAAACCCACCATGAATGTAGATCATGTAGATATATATGTAGATCATGTTCCTTTTTCGAAACCATTGGTTCTCCACATCTTTTTTCTATGTTTACCCATGTTTACCGGTAAATCCGCATCCTTTCAACTGAGGCTACAATCATGATGATTCTCTACACCTATTGGGGCATCGAACGACTCACAGCCTCTGACTGAGGGATTCGAATGCCATGGCTCTGAAACCAAGGGTCACCCTAGAAATAGGATGGATTAGTATGTTTTGGGGGAATTATCCCAAAATAGCATCCCATTGAAAATGGCCATATATGTCCATGTTTGAGACCATGGAAATTACCTAGGCCGGATATGGATCAACTTGTTGAACTGTCCTGTACTCGATTTAGTCGAGTGCGAGACTCCTCGACCCGACTGCGTGATTGGCTGAGTCAAGCTCGCAGACAAAAGCTGAGACAGGGTATGTTTGGGTGACAATAGGCATTCCACATTGCAGAAGTTGTTTACTCCTTTCTATTCAAGAAAGATTAAGGTGCTTTCACATTTTTGATGATGGATAAAGCTAAACATCACTACCAATGCTTTGGTAGCATCCACGAGTTCCATTTGTGGGAGTCCATTCTTGTAATTTCCAAATTCAATTTCCAATTCTGTGATTATTTGATGAAACGTTGACTGCAATTTGATGAAAATCCCGACGGACCAATCCAGCAGGTGAATTGATGTGGGCCATCAGCATGTTGGTTGATTATTAGAGGGGGTATACAGGTTCTTAATATTTTATTGGCGATTGTAGTTAAAACTTATAACCATTAGAAGGGATACCTCAAGCATCAACTGAAAACAAGTAGTACTATTTAAGGCTGGCTTGTGGATGATTATAACTTATAGATTCGCTTGTACCGACCAGTACAATGGGATGGGAAAACAAGGTATAACTTTCAGAAGGCTCATTGCTCAGCATTTAACCGTTTAACCACACTCACGCGCGAGTTTTCTGAAAACTTAGGGGGAAAAAAAACAAAAATTATCAAAATTTGATGGTTACTGTATATAATATAATAATATAATCAGTAATCGTTAATCATCAGATTTCCCATGAAACTGAATATATTTTATAGGGATAGACACCATTTTTAGACCCTGTCTGCTTTGCTTTGCTGAAGCCTTCATTTTGGCTGGAATACCACATGTTTGTGGCTCAAACTAAAGTGAACATGTTGCGATTCTACATTCCAGTGTTTGTTGATAAGAAGACTCCCATTTCTGGAACCATGTGTGGGAAAATCACATCTTTACAAAAATACCTAACGTCTAAATATGCTAAAAAATACACAGGAAATAGAGAGATCAAAGTATTGTACCTGTGGGTGCAGTCTAACTAAGTGGGCCAATGATATTAACCATAGTTGCAAGGTCCCCTAACATCCCAACTTAAGTGTACTTATGGAGCTTTGAGAAACAGGGGAAACTCCGGTGGATTCAGGCATAAAATGTCATAAACCCATCCAATTCCCCTAGGTTTGGCTGGCAAATCCCCCCTTTTTCACGAGCGTTCCAGGTGCGTTACGAGCAGGACCACTCTGTTCTCATCCTTGATCTCGATGCTGAAATTATCGAGGACACCATGCGACAGACTCTCCAAATAGCTCCAAGAATGATAAGAGTACCTACATATTATCGGATATTATGGGGTGAAGTTGGGACAGCAGCATTTTTCTGGGTACTCGGAGCGTCTAGCTATGTAATTTGTAAACTTGAAGTGACAAGAAGTGACCAGAATATATTTCTCAATAGAGCGACTTTTGATAACTAAATCTACAGAATCTGATACATGGCAAATTTCGGGAAACCATAAATTTGGTGCTGTGGTTTTCCATTCACCTTCAAAAAGTGACCAATTTCACAACTAAGGATGTTGACATATTGACAATCAATGTGAGAAACCCAGGTAAGCCAACACATGACATGAACCATGATGAACCACATGAACCATGACGTATTGATCCATATTGGCATCTATTCTAATTGGATGTCGAAACGGAATTCTCTCTTACCCTGGGGCATCCATGGTGAGTCGTTCATTAGTATGGGACGGGGTGATGAGGCAATGGGAAATCCCATGGAAAATGGAGGATTTAACGGGAAAATATCTTATAGATTGGGGATTTTAACGGCAATCTCTGACCGGAGAATCTGTACAACTCAAACAATCCACGGTGCTGGTACATGGTTGCCTACAAGACTCTCAAGACTTGAGTTTTCTTGTGGTGGGGCGTTACGTAGATAAATAACCGATGAATTAGAGCTAAATTTAAGCGTTCTCTCCGGAATTTTGAGGATTTACATCTTTTCACGATCTCCAGAATCTGCGGTATAGTAGGTAATCACTATATCCCTATTGAAATTCTTTCCAAATCCCATGTCATTCATTGAGTCCCTTCCTGCTTGCCTCATGTCCGCAGCTGTCATAGCCGATGCTCGGCACGTAGGCCAAATGAGCCTTAGGGATCCTGGAGAGCTTTTGTGAATTCTCTAGCAGCCAGCTTCCCGTTTGTAAACTAACATCGCTATGGAAAATCACCATAATCGGTACAGCAACTATAGATGAGCTATTTTCTATATAGCTTTGTCAAATTGACAGAGGGTACTGTAGATCAGAACTGTGGCTCATGAGAGTCTTACTATATGCAATGATGGGAAATCCATTCTCAAAATCACTGCCACTCCAATATGGATGAACGATTTCGTTACAGCTGTTTCATCATGTTCGATCCCACAACCATTAAAGCATTGAATTTCTGAATGCTCTCCGATGTAGGATACGAAGCAGTCGTATTTTTCAGTAACTCACTCAGTGACTCGAGTATAATTTTATAATCACCCCATAAAGCCCCTACCCTCTGGTAATTTAACATAGCTATTAAAAATGGCCATAGAAATAGTGAGTTTTCCCATTAAAAATGGTGGATCTTTCCATAGTCATGTAAACGTTTACCAGAGGGTAATTATAGATTGTGAACATCATATCATCAGTACCATCCCAGTTCGCCACGTAGGTGGCCCCCCATCCTGCCATGTTGGCAGCACCGTGGACATCGCGCCCTGCGCTGCTGGAGCGACCATGGCGTCCGGTCGCGGAGCGACCGGAGCGACCGCTTTTTGGGCCGCGACGGCGGCAACGGGTGGTACTGGGAGCGGCAGCGGCAGCGGCGGCAGGTGGGGGGAGGAGGGGAAGGGTTGAGCAACTGGAGTTTCATCATATTTAGATGTTCAGCATTAAAATTGGATTTTCATCATTAAAAACATGGAAAAAATTGGATCCCCATCATTGGAAATGGGATTTTCACCATTACTCCGTGTTCATGATGATAGGCGCATCCACATGTGGATGTTCGTGCATGTTCACTGGTGTTCGAAGGATATCATGCGTATTCAGTGAGTTTTTGTTTGTTTAAATTGGTACTGTATCTCACCAAAGAGAATTTGACTATGACTATAACTGGTTGGTGGTTTCAAATATGTGTTATGTTTCCATAATATATTGGGAATAATCTTCCCATTGACTTTCATATTTTTCAGAGGGGTAGGTCAACCACCAACCAGTATATATTCTCTATCACAATTAGCTGGTCTATGCCCCATTAAATCCCATTGAATCACCATTGAATCACCATTGAATCACCATTGAATCACCATTAAATCCCATTGAATCACCATTGAATCACCATTGAATCACCTTTGAATCACCATTGAATCACCATTGAATCACCATTGAATCACCATTGAATCACCATTGAATCACCATTGAATCAACCATTGAATCAATCACCATTGAATCAATCACCATTGAATCAATCACCATTGAATCAATCACCATTGAATCAATCACCATTGAATCACTCACCATTGAATCACTCACCATTGAATCACTCACCATTGAATCACTCACCATTGAATCACTCACCATTGAATCACTCACCATTGAATCACTCACCATTGAATCACTCACCATTGAATCACTCACCATTGAATCACTCACCATTGAATCACTCACCATCGAATCACTCACCATCGAATCACTCACCATTGAATCACTCACCATTGAATCACTCACCATTGAATCACTCACCATTGAATCACTCACCATTGAATCACTCACCATTGAATCACTCACCATTGAATCACTCACCATTGAATCACTCACCATTGAATCACTCACCATTGAATCACCATTGAATCACCATTGAATCACCATTGATAACATACTATATGACTATAACCATCTAAAATGATCTAAAATGGGCATCTGATGGAATCTGTCCTATTGAGGTCATCTGCGTTGCTAGCGGCAGAAGGGAAATTCTAGTCATAGCTACTGAACCTTATAGCCACATGTGGTTTTGCGGGTTGGGAAAACCAGCACTGGATTTTCTAGGTTTGCATCTATATATATAATATATATGTATAATATGATATGAGTATCCGACAAAATTATTAGTATTTGTGTATATTATATACATATATCATTGTAATGTTAATAAATACACACAATTGACAAACGCTTCAACATCCGCTGGATTTTGACATTTGAAACAGACCCATACACCGTACATTGGTTGGCTCAATCAGTTGATTCCTAAACCCTGAAGGTAAACTGAGCTGGCACTCCTGCTGGGTGGTGGTTGATGATTATCATTGTAGTGCAGTACTGTCATGTTACTTCAGTGGTATCAAGCAACCACCAGTATGTAATAGTTTGATTGTATTGACATATATATGATGTATAATGTATTGAGCTGAGTAATAGTTGACCATAGTTGTTGCTGCAATATTCAGTAGCATCACATTGTTTGGCATTTCTATACAATATAGAGATATACATGCATACAGAATTACATATCATGTGTCATTGTAGAGAATGTTTCCACTAGCAAGGGAACACCATTGCGATTCGTGAACCAACTAGCTGTTGATCCCCCAATCACAGGGAATGACCATGCTGACCATATCGATTAGCTGAATATGCTCAATTTATTTAGCTAATCGTCTAGCCAAGTATCATCAATTGCTCAAGACCAAGAACATAACTGTCTGCTTCTTCAAAAGTACAATCATCAGTCTTCGATAGTATCATCCATCATTTTTGGTTTCACCTATCCTCTGGTTATTTAACATAGCCATGGACAATGGCCCATTTATAGATGGTTTACCTGGGTTTACCTATAAAAAATGGTGATTTTCCATGGCTATGTTAAATAAGCAGATGGTATCTGCAAGATTTAGGGCCATGCCTCCGCCCCAGTGCTGGTTTTGGACACCTGGTGGTATCCGAAAATGGTGCATTTTAGAAAGCTGAAAGTGACAAGTGATACTGAAATTCAACCAGACAATAATCATCAACATAGTATAGAATTATACATCGACATTATGAACCTATTCATCAATATGTGGGATTGGGGTACCCTTTCTTCAGTCAAAGCCATATTGTGGCTTATCCAACTGATATCCGATTAAATTCCCATTATGTCCATGAAATAAGCCCATCATTGTTGGTTGTATTCCCATTCATACAATGCTGGTTTTCCTCGGTTTATTCCTCAATCACCCAAATACTAGATCAATCAAGTAGGATATATAGGTACAAATTGATGAATTCCCACATTATCCTCATGATGTCCTCATGCTACTCATGAAGTCTTTGGTGACTATTGTTGGTTAATTATACGAATATCCCATTCTAATCATCCTGGAGTAGATAGAAGATGGTATGTCCAAATTGTCCAAACATATTCCCATTTTTGTGAGGATTTCAAGAAATTTCCATATCGTACTACTCCAGGATGACTATATATATACATATATATTATACATATTATATATATATATATCAACATGCCACCTTGACTTGACCTCTGCAGCCTCGCCGGCCAAGCGCCTCGCGCCAGTGTCCGGTCGGACGTCCGGTCGGACGTCCGGGACTCCCAAAGCCTTGGAGCCAGCGGTGCAAGTGCTGATGACCAACCTGAAGGCGCCGCCATTTCCGGCTGGATCCGGGGATTCGATGGAGGTCTCAGAGGAGACCATGACGTATTGGAAAAAACAACGGCGGCTTGGGGATACATGTTAAGAAACCCCCAGTGGATGGTATGTTCAGATGATTTCAGATGAAAAATGGAGTCGGTTTTCTGGTTTCTCCTGTATTTTTTGTCGTCCTCCAAGTGGATCTAGGTATACTATTCTGTGTTTTTGTGTATGGTTTGATCATATTAGTAACACCAAAAAAGTGGTCTTTACCACCACGGACCATTGACTATTTAATACAAAACTCCTACAAATGATGATTTACTTTACTCCTATGATCAATAGGATCCATGTATGGTATATATGGTAACATTTACCATCAATATACCCCAAATGTTAGCATATATACCAGCACCATGGATCCGTCATGGGTTATATTTAGTGATCCTACTATCAATAGTTTGTAGGATTCAACTGACCTACCTCAATTGGGCCATTTCCATCTCTACAAAAATCGCGCCTCGGCTAGGTCTCTGAAGCACAGGCCCTGCGCATGTCCAAGGTGGGGTACCGGATGAGCAGCTGCTGGTTACACAGCCTGTTGGGGCCTGGGGATCCCTAAAATCATGGGTTTCAATACTAAAATGATCTAATCACTTGGATGATTTGGGGTACCTCCATTTTAGGACACCTTCACATATGAATGAAATACTGGTTGGTGGTTTCAACTATTTCAACATGTTTCAACCATACTTGGGAAGATTGGTTCTATAGCTTCAGCATGCATGTAGTGAAGAAAATGCATAGAATGACCATCAAATTATGTGGTACTCAATGTATAGTAATCATATCACTGTGAATTTAGTCATACTTATGTTTAAATATATATATATATTTTTATTTATATGTGTAGAGTTTTTAATCATCAATATATGGGGATATGATTGATAAATGATGGTTGGTTTGTGATAAACACAGGTTACCTTTTTTACTACCCGAGTTATATCGTGATTTTTTACATCCATGAACTGGGAATCTGCAGAATCCCGTGGTTAAAAACCAACCACTGGAAAGGAATGACCGAGGATTTGAACACTTTTCATACCCTTTGGTAAACGTTTACATAACTATGGAAAGATCCACCATTTTATAGCTGGGAAAATCCACTATAAATCATCATTTTCAGTACAGTAGCTATGTTAAATTACCAGAGGGTATGTGCCATGGTCAAAAGTTTAGTTATTGGGGTCATGGTATTATACACCCCTTTTCAATGATTCACATTGGTATGGATAACCACACTCCATTAATCCTATGTAACTTGACCATGGCCTACAAATTGGGTGATATACCAATTTTAAATACTCGATCCTGTTTTTGCTATGAATGGGGATTGACAATGATAGAAATGTGACTACAGTTGTTTTTTCATGTGAACACATTGAAAAAAAATATCATGTTGGTCTCTTGAGTGGCAAAATTCCACTCCCAATTCACCATCATCTCAGGCCCCTGCTGGCGCCAGTTGATTGTTTTTCAGAGGTGTTTTTTCCAATAAAACTAGTGATATTCACTGACTTTCAGCACCATTTCTAGGTTTATGTTGTGTAAAGGGTGATGGGTGTCAAAATTTTAAGACTCACTTCGCAAAGGGTTTTCGGATCTTTCGGTGAGTACATTTCAGGTTTTGTAGGGATGTGCACAGTACATCATCCATGCAATTTTGTGAAGAGCAAACGAAACAACTCAGAATTTGTCAATTTGTTGATGGCACTGTGAAAGGCCTCTTCCAAATGCAATGTTAAACATCAACATTGAAGAAATTTGGGATGAGTCAAAAATTAAGCCCTATGGGAGCACAGATTTTAGTAAGTATTAGTCATGTAAATATTGGGGTACCCAATTTTGACCTATACCCATATTTAATATTATTGAATCATATTGAAGACTCATGAGTGCAATTCTCAGTCACGTGGTACCTCATTGCGCGTCTGTCATTCCTGACCACGTCTGGCAGGACATCCGGAAATTTGCTGTCGCTCGAGATGGAGATGATGTTACTTTGGCTCGATCTGAGACTGATGTGGTCACCCAATAATGAAGTTGCCTGTTGCAGGTGTCCTAGAATGGGAGAACCCCAAAGTTCCAATTTTTCAAATCGATTTCCCAAGTTTCTTCCAAGGAATCTCGCAAAAAAATCATCATGTTCCCAGGAAAGTTCCCAAGTTTCCTCCAACTTTTCCAAGAAATTTCCCAGAATATCCCAAAGTTCATCCTTTCTCACCATCAATTTCTGAAGTTTCCTCTCATTGCCCCCGAAATCTGCCCGTTTTCCCCATTGTTTCCGAGGTTTTGGTCCCAAGCCCCACGTCGCCAACACCACGCCCCACGCCGGCGTCTTCCAAGGCCACGGGCAGTCGCAGCGTGGCGTGGGCCAAGAAGTTGTGCCGCGGCCTCGAAATGCATGAGGGACTGGAGCCCTTGCTGCGACACGTGGGAGGTCCGAGGGTGGGCGGAGGATGGAGGATGGGAGGAGTCACTATAGTTATTAACATTACGTGTATATATAGGTAGTATAAGAACTTATTAGTATAGTAATTATGATAACCAATGTATAGTTATTAACATTTACTTTAGTAGCAATTGGTAATTATTACTATTATGATTAGTAGTAATTATACGAAATAGTGTAATAATTATGACTCCCATGCTAATTAACTATTAGTATGAGACATTATTAGTAGTAATCATAGTAACTACCGTAATATAGGGGTAACACTTTGCATTTAGGAGTATAAAAACTTATTATAGTGAGTGATGATTATTAATATTACTATATATACAATGTAAGTTAGTAACTTGTGATCGGAATATACAATAATAAATATTTGAATCACTATTGTAGTATAGTATAGTATAATTCACTTTTCTAGATTTGTTTAGTAGATAGCAGATAGCAACATCCCACTAACGTAGCGTTATAACTTACAACTATTACTAGATATTACTGTACATTACATCAGATATTGCAGAGTATGATACGATAACATATGGTGTTGGGAAAACATCGCACTAGATGAATAGGATGCTTAGTACATGTTGTCTCTACTTAATCTCAGCGTATTTTCACAGGAGGTACTGTATCATGTAGTAATATTATGTTATATTAATGTAACTGTTATTCACCAATAATAGAGTGTTATTGTCAAGGGGGGATGGTGGGATGATGGGAGCCACCATTTTCTATTCCTTTTTGTTCTTTATTTTTTGTTGCCTATACCCTGCCGCTCATTGTTTTTTTTTAATATCCCAACATTTCTTGGTTATTACATACTATTATTCCACGCGTTCAAAAAATCAACGACAGTCAATCCATGTTCCATGCATTGAATATGACATAACATCGTTCATCATGCTTTGTTTCATGCCCCTGTAAATCCCTGTATGTTATATGCCTCCTTTGACATACATAATTTCTTGGTTGTTGACCCATCAAACTATAGCTATCTCTATGAACCAAACAGTCTGTTCTCCACCATTTGGTAATCAAACATAGCAAAAGGAAATCCCGCAACACTGAGGTTTCAATAGGAAAATCATCTATAAATGGAGGATATTCCAGCAAGCCATGTTTGATTACCAGAGGGTAGTATTAAAAAACAATAAAAAACACTTAGTATACCTGGAGCCTACAAGGATGATCTAAAAAAATCAAACCTCGTTGATTTCTTGGCTGTTCAAAGCCTGGGCCTGAACCAGGCGTCGAGAAGGTTCTCTTGGAGCTGGAAAAAAGAAGTCGGAAACATACGCAGGCGATCGATCAATGTTAACCACCAACCAATGGGAATAATTGGATTGAGTGTTTCTTAGGGGATTGGGATATCATTCATTAGGATATTGCACTAGACCCAATCTTAGGGGGTTGGATTTAGCCACTAACCAAACCAATGTTATGTGATGTTGGTGGGATATCATTATTGTTGTTCTTGGGGGATTGGGACAGCTCTCTGCAGATCTTGGGTGCTTCATTCTGTGCCTGTGATCTTTCCATTCTGAATCATTTAAAAACATCCAGCATTCAATGGGCGATTTCCAAGTATAGTCCCGCGTATATATCTGGGTAAATTATAACGACCTCACTGCGACCTCACTTGAATCATGGTTAGTAATTAAGGGAAATCATCCCCAAATTGCCTTAATTCTTTTTAGTGAATTATTATAATTTACCCAGATATATTGAGTTGTGTTGGAAAAAATCACTAAATCACTATTCATTGTTGACGTCCTGCCATCCCCCGTTCCTGTCACCGTACTGCTGTCCTTGCTGTCACCAACTAATGCTTATCAAGGTCATTGTGATAGCATTCACAACCACAGTGTTGGGTATTTCATACCAGCCAAACATGGTAGTGTGATCAACAAAGAAACTCGACTACTTGTTTGAAAATGATCGACTGCTGCATTGTCTCGACAAAAGACAACATATAGGTTTGGGTGTAAAATAAGGTATTTCTGAATTCCTTGGTTTATCGTCGTATTCTATCATGTTCCATCATGTTCCAATGATTTTCCCATTGTTTTTCCCATATGTCGGATTATTGTAATAATTTTCAATCATTTTTAATGATTGTCCTATGATTTTCCATCGTGTTATGTTCCCATTGTTTTCCTTTGATGTTCCATCATTTTCCCATGATGTTCCCATGAATTTTCCTATGGTTGTTCCATCATGTAATCAAATTTGCGCATGATTTTCCTATGTTTTTCCATGATGTTTTCAATTTTTCCCATGCTGTTCCCAATGTTTCCTCCATCATTTGTTCAAGTTTTCGCATGATTTTCCCTGGCCCTATGTTTGCTCCATGTTGTTTTTAATAGTTCCCATGTGTTTCCCTATGTTTATTTCATCATGTTTTTAGTGTGTTTCCCTATGTTTGTTCCATCATGTTTTCAGTTTGTTTGACCTATGTTTGCTCCATTTTGTTTTCAGTTGTGTCCCTATATTTGTTCCATCATGTGTTCAGTTGTTGCCTTTGTTTGTTCCATCATGTTTTCAGTTGTTTTTTTCCCCCCCCCTTATGTTTGTTCCATTATGTTTGTAGTTTGCTTACCGATGTTTGTTCCATCATGATTTCAGTTTTTTCCCGATGTGTGTTCCATCATGTGTTTGTTCCCCTATGTTTGTTCCATCATGTTTTCATTTGTTTGCCCTATGTTTGTTCCATCATGTTGTCAGTTTTTTTTTCCCCTATGTTTGTTCCATCATGTTTTCATATGTTTTTTCCCTACGATTGTTCCATCATGTTTTTTCCCCCCCGATGTTTGTTCCATCATGTTTTCAGTTTTTTCCCTATGTTTGTTCCATCATGTTTTCATTTGTTTTCGCTATGTGTGTTCCATCATGTTACCACTTGTTTCCCTATGTTTGTTCCATCATGTTTTCAGTTGTGTTCCTATGTTTGTTCCATCATGTTTTCAGTTTGTTTCCCTATGTGTGTCCATCATGTTTTCAGTGTTTTTGTTCCCTATGTTTGTTCCATCATGTTTTTTTGCCTACATTGGTTCCATCATGTTTTCAGTTGTTCCCATGTTTTTCCCTATGTTTGCTCAATGATTTTGGCTGAATGGCCATCTCATGGATTTCCATGGCCCCAGCTTTCGCCAGGTCTTTCAGGACATCGCCCAGCAGCATGAGGCGCTGCGGGATGGCGAGGAGATTGATATGGAGGACGCGATGTTTCACCCTGGGAGGTTGGGATTTTCTTGGCAAAAAAATGTGTTTTTTTTTGTTTATATGTTTTTTTAATAGGATTTCAATAGGATTTGGGCATGAACAAATGGAGTTTAATAGGATTTTAGTAGGATTTCACCATCAAACAGTGGGTTTTGGTATGGTTTGAAATAGGATTGATTCAAGCATGTTCAAGGGGTACCTGGGTACCTTTTGGGAATTTTAGTATCAGAGGTATGGGGAGGTTGAACAAACACATTGGGATTCATGGGACAAAACATGAAGTCTGTTCAGGAAAATTGAGAGGCAACAATAATTTGGATTTTAAGCGATTTTAGCCAGGGAAATCCCCACGTCGTGATGATTGGCCAAAGGAGTACAGCAAAGCAGCTGAATACATGGGCAACTCGCTTGCATCAAAGTGTCCTTGATCTCGTGGAACACATGGATCATATGCCATGAAAAAATGTTGAAAGCTTGGACATGTTTTTCAATTGTGTACCATGTTTTCTGCGCATTTGAGACTTGGGAAACAAGATTGCGTGTTTTTTCTATGGTGCTACCATGTTTGATGATTTTCGCCGCCCGAAATCTGGAAGTAGTGAGGATTCACTCGGACCAGCCATCATGTTGCCTTCTGTTGTTTTTCAAGTGTCTATTCCATTAGTGACACAACAATAAGCCATGGCGCTGATCTGGTAAACTAACATATGGATCACCATTGAAATAATAGGTAAAATACCCCAACTACAGTCAGCAAATGGCCATGTTCAATAGCAAATTGTTAGTTTACCAGAGACTTTACCAACATGACGAGGCCACGAGTGGTGGGTCCGCGCATCGCATCAGCGCATCATTGACCGCATCGATCAGTACTACCTCCTCTCCGCGGACCAGGCGCTGAGCGCCGCTGGTGATGCCGGAGGTAAGCTGCGGAGGTTATGAAATATTGGATATCATGAATTTGTTTGATGTGCTGGTATTAAGTAAAAAGTACTATCTCATATTAACATCTACTAAGATGCTTGATGGTTGAATCATAATAGGCGGTAATACAGAAGGCCATCATGACGTGCCACTGGAACAGTCCTGCCATCGGGCCTGGCTGGCAGATGCATCGCGGTCATCCGCCCTGGGTCTTTTGCAAGAACAACCGCTTGCCCAAAGGTGCCTCCGGGAATGGGGCTGCCGGCTGGCACTTCACTTGTTCTGTTGGCAACCAAAAAACGCCGCAGTTTCACCTTGAGTTAGGCTGCGGACCTCTATCTTGGGCAAAAGGGTATATTATAGTGACCTCACTGTGACCTCATTGGAATCATGGTTATAGTCGTGAAATATTGAATTTACCCAGATCAACAATTTATCGAATTGGTTGATGATGACTAGTGAATGCTCCAATACACATTGATTTTTGAATCATCCAACTGTAGATACTCAAAAGAAAATATTGGATGCGGACTTGTGTTTTTCGTATCCGAGATACAGCTGGCTAACAACTTGCTAGATATCGCAAAATCTTATTCTCCAAGGTACTGCCTTGTTGCCTTTTTTTTCTCGGGATTCACAACTTGGGATCTTCGCCATTGTTCTGCTCGGATGTGCATCTAATATATCAAGTTCTTTCGAAGCCCTATATGACTGGGGCTATGCCATGTATATTATACTGTATACATACTACATGTATATAAGTGTTTTTTAATTTACAATGTGGTTATTACCGTAGTCAGTCTCTGGGATGCATCGCCAAGGGAAATGTGAAGCCTTGGCTCCTGGTGTGGACGAAGCATCAACCTTGTTGAAGCACTCCTTGAATACCACTTGGAGGATCATCCCACTTAGCAACTGATTAGTAACCATAGCTACAAGTCATATATATATATATGGTCCCGTGTCCCGTGTTCCCACCCCCCCCCATGGGATGGGGGGGGGTATGATGCCCCTGTGGTGGTGTATATACATACATACATACCTACACCTACCTACCTACCTACCTACATACCTACGTACATACATACATACATACATTACATTACATTACCTTACCTTACATTACCTTACCTTACATTACATTACCTTACCTTACATTACCTTACCTTACATTCCATACATACATACATACATACATACATACATACATACATACATACATACATACCAACATACATACCAACATACCAACATACATACCAACATACCAACATACCAACATACCCAACATACCACCACCACAGGCCACAGGGGGAGGGGGACCAGAAGAACCATACCACCACCACAGGCCACAGGGCGGGGGGGGGACCAGAAGAACCATACCACCACCACAGGCCACAGGGGGGGGCCAGAAGAACCAGACGATACTGTCCACCCATACCCATTGGTGGGGGGGGGGAGGGGGGGTGGCCAACGCTGCACCATATATATATATACATGGGATAACCCACGAATCTGGGACTTCCTAACCAAGGTTACTAAACTACTAAGTAATGCCCCACAGAAGTACGTCATTTTGATACTGTCATTCAAGTGGTGTTCAGCAATCAGGTTCCTGACAACACCGACAGCAGATATCATTTTTAGTGTTTAACGAGATTTACCTGTCTAGATCTGTCTTGCGACTAGTTTGCCTTCCCCATCTCAATTTATGCGCAGACTGGACGAAATGCTGTACTACTCTGTAATTTGTACTCCTTTTGCAGATGGGTGACGTGGAAGTACACAGGAAGCTTTCTGTAATTTTTGGAAGTACAGTTGTAGCCAAGTTCTACTACAACTGACAAAGCTTCTTGTTGGACGAATGCGATGTCTATTTTCTGAGGTGCATTTGACTGAAAATAAGGCACCCCAAGATCCCATGATGTACCATCATGTTCAGCAAACAAAAATGCCACGTCATGCTATGTTGGTGTACTTGGGGGTGCAGTACCACCAATAAGTGGGCTATATAATATACAGGTATAAGATGTTATAAGCATAGTTGTAGGGGGTTATATCGACACTTCTGGAGGTTATTACCATAGTTATCCCCACTTAGGGGTTGCATCCACCATTTTGAGACCTACCCAGGCCCTTGACCCCAGGTTGGCGGGAATATACACTGCAAGGCAGACGGATGTTTTGGAACCCAGCCCCTCGATGGCTGTGGCAAAGGGCCAAGGTTCGCAGCAGAATTCAGGATCATTTGACATACTATTAAAATCCATTAAGTATAGACATAGACCTTTGCCAAATGATCCCAAATATTGGGACTACATCTATGGGTCAATACCAAATCCCAAAATTGGGAGATATGGTTGTGGGTACCAAAGAACTCCAAAGGATCCAACATGGGGTTGATCAGAATCGCAACGGCTCATTGCGGGATGTTTACCAAGGGGTTTTGAGCCATGATTACATGGAGAGATTGAAGTGGCAAGAAGGGGCAATGAAGTTAGCATGGACACATTTGGGCAAACAAGAAACTAAAACCTCTTGGCCAGCAAACATTGTGTGATAGAGCGTGAGATTACAAAGTAAGAATAGAAATTCTAAACATTCTAAACACACTGTGAAAGGTGTTTGTACCCACCTGCCTGGTATTTTGCATGTATGTATCCTATCATTTGATCTCACGTTAGCAACATTTTGGATATGGGTACGATCAAAAATCAAGCCAGTTGAAGCCCAGTTGGATCTAAAACCAGCCAGTTGCGAGTCAGTCTTGAAATCTCCAAAATTGACTCGCAATCCATGATGATGGTCTAGTGGTTTATTGGTTTGGTTTAAACATAAAATGACCAGCCATGTGTGAATCCATTGGTATCCCAAATTCTGACATCATCCCCCGTGCTCTACGCACTCATCGTAAAGCACCAAGGAGAAGATGAGAATGCAGAACCAGGTGCGGGCACTTGGATCCGAGTGCATCCATCCATGCCCGGCTTCTGGATCCATATGGATCCATGGGCGGGAAAGTATCACAGATTGAACCCAACCTCTTTTTTCACAGCATGTGTTTTTTCGTTGATTACAGGAACATACAGAACTCCGTTTTTTTCATTTGGGAGTAATTTCACCGGAGTTTTAACCCTAAATCACTCAATTTTGTTTAACTTGTTGTGCCACATGGACCCAATAAACTTACGCGATAATTGCAACTTATACAATCTAAAACAAATTTGATTCTGATCGTTATATGAGCAGTTTCATGATAGGGAGGTTATACTTCCCAAGATTTGGGGATGATCATAAGCCATGAGCTAGATTCAACCATTTACGGGCAAGAAACCTTGGCTTTTCAGCCCTTTTGCCACTGTCATGGACAGAACTGGTGACGTCATTGTTGACGGTGTGGGACTCACCTATGAGCTTGCTCCCGCAGCTATGAAACTGCCCTGGGCGCAAATTCGCTATGTGTTCTTTCTACATGGCATGCTCGGCCTGGTGACGCCAAGTGCCATGGGTATGCACATGGTGAAGAGTGTGCGCAGAGGGGTCAGCCCATTCATTGTTCGCGAGGCCAAAGTTGGCAGCACAGTTGAAGCTGTGCAGCATATGGTCAGCACCGCAATGGAGGTTGTCTATTCCTGTCCTTTCATCTTGCCCACAACTGCGCTATATTTGGATTTCTTTACAAGGATGGTCGCTGCCGTGCCGTTACGAGAAGATCTTTGTCGCATGTTGTTGGTCCCTCTCACTAGCAACGATCGTGAAGCGGTAGACCTGATGAGACAGGAAGGGTTATCCCATGTTTATCTATTATATATATATACACCTGATTGTTGTCCAAGTACTCGTACTGTATTATCCCAAGTCTTATCTCACTTTCATATCATCGAAGGAAGTTTAGAAGTCAGATGGAAAAGCAGAGGTGGGAAGAGTCGGAGAGGAGAAGAGAAGAAGAGAGAAGATCAGAGAAGAGAAAGATAAGAGTGAGAAGAAAGAAGATGCAGGTGCGTGAAAAGGTAGAAACGTTGCGATTCACTCTGTTTTTCACCTCCCCTATAGTGTCCTATCCTTGAAACTTCCGCCAACGCCTTGTGCAGTACTGGTATTTACTATCCATATGCTACCCAATGTTCTAAATAATTTCGCCCGGGAACTGAGTATGTACTAGAATGCAAATGTCTAGTTAGTTAGCCAATGATTCCATTAAATCCCTCAAGATCCAACTAGTATCAGCATCAACAGATGATTATCCACTTTTTTATTATGATCCTCATATTGTTCATTATATATACAATTACATTCCCATGCTATTTACAATGTGGTGCCCCCCAGTGATAGGTTTGTTATAACCATTAACTAGCTCAATACATCTACCATAAACCCTAGCATTTGCCTAGTGAAATGTTCTCCAACTTTGCTAACGTTGTGTGGCACTACAATGTCCACAATCTCGGTTTAATATCCGATTATATCCCGTTATATTCCACTAAATCATACTAAATCTATCTAAATCTTATTACAATCCCAATTGATGTTGGCACATATTTCAATTCATGTGTCTATCTCATGTTATTCCCATCAATATCTCGTTAGAACCTCAAGTTATCCAATCAATTGGGCAATGATATTCCACTTGTATCCCATGATTCCCATTTGTATCTCTATCATATCCTCATATATTTGTTGCATTTTGTGAAAAATATCTATCACATTCTATCATATTCTATCATATTCTATCATATGAGTTCATATGTTTACCATATCCTATCATATTCCCATATCATACCCCCTATCATTCATATCATTTTTGGGATAATTATAGAATATGATGGAATATGATTTGATTGATATAGATATCATTTCCCAAAGATTAATGTCTACCATTTCATATCTATAATCTATCGGAATACTAATATCGTGTCATTTCTATAAGTTCTAATTTCAGAGATATGTCTATATCATGTCTATATCATTTCATACCATTTAATATTAAGATTAGTATGGACATTTTAATATTTAAATATAGATGATATATTAATATTTAATATCAGAATCATAATAATATAAGATTTTAAGCTATGTCTATATAGATTAGTATTTCTCATTGATCCTCTATCATATCTTAATATTTTTTGGTGATCAGAGCCTTGGACAGCAGGTGCCCGAGGGCCTGACGCTGGCGCAAGCGCCGGAGCCCGTGGAGCCGCCGGTGAGGCTTTTGGACATCGGCTCCAGCAGCTCAGTGGTGCTGGGAAGACCCATGGGAAAACCCATGGGAAACCCATGGAAATCCCATGGGAAGATGCCTGGAAAATTGGGGAGTTACCACTGGATTGAATGGATTTTTGCACGGGAAATATGTGGTAAGGGATGATGGGATGATGGAAATGGAATGGGAAAATTGATAATGGGAGAATAGTCATCATTGGAGATGGACTGTTTGGAGGTTTCTTAAAATATTTTGAAATTGGGGATTCCCAAATCACCATAGGTTTCAATATTAAGTTATGGTCTAATGACTTGGATGATTTAGGGGAAACCTCATTTTAGGAACCCACCACTGAGAGGAATCTGGTTAGTAGCTGGTTAGTAAGTGGTAGTACAATTCTAGTACTTAGGTCATTCAAAGAAGAAAAAGGAAAATGAATGATGGTATTTGAATCTGGTAAGTTCAATAATAATGGGGGTTAACATGGGAATACCACACACTCTGATCAAATTTTGTTTGCCCAAAACAGTGAAAATGGCGGGATACTCCACAATGGCAATTGTAACACGACAAAGCAGGTTTTGAAAAAAATGTTTTTTTTGATGCATCC
This sequence comes from Cladocopium goreaui, assembly GCA_947184155.2. Lineage (NCBI taxonomy): Eukaryota > Dinophyceae > Suessiales > Symbiodiniaceae > Cladocopium > Cladocopium goreaui. The sequence continues at coordinate 90,292 of CAMXCT020000133.1, read as the reverse complement.
TATTTTCAGATAAATTTGTGGCCAGAAACCAATGAGTTTGATGTGAAAGTTTCCAAAGATGAATTCCAAATCCAACAATATGACACCTGGATTTTGTGAGTGTTGTTGATTTTTTGACATATTTATATATTCAATATTCCAAACAAGTTATACTTTTATTCAAAAAAAACTGAATACATAATCTCGAATGTTTGCACTTGACGCCTCTTGAAATTTCTGTGGGGAAAAACTTTAAGCAAAAAAATGTTCAACACAAAACATTTGCTCCACAACACCCAGTTGTGACAAACGACGAGTGACGCCTGCGGCTGAGGCATCAACCGATTCAAAGACTGGCCTTTTTACGTTGAGGCAACCCGGTCAGCAGTTGGGGGATTGAGTGGTTGCCCCACCTGAAGTTGAAACAGTGTTTGGGAAAGGATTGGTTGCTGACTTAATCAATAATTAATGAAAACCGTCATTTGATTTGAAGCTAGTGGTAGTTGCAAGATTAGTTGCTTTCAAATCTCTGTGCGTGGGAAAATGTGAAAATACCTTAACTGAAACATCACACAATTTTGTTGGTTGAATCCCTATTTGATTTGGCAAATTGTTAATACTAAGCCATGCACCCAACTCCAAACAAAAGCAGGGGGATTCAGCAAGCGCAAAAAAAACATTGTGGGTCTCACAAGATGCATCATTGGTTTTACCTCAGATTGTTAGTGTTTGTTTCTAGGCAAAAGAAAAAACACGCGCGCACACTGTCACACACACTCATCTTAACTGGTTGAAGCTGAACCCCACATTTGCTTGCTAATTGTATAGATCCTCACATATGCTCGCATATATTGCCTACATCCACACCTTTTGCTGAACCAAAAACATCATACTTGCTTGTTTACCAAATTCAACGTAAATTTTGTTGGTTAAATCAAATCCTGGTTTGTTCATCAACAGATTTTTTGGGCTGAATTGCAGACACAGCCGAAAGTATTCAGATTGCGGTGGCCTACCCCCTTCAGAAGTAGAGTCAGACACAGGCTGACTTGCGCAGTGCATTACCGCCACAATCCAGCTAGCCACCTGGCCTGGCCTCCACTCACTCCTTGATCGGGCATCCAACAGAACACTGGAGCCTGCAAGCAGACGTGTCGAACTTCACGGCCAGTGCAGCAAAAGCTTTCTTTTTTTGCTTCAACATATTGCACAAAGTTGAACCAGATGGTGAAGTGCTGGCCTTGCTGAGCATCCTCAATAAGCAAATGGCTTATCAGTACTGCCTAGGCAGCCATAAGTATGCATTTGTTTGTCTTTGTTTGGAAAACAGTGTTTTTTTCAAACAAATTAATGCATGTTTTGATACATGTTCAGAAACAAAGACGTTTTCTTGAGCAACCTGTGGTATGGCCCACATGGCTTTGCAGCCGTGTTTGTGCGCGAATTGGAACATTCCGTTTTTTGAACACAATCGCGCCAAAAACAAACGCGGAATTTCCGATAGTTGGTCGAGGTCAACACCACGGGGGTGGTAGGGGTGGGACAGGTTCAGGGATGGACAGGAAGGACAAATACGTTCTTTGAGATCAGCCGAGTACAAAATAAATACAACCTTGGGATGTCCAGGTAGCTAAGTGTCTCATTAGGTTGAACTCCCCATGTTTGTTCGTTAAAAATGATTGTGTGTCTAATTTTGTGGTTTGAAAGGGGTTGAATATGTTTTTAATCCTTCTATTTCGATCGAATATTCATTCACCGATTTCTGTGGATAAACAAATCCCCATCTTTGCTTGTAAAAGCCAAATTTTGGAGTCTTTTATATAAATCCCTTAATCTTCTATTGCGTAATAAAACCTCCATGTTTTTGACTTGCAAATTCCCGAATTCCAGAGCTGACAACATAGTTTCATTTTTTTTTATACATTGCCAAGTCCATATTCCTCCAATACAATGCAATTCTGTGATGGTTTGATCTGAAGTTTCAACATATTTCCAAGATAATTGATATCTTCATTTAAGATGTCTATAGTTAATGTATCCATGTTGGTAATGTTCATCCGACTATACAAATTAATCAAGCATCGAATCGATTGCACTAATCATGGGCTGTTGTTTCTGATGAATGGTGCCATGCATTGCACTAATTAATATTAATTAATGCACTGACCATGGCATCAGAAACTATACAAATCAATTAACCATGGGATCCAAATCCCCAATTTTGTTTCTGATGCCATGGTGTTTTCTTCGCCAAGGCCCATGCTTTAGACCTCCAGCCAGCTGCGGAGGACGTCTACCAAGCAGAGCCTCGGCTCATCCGAACCGAACGTGGAGACGGGGGAGACGGGGGCTGTTTTTTAGAGGAGCAACAGCAAGTTCAAAGGAGAAGAATGGTGATTTAATAAGAGTTTGATGGGATTTAATAGGATATAAATGGATTTTAGTGGGAATTTCACGGGATGTTAACGGATTTAACAGGATTTGAATGAACAATAGCCTGGTTGATGGGTTCATATTGCGGATTCAATAGGATATAGTATGGATATACAAATATAAGAATATAGTATGGATTTTGTGAATTTTAATCCGATTTCATGGGATTTAATGGGAAAATAACGGGATTCAAGGGGATAGAGCGTGGGTTTATGAGATGTTTCGTTGGATTTCATGGGATATTTGGATAATACTGGGACTGAAAGCACCTTTGTTGATTGTTACTACGCTATCGGGTATTATCTATATTATGAGCAGTGGCACTCACCAACCATTCGAGTATAACACGTATGGTTAATCCCCAGAACAATTGATTGTAGGGGGTTCTTATACTATCCAGTATTATCCAATATATTGGGTTATCATCATCCATGAACTGGGAATCCCTGATCGCTTAGACATTGACTATCAATTTAAACACCATCTCTATAGGGGTTCTAACTACAACAGAAGCGGGAATGTAATTTACAAATCTAACTATATTGATTGGGAACATTACAAATAAACCAGTGGATGGAGTGGGTTACCCTTTTTTCAGATAAACCCACATTGTTTTGGGTGATCTTGAACTTGTAGTCCTGCTGGTCAACATCATACCCCAAATGCTTCCTCAGAAGGTAGTTGGATCCATAGGGCATGATACTTTTGATTGAGGGGATAGACTCGATAGACATCCAGCCACACCGAAAAACGAAGAGCATGTTTTGGTTTCCGAAGAATGGTTTTGATCGGGTATGTACTTTCTGAAGAGGACGGTTTGGCTTCCGAATAAATGTTTGCCAAGAAAGCGTTTTGGTTGCTAAAGAGCAGTTAGTTCCTGATCTGGTTTTGATCCATTTCATTACCATTGCCATTGTATAAGTGTATAATCCTCTCTCCCTATTGCTAAAACACCCCCCCACCCCCCCTCCCCAAATAGTAAACACGGTGATCTTTTTTTACTATTAGTGGGTATTTAGTATTGGGGTGCCCCTGATATTCCAATGAACAATTCTAATAATAAAGATAAAAGACTCGATTTCAAATTTGATTAAATCCCTTATTAAAATCTCTATAAAATATTGCCAATAACTGGATTTCGAAGCTTTCCAATATTCCAATGAAAACCTTAATAGTAAAAATTACTTTACTTCGTGTGATCCCCACCATGACATTTATACATTTTGTTACTGGCAAATCTTCTGGCATTCTATCTGACATATCTTCTGGCATTCTATCTGGCATATCTTCTGGCATTCTATCTGGCATATCTTCTGGCATTCTATCTGGCATATCTTCTGGCATATTATCTACTCAAATCTTCTGGCATTCTATCTGGCAAACATTCTGGCACTTTATCTGGCATATCTTCTGGCATTCTATCTGACATTTTATTTGGCATTCTATCTGGCATACCTTCTGGCATTCAATCTGGCATAATATCTTCTAACATTCTATCTGACATATCTCCTGGCACTCTATCTGGCATATCTTATGGCATTTTATCTGGCATATCTTCTCGCATTCTATCTGACATTCTATCTGGTATATCTTCTGGCATTCTATCTGGCTTTTGAGGTCCAGCGGTGCGCACTGAGCTCGGAAGGCCCCAGGTTGAGGTCCAGCGGTGCGCACTGAGCTCGGCAGGTCCCAGGTTGAGGTCCAGCGGTGCGCACTGAGCTGGGAAGGTCCCAGGTTGAGGTCCAGCGGTGCGCACTGAGCTGGAAAGGTCCCAGGTTGAGGTCCAGCGGTGCGCACTGAGCTGGGAAGTTCCCAGGTTGAGGTCCAGCGGTGCGCACTGAGCTGGGAAGGTCCCAGGTTGAGGTCCAGCGGTGCGCACTGAGCTGGGAAGGTCCCAGGTTGAGGTCCAGCGGTGCGCACTGAGCTGGGAAGGTGTTGAGGTCCAGCAGTGCGCACTGAGCTGGGAAGGTGTTGAGGTCCAGCAGTGCGCACTGAGCTGGGAAGGTGTTGGGGTCCAGCAGTGCGCACTGAGCCCGGAAGTTGGCGAAGAGCTTGGCGAAGAGTTGGCAAGGCGGAAGTGGAGGTGGAAGTTGATGCAAACATGGTCGGGGAGAAACTGGAGGAGGAGGCGGAGGAGGAGGAGGACAACAGCTCTGATAAAATCTAACAACCCTCACCTGGCAGGTGGGGAATAACAAATAAAACTTGTGAGATGGGACCCTAATCAAAAAACCTCCAGGTGGCAACCTATTTTATTCATAGGCGGTTGAACCCATTGTTTCATCATAGTGTTCTCCTATTGCTTCTCAATTACCACAATTAAGAATCCAATTGTGTCCAACCAAAAATCAGACGTGCCAAACCAATCATTGTTTTTCCTAATTTGGGGGTGTTTTAGTAATAGGAAGAAGGGAGTAATCAGATTAACTGTATAACAATTTCATTCAAAATCCGTGACATGAAGGTTTTACATAGAGTACAGTCTGATGATAGTATGACTTGTTTCTACCAAAGTATTTGTATCATCCTTTGTGACCTCAGACTTTAGGTGATGTTTGGGGGTTTGCCCATGTTTATCCTTTTTGAGGATGTCTCCCCCCAAAGTTGCTGGACATGTCTTTACGGCGGCTATGATTTAGTTGGGAGCAGGCCCGCAGCTGAGCCGAGGATTTCTTTGAGCTGGAAATCGTGGAGGCGCGGAGGGCCTCAATGGTTTCTATATATTTCTTGCTTAAATGATAGACGTGTATATTTTTTGTGGTGTGCGCGCGCGGGTGTTCGCTGAGGGGTGTCTTGGATACTTTGTTTCTTGGATTTTGGCTGACAACGTTACGACCAGATTTTTGAGTGTGTCCTTTGGTTCCGGCGTTGTGGCTTGCCCATCACCGTCATCTTCATTTCTGAATCAGCGGGGCTTCCCAGAGATTTGCGCTGTCTAGTGGTGTTGCGTTAACTGTATCACAAAACAAAGTCGCTCAGGATTTGAAACTTTACTGGATGAAGACTTGCAGTTTCCGAACCATCTCCCGAGATTTCTCGACTTTGCCTATGCAGACGTTTCGGCTTTGATTGTGCTTATGTTGCTGGTTGATTTGTCAGGATTTGAAACACTTTGACTCAATGGGGAATCAAAGCTCGAAGAGTGCAAACTTGAAGCTGCCATACCCTTGTTTGTCAAGACAGGCGTGCAACTACCTCTTTCGGGCTCTGTCGGGGCGAAACGCCGATATCCACCTGCGAGCAATGGTCCTGAATTGGTTTTCCTCTCTGGCACCTGTGGGCGCAGTCATTGCCAAAATTGTTTCTGCGGTTGTCGCCGCTCCTGCCCAAGCTACTGCCGCCGCAGGCAGCGCTACTACTGCGGCAAGCAGTGCTACTACTGCGGCAAGCAGTGCTGCTTATGCTGGCGCCAGCGCTGCTGCTGCTGCAACCAGTGCAACTTCCGCTGCAACCAGTGCAGGCGCTGCTGCAACCAGTGCAGGGGCTGCTGCAACCAGTGCTGGTACTGCCAGCTACTCAGGATGGATTGCCGGGGCTTCCGCTGTCTTTGCAGCAATATCTGCAGGCATATCTACGGGAGTGACGATTGTCAATGCCAGCCTTTTCCAAGCAGAGCAGCCACCGGCAGCGGATGACCACGAAGACGAAGATGCTACTGAAGGACGGGAAGTCTAAACAATGTTTTACACGGTCTGGAGCCACACTATGTTTGAACACGTAATCTCCCAAAGAAAACTTCTTAGTATAAACTCAAGCAGAACCAGTGATTTGTGTGGGAAAGTTTCCTGCAGGGAACTAAGCATTTGAACGGGCACTTAAAGTTTTGCATGGGAGATTGTTAGTTTTGGCTGGGGAAAGGTTATGTTCTTCACCTCCCTGTTTCTGTCTATCAGAAGGAGAGTGGCAAGTAGTAGAAGACTAGCAATACGGCACTGGAGTCAGCCCTCAAGAAGTCGAGCATTTGCGAATGAGTCAGTAGCATTTGTGCTCGGGTTCGCCAGGCTGGTTCGAAAAGACAGATACAGTCATATATTTTTTATTTGAATGAGTTGCCTGACAGAAGCACACGGCAACTCTTCATCAAAGACCAGCCTACATGAGCAGAAAGAAAGTGTTTCGGTATGTTTCGGTCAATCAATGTCAATCATAATGAGTTGGTTTGCTGAAGCATCGTTCTTGGACAAATGTCGTTTAGAAAAGTTGAGACACGCCTGCTGAGTCACAGACAAATCCAAGATTTACCATTTGTTTTAAACCTCGACAGCATTGAGCCCATTGCTATTCTCCTCACACCAAGGTTTGGCCGAGGCGAACTTTGACTTCTGCAAGGTTCATCCCAGCATCGCCAAAATGTCAAAGTCATTGTTCTTTCTTTCTGAGGAAATGGATTTTCAAAAACATCTTCAAAAGGTGAGTTTCAGGTTAAAAGAAACAGTCAGAGTTTTGAACGAATGACGATGCCAAACAGGTTTCAGATCTCGAGCTTGGGATTGATGAATTTAGATGAATTTAGATGAATTTGGTATCCTGTTTTTGCCGCGGGAGTTGTATTACACAATGCTCGGGGAATACATGCATATTCTTTCCACACATCCCACACACTTTGACATGTAAATATGTTCCTTTCTTTGATTATTACTAGTAATGTAATATATGTAAATTATGTACCCTTCTACCCTTTTCATCCATCTTGTTACTGTTTGGCAGTGGGCTGGAGTAGCAAATGCAAGGGACTGGAAAGGTTTTGTATACGTGTCATTTTTTTGCATTCGGGTTTGTGGTTCTCACTTGGTTAAAAAAGAATCCGTAAATCACTCCTTGCCGCTCCTTCACTGGTATAGCGTAGCAGGGTTCAGGGGCCAATGGACGATGAGGGGAGCGAAAGGAGAAATAAGCAGACCCCCACGTTCATTCTCATCGGGCTAAACTTCTTTGCTCAAGCGCATCGAAGAGCATGGCATTTTTGACGACCACTTCTAAAGATACCAAAACAGCATTCTTGAAACGCGAATTCATGGGAAAAAAGTCTACAAAGAACCCCAAAAAAACCGACAGTTCAGGCCCAAAAATCATTGGAACAATTTGTTGGCATGTGAATCATGTGACTTGCACCTACATTTCTACGCCAAGCGGTTCCTTTCAAAAGATGAGCCATCCAACATGGCAGTCAACAAAATCAGGCATTTCGTGCAATTTGTCGGGGATTTGCCCACAAGAGACATGAACATCCCAATTACATACCACACCTATGTATATTATCACAATACACATGTACAGTTTATAATCACCATAAATCATCGTACATTCATTAAACATCATTACGAAGCATCATAAACCATCATGAAACCATAATTATATTTGAATCATTTTGAATCCTTATATATATATATACTTTGAATTTCATATTTAAGGACTGTTGCAAATATGTCAAATTTGCATTATGAATCATGATCGTTTTTTAATTATCATGGTTTATAATATCCCTAAGCGTGTTAAACAATCTACCTCGCTGCATTCTTCGGTGTCGCCATGGCGAGCTTGAGAAGGAACGTTGGAGCTTCACCTGTGGGCAGCCCGGAGTTTTCACGTCATGGGAAGATCGTGCGAATTTCAGCAACGAAAAATTGGGGATATATGGGGATATAGTGTATACACTGTAGTACATTTCTATCATATAAGGTTTGACTCTATATACAATAGAATGTACAATACCGAGCGTAGTTGTTTTATGTAATTATATATTGACATACTTGTTGATGTATAGTGGTTATATATTTATTTATAATGCGGATAAAACCAACAAACATACTAGTTTACAAAGAACATTATTAATTAACAAACATGGGATATTCGACTGAGCACTGGATTCATGGGAAAAGAAGCGACTGCAATGGACTGATAACCAACAATTGTGTAACAAGATGATTTGGGGATATTTGGGGAGTGCAGAAATGGTGGGTTTACCTCATGTTTTCATGGATTTGTTTAACCACTGGATTTTGGGCTGAGAACCCTATGTATTCCAATGTTACAAGCAACCCACATCAGGGTTTCATCAAAAATGAAGAACCAACCAAGTTTCCATGATTTTGCTTCTAAATGGTCGCACTGTTGGCAGGTCAAAGGCGAACATCAGCTGAAACACTGGTTGAATTGTGATTCAAACCCAAAAGGAAGTGAAGTGATGCTTATCGAGGAGTATCAAGAAAGCCGTATCATTTTGCAATATGAAGAGGGTGTGTAAGATACTCATGATACATCATGATACACTGTTGAGCAATTCAGGTTATGTGTCGAAATTTGTATTAGTTTTTTCCCCACCTGCCAGGTGAGGGTTGTTAGATTTTATGTCAGTTGCCTCCTCCTGCTCCTCCTCCTGCTCCTCCTCCTGCTCCTCCTCCTCCTCTCCTCCTCCTCCTCGTCCTCCTCGTCGTCCTCGTCGTCCTCGTCGTCCTTGCTCAACTGCGATCCGCGATCCACAGTGTTCGCTGCCGGACCTCAACCACGACCATCCACGCCCAGTGTTCCCTGCCGGACCTCAACCACGACCATCCACGCCCATTGTTCCCTGCCGGACCTCAACCACGACCATCCGCGCCCAGTGTTCCCTGCCGGACCTCAACCACGACCATCCGCGCCCAGTGTTCCCTGCCGGACCTCAACCACGACCATCCACGGCCAGTGTTCCCTGCCGGACCTCAACCACGACCATCCACGCCCAGTGTTCCCTGCCGGACCTCAACCGCGAGTATCCACGCCAAGTGTTCCCTGCCGTACCTCATGTAGGAAGATATGGGACAAAGAATGTGCAGAAGAAAGTTAGAAAGAATGTCAGAAAGAATGTCAGAAGATATGCCAGAAGATATGCCAGATAGAATGCCAGATAATATGCCAGAAGATTTGCCAGATAGAATGCCAGATAGAATGCCAGAAGATTTGCCAGATAGAATGCCAGAAAATATGCCAGAAGATATGCCAGATAGATATGTCAGAAGATATGCCAGAAGATATGCCAGAAGATATGCCAGAAGATATGTCAGAATATATGCCAGAAGATATGTCAGATAGAATGCCAGAAGATATGTCAGAATATATGCCAGAAGATATGCCAGATAGAATGCCAGAAGATATGTCAGATAGAGTGGCAGAAGATATGCCAGATAGAATGCCAGAAGATTTGCCAGATAGAATGCCAGAAGATATGCCAGATCATATGCCAGATCATATGCCAGAAGATATGCCAGATAGAATGTCAAATAGAATGTCAGAAGATATGTCAGATAGAATGCCAGAAGATTTGCCAGTAAGAAAATGTATAAATGTCATGGTGGGGATCACACGAAGTAAAGCAATTTTTTTAAGATGTTCACTGCTTCGATCTGCATCCGATATCGAATTCAATATGTATTGGTTTGATGGCTTTAAACATCTCCGGTTGCCAGCGCACAACAACACACATTGGGGTGCGCCTAAAAAGGGTCTACGTCGAAAAACATCCACTGTCATGTTCCGCACTGGTCGAAATTCAAGATCACGGGGACCACAGATTTTGGTAAGGTCATGGGGTTTGAATCTGTTTGTCGAGTAGTGACGATCATTACCTATGTCATGGCCTCTTACATGGGAAAATGTTGATATACCATGATATACCATGGCATTGCAGTTTGATTTTCAGACCTATGTTCATGAGTTATTCAACACCATTCAACACCTTGCCACAATAATGATGTTCATCAGGAAATCAAAGAGGAACTGGCCACCAACATCTGTTTTGAATTTGATCCCCATTGGCTTATTGAGCTTCAGATCTCTTCCATGAAATTCTAATCTATCCCACAATACAATCAGGTTCTTTCCATTTGTTTTATGATATTTCATGATTTCTCCATTCCCGAAAGAGATCTGAAAAAATATACTGACACATGTAACATGGAGCTTCACCGATTTCCATTTAAGTCTTTTAAGTTCAAGGGGTGCAGTGCACCCTCCTAAATTTAACATGGAACCCCAAAAAAGGTGCCTGGACAATTATTCTCCTCTTGGATTTGGCAATTTTCGGAATTTGATGTGAAAAATCGGGGTGTACCTATAAAATCTCCTTCATGATTCCATAGACGTCCTGGCTGATGGGGCCTTCTCATAATCTTCCCATCCTATTGGGGTTTCTTAAAAGGCAGTATGGGAATGGGGGTCCCATCATCAAGTGACGTGAACCCACTTGCAGAGATTTCCTTTCAGCGGAATCCAGGTCAAAATTTGAGTCCCATCACTTGATGCAGAATATATGTGTATATAATATTATAACATATAACTAGGTAACTACTTCTTAGTGCTACTTCTACATGATATCTACATCACATCCTCGTGTTTTTCAAGCTCGACACCTTCGTCCCAGGCTGCGACACCTTCGTCGCCTTGCCTCCTGCTGCCCCGCCCAACACGGTGATCTTCGGGAAGAACAGCGACCGACCCAACGGTGAGGGGCAGAGTGTGCGGCGGTATTCGGGAGGAACCTTTGAACCTTGGAAAACCATCGGGATATGACGGGGATATGATGGGGATATGATATATTCAGAAAAAATCGGATGCATTACTTCAATAATATTTGGTAGTATACATTGGGGACAAAAAAGGGAATATCTTGGGATTGATATAGCCTCGGAATATCATGCAAATACTTGGGATACGTAACCATCAAATTTTTGGGTTTGGAGAACGTTTGAGCCTTGGAAAAGATTCAGGAGGCAACCAATTGAATCAACTGAAATGGTTGGTTTCACCAACAACAATGTTGATATAAGCTGCCAAGTGGTGATATCAACGACTGACGTTTTGAGGTGCTGTGCATGGGGATTTTGCCGCACAAATATGGATTCAACGAGCAAATATTCTGAGCATTTAGGCAGCAAACATCCGGAATTCAATCAGCAAAATATGATGTTGCCAGGATTATTTCACGTTGCAACTTTTAAGATAAATATGGTGTTTAGATGAATTGAGCTAACAGATATTGGGATTTAGCCAACAAAACTATAAGGAAAGGTGTTTTTATCCAAAGATCACATGGATTTTTACATAGATCTGGATAAGTCATAACATGTCATAACTATTTATAGCGACCTCATGGCGGACCTCACCCTAAACAGTGCCAGCGATATTTCATGGCCCGAGAATTCTGGTATCCGATGCATTGCTGAAGTGTAACACTGATATGTCCGTGACTAGAATACAATGATGATGTCCTCGTTGCAATTATATTAATTACATTAATTCCTCATTCAATATACCCCGCAGAATCAATTTGGCGCTTGCCATCATCTTAAGGAACTCTAAATCTGATGTTGGTAATTTTGAATTAAGCCATACGTGACAAGAATTTGTGACACGCACGGTAGGAATGCTGTGGAAGATACAATGACCAGTCAATTTAAGTCAATTTAATCTAGACAGTTACCCTCCGATAATCAAACGTAGCGATGGGAAATCCCCAACAAGTGAAGGTTTATAGCTGGGAAAAAAAACATATATATATATATATATTTATTTATATTTATATATATATATCTCTCTCTCTCTTTAAATGGTGGCTTTTCCAGCAAGCCCCTGAGCTCCACCACATCAAGGATGCTGGAAGTATGCTGAAGTGTACCTACATTGAGAAGCTGGGATAGCGAACGGTGGTGGTCAGAATGCCATGACCCATCCTTGGAAGATGGTATGTTTAGTTACAACAGATTGCTCTTTTTTTACATGTAGGGAAAATCTGGATAAACCATAATAAAGCTAGGCAAATGTGGGTATTTTTTTTGGTAAATCATGGTGAATAGATCAGTAGCTGTACCACCCATAGATAATCTCGATGAGTTTGAATCTCCCAAGGATCCCGCAGGCGCCCAAGACGTTTGCAGCCGCTTGGACTGGCACCAGCTGGAGACTTCACTGGCACAGCCTCATGAATCAAATGTGGGTTAAACTACTTAATGATCGGTTAAGTTAATTTAACTACTTCGTCAAGTGGCAGTTGGTTGGAAGTTAATTAATGAACTTCATTCACTACAGTGATTAAAGCACCATCAGTTGACTGATTGGGGAAGTTCTGTGCGTGTGTTGTGTACAATGACGTACGTTGCACGGGACTGATTTAGGGAATCAATTTGTAAGAAGTTACGGCATAGATGACATAGATCAGTCCGGCAACTTGAAACAGAATCGGAAAACTTGAAAGCATAGTTGCAACTAGCAATCCATGAATTCTGCATTTCACTCTGATCATTTCAAGGTTTCTCAGCAGGAACCACGAACGGAATTTGAGGTTCTACTGTCCCAGATCGACTGGATGTGGGGAGCAGAGATGGGAGCCAATGAATGTGGCGTTGTCATCGGTCCCTCACCAGAAGTACTCGCGGGGTTGTCAAAAATGAAGCCCCGCAAGAGGGAGACGTTTCGGGTTGACATAAGTTGGCTGGAAAACTCTGACAAGTGTTTCTGTTATGTTTGGTGGGAAACTGGAATTTCAACTCAAGCGGTTGTCTTCAGATGGCTTCAGCAGGTTGGCTCGAATAAGAAACAACATGAGCAGAAGTAGGGACCAGTGTCATGAACTGGTTGACATGGGGTACATTTTGGCCCGTGTTACGCAGTGATTTAAAAAACTTTTAAGAACAGATCGTTGGGTTTAATTATCCAGCAAGATAATTTCCTGTCTATCCACATGCTTCATCAGAACGTACTTACAGTAACCTCCCAAACCACAATCACTGCAAATAAATACTTCCTCAGAAGGTATTTGGATCCAAAGGGACTGTCAACCATCAAAGAGCGTCATAGAACTGTTCAAGAGGCCCTCATGAATTTTCAGAAAAAAGCACGGTACCCAAAAATCCGTGTTCATTTGTGTTTTATTGAAATTGCGATTGGTGATATACCCCCAGCTTCACATACACCCAACTATCAGCTTGTTACTTAGACATCTATTATCCCCAAACAATATCCCATTGTAGTGATGTTTGTTTCATGAATTTCCCATATTTTGTTGGTTAAACCATAATTTCCAGATGTCAAATCCTTCTTGGTCATGGCTATATCAACTATATCCCTAGTTCTCAAGGTTTGATTCCCATTTTGGTTGAATTCTAGGTATCATCAGAATGTTTTTTTTTCGATCAAACGCCCTAATTTCGATAAAAAGCACGCCTTGTTTTCCCAGGCAATGAGGCAGTTTGGACCAATGAGGCTGACGGCCCCACGGCCTTGTGCTTTGTCTCACAAAAATGTATTGGAGCCGTTAAAAATACCCAGTTTGATTTGCTAACACTACTAGGTAATTGATTGGTGATTATGATAACCGATAGGATTGGGAAAGCGTTTTCAACCAGTATTTCACGAGATGGGACCGGTGGATTTAATGGCTCATTTTTGTCTCCCATAGAAAAGGGGAGCTGACCAAGAGATCAGACAAACTTATACACAAACACTGGATTTCTCGCAAACAACGATAAGTCAATAGAAAAAATGTTGGGATACCCATCCTCCAACAAACATAGGCCCTGCCAACTAGGGGGTTTGGAATTCTACATTCCTTTACAGGATTCTCAGGGTCATCGCATCGCCGAGCTCCCACAAATGATGTCTGATATCAAGGGTTTAATGTATAACTATATATATATATAACTATCAATTTGCTTCAAAACCTGATTCTGGTGGTTAGACCCCCAAGTTCTAACGATATACCATAAACATCTATAAACTATCCACATGTTTGGATGATTTGTGACTAAATCAAGCTAAATTACCAACATGTTCATTGCAAACATACACTTTTCATGGCCAAGCAGCATTTAAAAAACATGTTCAAATAGTATCTTGGAAAATCATCCACAAGTAAAAAACTATACATCCGTTTTTAATGGCTAGTTTCAAATATCAGATTCAATGTTTGAAGTGATCTGCCATTTTAGAATTCTTTGCCTAAACTCTCCAGATTTCGATAGTTCGGATCCAGCCTTTTTGGCTTTCCAAGGCTGGGCATGGACTTGCTCCGCCTGGGCTTGGAACGTGGCGAGTCGGCCCTGGCTGCTTTGAAGGCCTGGGAAGGAAAAGACAGATTGAAGGCGAGAAAAATGGTGGTTGAACGAAGCAAAATGGTGGTTCAATCCCCATCATTGGTTGCTTATAAACCATCCTTACTGTATGAACCATTATATAACCATCATTATGAACCATGATTAATGATTCATAGATGAATACATTACTGTAATATTAACCATTATTGGGTAATCATCATTATTAACCACCATTAGTGAGACCACTTTCATAGATCCTCCGCAACGCCCCCTTTCGCGAGGTGATCACCTCCCTTCTGGAGCAGCACGGGCAGGGCGGCGCCTGCGCCGAGAACGATCGGCCGCTCAGCTGAGTTCCAAAGAAGTTGGGCGTGTGAACCGTGAGAAATGGTGGTTTAACCAGTGAAATTGGCAGTTTGATCAGCATAACTGGGTGATGTAACCAATAGAAGTTGGATTGAACAAAAACGGTGGTTTAAGCATAGAAGAAATGGAATTTAGCCAACCAACAGTATGATTTTACCAACAAAGACAGGGGATTTAACCAGCAGAAGTAGTGATTGAAGCTACCATTGGTTATAGTCTCCCAGTTGATTGTGATATCTCCCCTTCTTATGCACACTCCTTGCATTGTATCCTCAAAAACTGATTGGAAAGCTTAGATAACAACCTCACTAGCCAACTGAGCTACATCATCAGAATGGCTTAGTTTGGGTTGTACCTCAAAGTGATTTGCCGGGAATTTTGGGAGAGTATCATAGAGTATCCATTAAACAGACACATAGATACCACAGACATGTGCAGTTTTGGCCACGAAGTGCCCATATTTTTTTGGGGGGGTATTCCCTGCCATAGACCTTGCAAGTACCTGTTAGCTAAAATTAACTGTGTAGGAAAAATGTATTTTCTCTAACTTAGATCTTACATATAAGTAGCTACCGGGTATACTGATCAATACCTGTTTATGGCACCCAAACAGTGTTCAACACAGAGAGTGTCGTTCCGAGAGTAATGGTTGAGAACGGGATTCCCCTATAACACCGCTCAATTATCCTATGCTCCCACGTTGATCACTATAGTTCATTACATCCCATTATATTATACATTGATTCAGATTACAAGTATATCCATATCATAAAAAAAAAAACATATATAACACATGTGTATAATATAGATACATTGATATATATATATACATATAGATATATATATATATAGTGTATATATAGAGTGTATATATATATAGTGTATATATATATATACATCTATGGATCATTAAAATCATCATCCATCTCATACCTGACATTTTTTTTCAGGTCCTTCACGTACCACAACAGCTTCCTCCTAGCGGATCCCCGCGAAGCCTGGGTCCTGGAAACTGCTGGTGCCTGCTGGGTGGCGGAACGGATCACAAATGGCGCCAGACGCCTGGGCGCTAAAGATATGGGGATGGGGATTTTAGGTGGTTATGACTTATGGTTCAGTAAATATCATATACTATACATATATATATATATATCTTTACATATACGCAATTATATATCTTATTCTATATATATAGATAAATATATATTTATATATATCATGTGTCTATATACATATATTTTGTGATTGCACATTAATGCATATTATATGTATATGACGTTATATTTATTTATTGTTGCCATAAATCTGATTAATTGATATGTATCCGTGTTTTGTGATTTCGTTGGTGGGATGAACAGCTAGAGCAGCTCGGAAAATTGGCGCTTGGGTAGCTGGATGTTGAATGTTCATGATGTTCATGTTTTACCCTCTGGTAAACTAACATAGCTATGGAAAACCACCAGTTTTAATGGGAAATCTCACTATAAATGGCCATGTTCAATAGCTATGTTAAATTACCAGAGGGTAATATATTAACATTCTATTCTTCAGAACTTCAAATTCCTACTTTAGAAATCTTTAGAAGGAGCGTTTGAAGCCCCAAAAAAGAAGGCTACCCATCAGGGTTGGTTCCGCCTGACTGGGTAAATCTTGGTGGTTGCTGTTACCAGCTGCGTCGACGAAATGATGGGTCTTCCCTGGCCACTGCTAGGCTTTGGCATCTCTAAACGGTGGAGATAAAAGTGCCAATCACCCGTGCATACATATCCACCAAGAAAAACATATAGTGTATACATATTATATATATAAGATAATATATCATATATATATATACACCATAAATTTGTATATATATATATATATATCATATCAAAAATGGACGATATTGAATGTGTATGTATATATATACAATATTTACAAATATATATATATACAATATACATTAAAATATAGTTTATCTATATCACTTGTATAAGCACAGAGCTCACTCAGGAAACATCTCCAACGGCCTCACCATCGGAAGCAACTTCGACCTCATGTCCGAGGGCTTGTTGGAATACGCCAAAGAGACGCCTGGAGCGATACCAAAACAAGCCAAAAACCTGATGAAATGATGAAATGGGAGTGAAAAATGGTGACACACACACACATATATATATATTTGTGTGTATATCATATCAAAAATGGATGACATTGAATGTGTATATATATATGTAGACATACATTACAACAATATTTTCCCAATATCACCCTGATGGATCCAAATACTTTCTGAGAAGGCACATAACCCCCCTTAGTAATAGCCCAAATACCTCCCGGGAAGATATTTGGAACCATACAACCATATATTTATATAACTATATAAGATTATATAAGTATATATACACATATATGCATATAACAATATAGATCATATAGATAGATCAGATAGATTTACAACTAGGGCAAGCCAACCCCATGTAATTCCCAATATACATTATAACAAAATTTTCCCAACGTGGCCAAGCTCCCCCGCGCCACCACGCCGCCGCGCTGCCCAGGAAGAGCTTCTGGGACGGTCGTGGCCCCTTCCACTGGGCCCTTCCACTGGGCCCACGCCTTCAGCAGCGGCGGTCTGGATCTGTCGCCGCATGGGAGGCAAGCCTGTGGCGCCCGGCTGCGTCTCGGGAGCAGCGGGGAGCAACGGAAAGGGGGTTGAACCGCAGCCAGAGGGCCAGAGGTCGGTTTCATCAACGAGAATATGGGGTTAAGATGGGTTCGGAAATATGAAACATGTGTTCACTAACAAAACATGATCAAACATGGAGTTTAGATACTAATTACATCCAATGCAACTACTGTTGTTTTCTTTTAGAACTTTGGGGTTTAGTAAAGAAGTGTGGGAGAACTGACCATTTGCGGAGCCATTGGTGGTACCCAAGAATGATTGTGGGGTCAACGCCGCAAACTCCACAATCAAGTGGCAACTTGCGATAATTAATATGATAAGATCATATAAGATCAACAAAGACTTGGAGTCCGGAATTCACATTTTGCCGAAAAGGTCCATGTTGGAGAGGGTTGAATCACCAATTTAAAATTTAGTTGATTTGAAATTTGGATTTCAGAAACAAGCCAGTGGGGTTTAGATCCACATATTGATGGTGTCAACTTAATTTCCAATGTTTGTTGATGAAATGCCCTAGGTTTGAACAATTACAAGGGTTGACAGTTTGAGTTCCCACAGAGGATTTCCCGCATAGATTATGGCAAACCCCTGGCCAAGTTTGTATGGTTCAATCCCAGGATGAATAACCCCCGCGTTAATCGGGATTACCATATTTACAGATGCAATTCTATCACTGCTTTATGTGGAAGCGAAACAATGAAGGGATACATTGTGAGATCTTATCTGCAAGGAAAGAAGATGGCTGAATAAATGGGATATATAGTTATATGATTTTTGATCTGCTTAAATCCCATTTTGATGGTGAATAAGGCTGAATAAATATGAATAAATGGGATATTTCACCAAAGTTCCCATATTTTCCCTGGTGAATTGGTCAAAAATTGGCCCCTCAGGATGGAGCAGCACGGCAAGGGCGGTACTTTGGATAGCCCTTCGGACAGCGAGATCCGCGAAATCCCCCCGCCTCGCACCATGGGAAAGTGGGGTGAATCCCAATTTTTTGAAGTGCACAGTCAATATCAAATATTTGATGAATATCCTACATATCCTATATATCCTACATGTTGATGTTGCAAGTTCCTTTTTTGTTGGTTAACCATGGTTAACCCATCTTATCCCCCATGTTCCTTGGCTAGAAACCAACATGTTTGCTTCTCCAAGTGTTCTATTTGGTTCAACAGCAGTTTCTTGCTTAAAAGCCAAATGCCCCCAAGAAACAACATGTTTTCTTAGTCCAAAGTCACAGTTTCTTTTCATGGTCTTGTAACCCATCCCACATGTCAGGTCAATCGACCAAACATGAACTTCAGTCCTATTCTTTCCTTGGTCAAGACCGTTTTCTGTCACGTTACGTCCTATGTTTCTTGGTGATTTGTTGGTTGAAACCACCTGTCGTTGGTTGAAATTCAGATGTCCAGGTCAAGCCATGATGGACATCTTGCGCAACCACCCGGGTGGCATCTGCATGCACGGCGGCTTCGAAACCACCTCGGCCATGGTCAGTGAGCTGCGGGAGGGGAAGGCCACGCATTGGCTCACAGGAGACGGCTTGGGGGATGCGGATGCTGGGGGATGCAGCCGGGGATGGGGAGAAGGCAGGAATGATGCTTCAACCGTATAGAAATGGCCTTAGGTTTCTATGAAACCTATAGGTATTTAAGCATGAACATATTGTGTATACATATATATATATGCCAAATTGGGATCTAATCATGAAACTGGGGGTGTTTCACCACCCGAAAATCCTATTGCTGTGGGTTCCTGCGAATGAGTCAACTTCTGGCAGATCTTAGCATCAATCATGGGCACTCACTGCAGATGAGTCAGCTTTCAGTTATGATCAACCAAAGCAGGCTACTAATGTTCGATTTTGATGACCAACCAGGGTATCATTTGATATCATTTGATCTTGGTTGAATTCGGAATTCCCCATTGTTCTTGATTTTTCCATGTTCTCAAATCCCATGGTGTTTTCTCTTTCGTTTTGTCCATGGATGAAATCGTCCCATGGTTTTGCTGCTCACATCCCCATCGTTTCATGGCCGTTTTCATGCCACCATGGCCCCAAAGGACGGCCGCACCCTTGTGAGAGCGAATTCTTGGAGCAAAATTTTCCGTGAAAGAGTTGTTTTTTTAAGAATACCCAAGGGGTTGGTGGTTTACCCAAGGCTAATGGATCACCAATGGATTTTTTAAATCACCAACCCCTTGATTTTTTGAATTAACCATTGATTTTTAAAAGAATATCCATTGGCAATGGATTGAGAAGAGAGTTTTAACCAATGATTAATAGTTGGCAATATAGTTGATAACAAATGACCAGAGGTGATAACCATTGGTTATAACAACCATTGCTACCCATGGTAACAATTAAGCGTTAATGATAGTTAATAATAGCTATAACCAATGGTTGATACTTGTCACTTGTTTGTAATAATTGTTGATTGGTTGGCTCAATTGGACGTCGTGAATGGGGGATGCAGCCGGGGATGGGGAGAAGGCAGGAATGATGCTTCAACCGTATAGAAATGGCCTTAGGTTTCTATGAAACCTATAGGTATTTAAGCATGAACATATTGTGTATACATATATATATATATGCCAAATTGGGATCTAATCATGAAACTGGGGGTGTTTCACCACCCGAAAATCCTATTGCTGTGGGTTCCTGCGAATGAGTCAACTTCTGGCAGATCTTAGCATCAATCATGGGCACTCACTGCAGATGAGTCAGCTTTCAGTTATGATCAACCAAAGCAGGCTACTAATGTTCGATTTTGATGACCAACCAGGGTATCATTTGATATCATTTGATCTTGGTTGAATTCGGAATTCCCCATTGTTCTTGATTTTTCCATGTTCTCAAATCCCATGGTGTTTTCTCTTTCGTTTTGTCCATGGATGAAATCGTCCCATGGTTTTGCTGCTCACATCCCCATCGTTTCATGGCCGTTTTCATGCCACCATGGCCCCAAAGGACGGCCGCACCCTTGTGAGAGCGAATTCTTGGAGCAAAATTTTCCGTGAAAGAGTTGTTTTTTTAAGAATACCCAAGGGGTTGGTGGTTTACCCAAGGCTAATGGATCACCAATGGATTTTTTAAATCACCAACCCCTTGATTTTTTGAATTAACCATTGATTTTTAAAAGAATATCCATTGGCAATGGATTGAGAAGAGAGTTTTAACCAATGATTAATAGTTGGCAATATAGTTGATAACAAATGACCAGAGGTGATAACCATTGGTTATAACAACCATTGCTACCCATGGTAACAATTAAGCGTTAATGATAGTTAATAATAGCTATAACCAATGGTTGATACTTGTCACTTGTTTGTAATAATTGTTGATTGGTTGGCTCAATTGGACGTCGTGAATGTTCATTGCTGTTATATATTTATATATATATATAATTATATATATATATATCGGACTGTTGTGTGGCAACTGGGCACAGCAAAGCAGCAGTGCCGCAGCCGCCTCGGACAGGTCTATGCGATCGGTCTCGCCACATCAGCTGCCTTGCGCATTTGATGTGGGAAAAAGTCACTACAGTTACGGCTCATGTCAGCCGCAACTGAAGGTGGGATTGAAATCACAACTCCGTCAACAGGAACAATGATGCCAGCGCATTGCCTGTTCAAACCAACACAAAGATAATCTGTCAATCCCAAGGCCTTGAGTCCACGTGTGAGACCCTGGCGCACCTTCTGTGCCACAAATGCCAACGTTGGCCGCAAAAATAAATCCTGGGCAGTTTTGCAAATCCATTGGCCATCTTTGGTTCTCTCAACAGGAAACTGTGCGTTGAGAATTTGTACAATCCAAAGAGCCAATTCTAAGAAACTGACTGCCACAAAATTATGTTGCATCGGCTCCTCAGCGATGCAAATTTGAATCAAACTAGAAACGAATTCAGCTGGCAGTGCTAGAGACTCACTGCGCAATCTAAGTTGATGTTGCCAGTCGACCGAGAGAGCATCACCCAGTGGAACGTCTGAGATCTTCTGAATCCAAATGTCGGATTCATCCGTCAAATCAATCACTTCCGATCCAGTGGTTCAGTCTTCTGTTCCGCGATTTTCAAGTAGAAATCGCGCAAGATATGCAATTTGGAATCCCATTCCTTGTAGTAATCAGCCGCATCCGCCAACAAGCGCTCAAAGTCAGAACCCCTGTGGCGGTTTGCCAGCACTGCTTGAACATCCGCTATGTTGTTCCAAGTTGCCAGAAACTCTTCATGTGAGGTTTCACAAAGAGAAATGTCAACATGTGAAGGGATCCAGCGAATGTCAATCTGATCAGCGTAAGTCTGCCTCAATGCAGCTGCAAGTCGTTGCCAAAGGTCTTGGTTATCTCCATCATCAAGCTGGGTGTCATTCTGCAGCAATTTCAAAGCTTTGCTGCAAGTGCTCGCTGAGTCCGTCCAGATCACAACTTCAGCCTCAAAAGTGATGGCCCACTCCACAGCCGAGATCAGCGCCCAGAGTTCAGCTCTTCCAATGGTTTGTAGCAAGCCAGGGACACAACCATGACTTATGTTATCCCCATTGGTGGCATTAACAACAGCCCAGGCAGACCTATTAAGGTTAGGAACTATCCCCGTGAAATGAGAACCATCCGTAAAAACATGGTTTGTGACTCCAGGCCTGGGAGCACTGTTGAACTCTCGGCTGGTGTCTGGCAAGTCCATGAAATAGCGCTTCAGAGGCAGCACAAAAGGTGATCTTGGCGCCAGTAAGTGCATCGAAGCGCACAAAGGCAGTTCATCGACCCATGACAAAAAATCAGCACATTCCTCTCGTTGGGCAGCAAACCTGGGGCAGCGAAACCAGTGTCGTTGGGTGTCAGGTAAAAGACACAGCTGACAAATGGGCTGCTTCGTTCTGTCGAATTTCGAATGGTGCCACGAGGAGATGAAAGCGCCAGACTGCAGTGCACGGGTTCGTGCCAAGTCAATTGCCGTTTGCTTGTCGTGATCCAAGAGCGTAAGTGCGGGATCAATGCCCTTCAAACCTTCCATGGTCTTGTGGTTGGCTTTGGTAGCCACGTGTTGGAGCCATGCATCATGGAGTAACATGTCGATGGTCCCACGTGCAGTGGTAAAAAGGTCAAACTCAAAACCATCATGATCTTGCAAAATTGGTGGTTCACAAACTCTCCAACCAATGTTATTGAGTATGAGCATGATCTTTGAGAAGGGCCCGTCTCGCAAAGTGCCGTCATAGCGGTCCATGTAGCCCCGCCAGTAAATCAGCAAATCAGGGCTTTTTGCACAAAGTCTTCTGAAGTCCAAAATCGCTGTGCGCAGCTGATAAAACCCTGGGTCAGCAGTTGCCGGTGTGGCCAGTGAGAGCCGCAAAAACGGATTTGCTCCTGCCAATTGAAGGCCTAGATGTTTGATGGCCTGTGTGCGAAGTTTGTGCACATGGCTATCCGAGGACAGACAACTCAGAGTGCCATGCATCGCCTTTGCCTAAAAGACAATTGGGAGAATCCTCAATTTTTGTGACAGTGGCGCCTTTGAGCGTCTCAAGTGTTGCCATCGCTCTAGCAGTGCTTCACCCCGCTTTGCACGCACTCGATGCGCTGCAGTGAAAGAGAGTGCACCTCCAAGTTCACCAAAGTCTTCCACTACCTTCACATTCAGTTGGGCCAATTGCTTGCGGCCTTCAGTTGTGGTGGCCCAAGCATAAGTCTTCTCTAAATCTAAGGTAAGGCCCCACATGGTGAGAAAAGCACGCAAGGTGAAAAAAGCCCATGCCACCAAATGTGCTTGACGAGCCAACATGGAGATGTTGTCAACAAACGAAAAATGGCGAACAGCCGGAGCAAAATGCATCTGGTATAATTGGTAACTCCAGTCAACCAATACCATTGCCAACACGCTCAAAGGACAACCCTCAGCAAAACCTCTGGTGGAGAGATGGGCGTTGCTGACTTCATTGCATACCACAAACCGTCTGGTAAACTTCTGGACAAAACTTCGCCATGGATGCAGCAAGGTGTTTGGAATCCCTACCGCTTCCGCAAGAAACCAGAGTGGCTTACGACTGATGCAGTTGAAAGCCTTGACAAAGTCAGTGCCAATGCCAGCCAATTGCTGTTTGGATTGGATGGCTGTCTCAACTGCAGCTTGAATATGAAGCCAGGTTTGCCCCGGTTCACGTGAAGGCAGGAAACCATGCGCATCACTGTGGATGTACATCTCCAGTTGTGCCAGCATCTGCCGTGCTCTAAGAGAAGCCCAGCATCTGTAGATGATGGAGAGTAAGACGATAGGTCTATATTCATTGGGGCGATGTGCATCATCGCACTTGGCAATGGCAATGACCAATCCTTCCAAAAGTTGCTTCGGCCACTCAGTCTGGTTGTCTTCAATTGCAGACAAAAGCGCAATCAGCTGTTTAGTGTGGAAGGGTGACATGTTGAGCAAGTCTGAACGTGCCCACCCATCCGCACCACGCGCAGCTGCAGGTCTGAAACGTTGCAGTGCCTTCTTCCACATTTCGACCGTCAAAGGAGGAACAACCAAAGGCAACTTGGGCATGAACGCTTGGACAAAGTTGGCCATGCGTTGCCATGTATCTTCACTTTTGCAAATTTTCACAGGTCCACCGTGGTTTCCAAAAGTGCTCTAAACATTGGTGAACTTGTGGAGTGGTGGCTGTGTGATGATGAAATTCCAAATGATCACCAACTGAGATGTCCGGCATGTGGGTCAGAATCAGCAATTCTTCAACTGATCCTTGCACACCATAGGGGATGTTCACGTTCACTGCCACATACGGAACATCAATGGTGCTATAGAGCTCATTCGCAAAAGCAATTGGCAAAAGCCCCAAAAAGAAAAGAAAACGGCCGATGCCGCTGAGGAGTTTCAGACCTGGAGTCAATGAGCTGTAGCCCCCTAGTCATTCACTGCGTTGCTTCTTCGCAAACATCGCCTCAAGCTTGTCGAATCTGGCAGCAAAGTCTGATGACATATCAGATTGATGGTTGGCCAATGTCTTCTGCAAGGTGGCTTCCATGGTGTCAGAAACGTTCTTGATCTCATGGTGCAAGCCTTGAAGCTCTTGTTGATGAGTGCTCAAGGTGTAGTTGATCGTCTGGATGGCATTCTCCGTAGCAGAAGATGCTTGGCCAACTTGAGTAAACCATTGGTTGAATTGGCTCTGCTGTGCTTGGATTTCCCCCATGGTGGTCTCCAATCGTCGAAAGCGATCTTCTGTCGCAGGTGCTGCAGTGTCTTGCATTGTGGCATCCTGGTTCTGCTTGAACTCGTCAAGTTCCTTTCGAAAGGATGCCTGCAGCTCTTCTCGTAGTTGGCCTGTGACCTCAGCCAAATGACTCTTGCCTGAGGTAGATTTCGGCGGCTGCGCTTCAGTGGAGGTTGGCCGCCAACTCATCCATGGATCCACATCTTGCCAAGGGTCAGCATTTGTGATAGTTTGTGAGGATGTGCCAGCTTCAGCACGCAAGTGCTTCTGAGTTTTGGAAGAGGCCAAGAACGTGACTGGCTTCACCTCGACCGCTTTCTTTGTGGTTTCTGTGATCAGAACCTCCTTGCCAAAGCTGGTGAACACTGTAGTTGGAGGCGGGTCTGTAGATCCGACCTGCCATGAGATTCCATCTTGTTGTCCACGGCCAGGTTGCAGCGGTTTTGCTGTCCACTGCAGTTCATTCAGGATCTTGATCA
This sequence comes from Cladocopium goreaui, assembly GCA_947184155.2. Lineage (NCBI taxonomy): Eukaryota > Dinophyceae > Suessiales > Symbiodiniaceae > Cladocopium > Cladocopium goreaui. Next base: position 65,084 of record CAMXCT020000133.1, on the reverse strand, counting down.
GGCCTGCTCTTTGCAGCCTATGCGGCAGAGGGAACAGCTGAAAGGTACGTTGCACTCTGGTTGCAATGAATGTGGCATCTGGCTTCAGCTGCTTGAAGGCCATTTCTTCGTCAGCTGCCGCAACTCTGAGGCCGTATTTGAAGCGAAGACGCACAAGTCCAAGTGCTTTGAGGCAGGTCTTGCAAGCATGTTGGGCTTCAACAAGAGTGCGTGAAGTGAGCCACACAACCCGGAAGCGATCATCTGGTCCCCTGTCTTGTCGTGGATCCATGTAGATGCCCTGAACATTGGATTGTAGCAATTGCCTCAATGAAGTTTCAGGGACCCGAAGAAAGACAGAGAAGTAGGAAGCTTCAGGAGCTCCAATTCTGCCACCCTCTATCTTCCCAAAGGATCTGCCCCAAACTTCCATGATGACAGAGTCAAGTGTTTCTCCAACTGCCGGATGGGTCTTGCTGCAATCATGGCCACAACCATCTCCCGCACAGAGTTGAAGAGGTAGAAGAAGAGTGCTCAACAGGCGAACCGGAGATTTGACCAAGTCTTGCCATGGAGCTTGAAGTTCATCACGGTAAACATGGAGCCTGACCACAACATTTGGGATGATGTCAATCTGGGCCAATTCACCTGCTTGATGTCGGTTGACTTTCTTGTCGCCCAGATTTTTGAGGCAGCCAAAGATCAGAACGGGTTCGCCAGTGCCCTTGTAGGTGGCGGGAAAAGATGTCTTGGAGATGTCATACTTGAGCCTCAGTTCCGAGGGTAATTCCTCAGTGGTCAGGATAGCGAGGGCTTGCGAGCTGATGGAAGATGTCTGCTGAAGCCATTGTTGGCTTTGTTGAACTGTCGCAATGGCAATGCCCCCCGCTTCAGCTTCAATGTCCGCAAAGGAGATCTGGGACAATGCAGTACCATCTTCATCCTTGAAGTGCCCTGCTTGTAGTATGAAGTCAGTGTGATCAAGAGAAGGGATTGGTTCAGGTCCTTTCTCTGTCTTCTTCTTGTTCTTGTGATTTGAGATCCCAGCTCCATATTTTGAGATCGCAGTTCGCTCAGCATGTCGTGCCAATTCGTCAGGTAGTACAAGACGAAGAGCGATCCCAGGCTTGTTGGCTGATGCTTTGAGATGAGACCAGCTATTCTTTGCCACAAAGGCAGCCACAATGGCCGGGACCCCCAGCTTCTGAATGACTTGTTGAACTCGTTCTGGTACTTTGGACTCAGGAACTCCGTGTTCTTGGAGAAGTCGGCAGAGCTTCTCCTTCTGATCCGTTGAGAGCTCATTGAGACCTGTGGCAAAGATGCTGCCCTGCAATGGGAGCTGTTGCAGAATCCAGTCGTGGAGACAGGTAATCGCAGTTGCAGGAACCATAAATCCAGGGTTCAGCAACATGAAAAGATGTGCCAGGGCAACAGTGCCACATGTGTGCTTTTCCAACTGCTGTGTCCAGCATGCTGAGAGAGGAGGGCAAAAGTCCAAACCCAGGATGGTTGAGAGATTGGCCATCAAGTCCAAGGCCTTGGTGTTGAGGTTGGTCTGGATGCCATCCAGCAAAATCCATTGGAGACATTGCCTGTGTTCTCGGCCATAGAGCAAAATCCAGTGGCCATCAATCTCGGCGATGCAGATGATCTCCTTGTTGGTCTTTTGGAATTGAAGCTGCAATTGCTGGACATGGATCGGAGAGATCCAATGATGCATGAGTGCCGGAACCAGCGCAGGATGGATGATCATCATTGGACAGCAGTGTCCAAATACAGCCTGAGTGAGTTGGCAAATTCCAGCCCAGATTTGGCCATCGTGTAAACCACGTTGTGGGTCAAGAGAAGGACCATGGGCCAGGCGGAAGTAACCAGATGGTTGGTGCCATGGTGCTTCCGTCAAAGTCTTGACAGCAATCGGGTGCCAAATCCTCAAGTCAACCGGCAGGATCTTGTCATGGATGTCCAACACCCTTCTGACCAATGGCAGTCCAATTTCAGCCAAGATCTCGAAGAGGAAGCTGCCTGGTGGAACCAGGTGAACTTGATGGTGATCTTGATGTTGGATGGCAATGACAATGGCCTGGGTAGGTTGCTTTCTGTCATCCTGGCCGGCCTGAAGGTGAAGCTGGATGGAGGTCTCAGTTGCTGCAGTCAAGAAGGCGTCAAGTCCAAGCCGTTTCTCCTGGTGAAAGAGTGAGATACTTTCATTCCAGTTCAAGGAGATGCGTTCCGCTTGCAGCAGTTGTGCAACTGAAACTCTGGGCTGGTTAATGCTGAGTGACATTGATGACCCAAGCAGGGAAAAGTCCAAAGTCCATGGAGTGGGAACTGGTGAAAATCCAAGAGATGCCTGAGTCATCAATTCTCCCATATAGGCACGTAGCCAGTCTTCGACTCTGGGACAAGGGAGCTTCTGACAGGTGATGCGATGGTTACGCAGGAGATGTCCGTAAATCCAGATGACTTGTAGTGGTGAAGCTACTAGTCCCAACATGGCAAGGGAAGTTCTGACTTCATGGACAAACTCATAACTGCCCAGTACGCCCACCAAAAGTGCGGCTTCTTTGGGGTGCAAAAATCGTGGTGCCCCCGTCTCCTTCGAAATGACATATTGTCCACGAAGTCCCCCAGTTCGAAGAGTCAGGAGATGAAATCCACGATGCCGGCATCAGCAGGGACAAGGGCCCAGTGCATTCGCATACGAATGCAGGATGGTGGCTGCCGTGCAATGCAGCGCCAGCTCTCGACGGTCGTGACCGAAACTGACATCATGGTAGAGTTCCATTTCCCAAGGTGTCAATCGAAGATCCATTTCGTCTTCAAATGGCCACTGACCCCAGGTTGACAGGATTGTCTGAATGCTATCAAATGGTGAATGCAAATCCCAAGGCGGTAGCCCAATTTGATTCCACTGACTGGGAAACAAAAGCGCCGACCAACGTTGTCGTTTGCAAGGCCAAACATCCAACAAATCAATGACAACCGTCTTGACGACCCAACCCATTGCTGCAGCTAAGGAAGCTAGGCTGTTCTGGATCTCGATGTTGTCCCCGGCCAAGGGGGTGCACTCCAAGATGAGGGATTGTGTTTGGAGCATGAAGGCGATGTGCAAACCATGCCATAGCACTTCAGCACGTGAGTCACCACAGCCCAACTGCTGGCCTTGTTGAGAATGTGGTTGGCAGGGGAAGCCCATGAAGATGGTTCCTGGTCTGCCCTCACAAGCGGCATGAATCTGCCGAGCTGCATCACTGCTGGTCAGGTCAAGTTGAAGGGTGGTGCCAGGGTGGTTGGCTGACAACAAATCAACAACTTTGGGATTCCAATCAACAGCCAAGATGGGGTCGGCCCCTAGGTACTTAGCTCCCATGCTCATCGCGCCAGTGCCAGCGCACAGTTCGACAATTTTGGGTGACAGGGAGTTTCCCAAATCGGGAATTGAATTTCCACCAAGCTGCTTCATCCAAAAGGAGACACAAAATGTCCCCACATTCCATGACCTTCGCATCATACACACTGATGCACCCCAATGCAAGATCAGCCCCAGCGAGAAGCGCCGAAGTGCAGTTGGGATGTCTGGTACATGAAAAAAGCGTCTCATCAATCTTGCGAATCACTTGGAAAACCCCAGAGATACGAGCATCGATGGAGGGATTTGGGCACCCGAACAAAGGAAGAACCATTGCGAGTCTACAGTATCCCAACCTTCAGTGCTAACGGGCAAACCTCTGGTAGGCAATTGGGCCAATGCCTATAATTATATATATATAATTATATATATATTATGTTCTTTTGATTTACCGATCTAAGCAAAGTCCCACCCAAAATAGTGATAAATTACAAGCTACTTTTATATCCAGTTGCGGGGTTACTTGATTTTCGTTGCGTATATTGATGGGGCTGTCATTGTTTTATTAATAGACCGAACACTTCTTTGCTTAACTTACCAATCGTTGGAGATGCTGCTCCACATCCGTCGGCGAACCTTTGAAAGATGGCCATAGATGTTGCGGTCATATGATGGGCCCCTATTCCCCAGTTGTACATTGACATGCAAATTTGGAGAACACATTGGGGAACATAACTTATATAAGGACAAGTCATAGAGAACCCCCTGAACATGATCAATAAGCAGTGAATGTTCCACATTTATGTGTCTGTATAACAAGTAGGGGCCCATCAGTGTAGGAGTTAGGATTCAGCAGTCAGCCAAAGTTTGCTGGATGGTTTCAAGAAATCCTGCGCGGCGCTTCAGCTGTGGGGCGGCGGGCGGAAAACTGGGTGTCTCAAATATGAATTTCCATAGATAGCAACCAGGATGGATCAGTTCTGTATAGTTTGACTTGCGCAAACTCATGACATGGGCCTGAAAATGGGCTACACCCCCAACATGATGAGAACCCAGACAGACCCACATGGTCTCCAACCCCTGGCCACCTATGGCTGTGTCTGAAAATAGGTTGTATACCATCTATGGCCATCAAATGATCAGGCAAAATCATGTCTTTAACCGCATTTTTTTTTCTGAATGTTTGACATTGTCAGACAAACCATTACAAATCATGGTTTCTTGCACCTATGTGGTGGTTTTTTGGACACTGATGGACCTCAAAATCATCCAAGACTGGCTGATGTCAGGCACCCGACGCGGAGTCCCCCCTTTGCGTGAAGGACGGGAAGTTGGAGGTGCCGTGCGGCTGAAACAACAGATGCGATGTGACCAGTGGCTCCCAACAATGGGACTCACAACATTCCCAAGCAATTAAAAAAACCATAAAATCAGATCAGTTGAGCTGCTTAGCCATTGATTTGGGTGATGCCGTGACCTATACCTCAACATGAGTAATGGTGAGCAAAGGGAAGATTCGGAGATGGGCCTGACAGTGTTGTGTCATTTGAGGATTGGATGGCATGGACAGGAACCCAATAGATAGTTTGGGGTTTAGAAGCGGCTACTCCAAGAATTCTGTGTACAATTTGTTTGAGGGATATTTTGGGGGGTTGGAAGAACAGAGAGAATGTGACAAGATGAACATACATGATACAAATAAATCAAATAAGAGGCTGAGTCCAGTATCATGCTATCACTATAAACATTTTTCAACTAACAATCATTGCATCAACTGAGTTACTGTATCATAACAACGATGTAAACTGAACTAATTGTCATTTAGTCGCTATCATTATATATCATTGATCTCGGCAAGTGATTTTTTTGTATATAGCCCAGGAGCCATTCCGGGTAAACCTCGGTTTGGTAAATGATGATCCACCCAATGGTTGCACTTTGTTTCAATGTTATCCAGGGTAAACTAACATGGATGTGGCAAACCAATGGTTTCCCTAGGAAATCAAATAGTTGGTTCTCCACATCACTTCATGGATACCCTCTGGTAATTTAACATAGCTATTGAAAATGGCCATAGAAATAGTGGATTTACCCATTGAAAATTGTGATTTTCCATAGCTATGTTAGTTTACCAGAGGGTAGATTCCCCATAGCGATCATAGATGTTGCCTTTGGCGTTGGAAGATGGTCCCAGCCCGACTGCACTTCGCCAGGGTCTTGTCGCAACGTCCTTTGATGTGGTGGTGCTCTCTCTAGCAGCTCGAAAGAACGTGGGAGGAGCTACTACCGGCCTGGTAAACATTAACGAAAAACTATGGGAAATCACCATTTTAATGGGTAAATCCACTATTTCTATGGCCATGTCAATAGCAAACTGTTAGTTTACCAGAGGGTATTTTGTGTCTGAAAATATTTGGTGAAACGGATACGAAACTACACTCATCTCAATATCCCAGCAATATCCTACTAGATATATCATGATATATCTACACATCAGATCCATTCATATTCATTCTTGTTTTTAAGAACTGAACCGGGTGAAGCTGCCATCCCGACAGCTAGGTGTTGTCCTTCCTCCCCAGCCCGGAGAAGCGCATCGAAATGGTGGTCGCTTGGTGGATCGTGGGGATGAACTCATCCACATTTGCGATGTACTGAACAACGACAACAACAGCAACGACAACGGCAACATGGATTTACTCAACAACAATAGGGGGTTAACCAATGAACAATGGATTAGGGCAATGGAATTTAATCATGATTTATCATCATTCTAGTAAAAGGACTGTAACCGTGGGTATACCCCATTTCTGGACAGACACATAGATATGGTGACGGTGGTTCCGTTGCCTCCTCAGCTGTTGAAGAAAAGAATCAACCTGGCTACATGTTCAGTGAAAGAGGTAGTGTGCATGACTCGGGTTTGAGGGTACCCTCTGGTTATTTAACATAGCCATGGAAAATGGCCCATTTATAGATGGTTTACCTTTTAAAAATGGTGATTTTCCATGGCTATGTTAGTCATAACCAGATGGTAAATGTAGAGGCAGGCAAATTGTATACCAGCAAGCATGGTCCAGGAGAGGGATGTTCCATCCTGCAAGAAATGGTAGTACTGCACCGTGGGGCCTATGGTAGTAAGCTTTCTATTTGTCTATTGGAAGTATAGCCCAACAGTTAGCCTAGTTGCAAACTAACTTATCATGAATTACATTTACAATCATATGAGTCACGGTCAAAATGTTTGAACAACTACTTTAGTATTGCAGGATATTGCACGAGTCTTTTTTTCAGAGATGTGCACATATTATATATGTATATACATATATAAATATGCATACATATGCGCATATATATATATATATTGTCCTTTTTGGATGGTTAAATACTACTCACAGCTGTGCTGATGGAATTCCGTGGCCACCAGTTTCAAAAAGAGATGCGGACATTTTGGCGTTCAGGCGCCATTCGAGCTCCACTCTTGGCGTACTTATGATTTTTTTTACGGCCGCCATTCAAATTAAAGAATACATTAAGACATATGTGATACTGATATATATATATATATATTTATATCCCATGGTCCCCCAAAAAAGCCTTCCATGCCAAGGCATGCTTTGTTCTATCAAATAGTTCCCGTTCTCCAGTCCCCAGGCCAAAGCGCGACAGTGTCTGCGAGATCATCGTGGGTTGCTCTTTGTGACCCGGACGGATGGCGCGTATCCAGTTTACTGTTGTGGCTACCCTCTGGTAAACTAACATAACTATGGAAAATCACCATTTTCAATGGGGAAATCCACTATAAATGGTCATTTTCAATAGCTATGTTAAATTACCAGAGGGTATGTAGAATGTAGAGTTGGTGACCTGATTTGTGGTTTTTAACATGGCTGATGAATGTTGTTGATTGGTGGCTTCGCCATTCGCACTTGTGGTGTTATCATGTGTGCGCGGGAATCGGACATCCCATTCATCGAGGTGGTGGAGGGTGGCTCTGCGATTATGGAGGGAAATTGGTATCAGAGTCTTGGCTCCAATCATCTGGAGATATTTTTTTTTTACTATCGCCCGAAAAAAAAAAGGCCAAAGAAAAGCATGAGATGCATTGTGTATATATTTTTATACATGACCTGATATGATATATGATATTTGATATCTGATTATGTTATATTGACTAATATATGGTATTTGATATGATTGGGATACCCTATAGCCCTATTTTCGGGACAATTTCATGTTTGATTCGGCAACTATGCAGGCCTTTTTTTGTGGGGGTATGATCCATTCCAGAGGCCTTACAGATTTCGGCATCTGCAGTTTAGGTGCCTGAAATCCTGGAAATTGGGCGATGGGAACGTTTACCCTCTGGTTATTTAACATAGCCATGGTATAGATGGCCCATTTATAGATGGTTTACCTATTAAAAATGGTAATTTTCCATGGCTATGTTAAATAACCAGAGGGTACAGGAATCTCTATATTTAAAAATTGGAACCCTGGTTTCAGGCATAGATTTTCCCGAGAAAAACCAATCCATTGATGAAGTGGTCACATTGCATTCCGTCTCCTCCGTTTTGGGCATTTGAAGATATGTTACCCTCATCACACGTGGCTGGAAAATTCCCAATAGATGTTTGAGCTAGGAAAACCATCGAACTAAATGGGGGATGTTCCAGGCAGCCACATTTGATGACACCGTTTCGGGTGACTCTCCATGGCGAGTTCTCAGGAAAGATGCTGCGGCGGAGTGGTCACAAGCCATGGAAGCTGAGCTGCAGAAGGCGATCACCTCGAATTGGTCCAGATTTTAGTGCATCGAAGTAGAAGTAACTATATTATATATATGTATATTTATATCGTATAGTTTATGAATAATACAATGCTATACTACCATATTAATATATATATATTCCATTGAGTAAAAGTAACTATATGTGTATGATATCATATAACACATGTCAGATGGACTACATATATGATATTATACACATTTATGATATATAGTTGAGTAATATATATGTCCATGATGTATCCATTATAAATATATACTGTACATGTCAGCCAAGGAGACGGCTGGCTTCAAGGTCATGAACTTCGACAGCCAGCTGTTGCTCGAAACGCGACGGCTGGTTTTTTAAGCTTTGACCATCCTCTAAGGGGGTGCCACTTGGGGTTAGTTCCACCATAAATGGGGTGATTATATGTGATTCCACTGACTTAGAACCTGTATCATGTCCTGATTCTTTTGGCAGTGCCCTAGGAACTAGTTGTTTCTATGTTTATACACGGAGTTATCATTCCATAAATGGGATTATAACTGACTTATAACTGGTAAAGGACCATATATGTATGCCCTCTGGTGATTTAACATAGCTTTCGAAACTCGCCATGTTTAAGTTCGGTAAATCATGATTCTGTATCATCGGACTAATGGACACATCTATACCATAGATATGTAACGACGAAGAAGCAGAGGGTAACTCCGCTAATAAGCCCTATAAGTTGGGAACCACTAAGTCGCCTTTTCTAACCTCAACTGCCCAAGCACACGGAACCTGAAATGAACTGAAAGTGACTTAGTTGAAATATGTTGATAGATATGTATATATATATACTAAGAACCATCCTAGGGCCCTAGGGATTTTATGGAACTTACGTACTGAGTTTTCGTGTTGATACAAAAACCACGGCATTTGGCGGCAACTCCCAGGAGCCAGTGGTCCCAGTTGACGTGATAAAGGAATGAAGTGGGAAGCTTGGGACCCAACCCGATCATTGCCATGATTCCCATGAAAAATGATGGCTTCATAAAATTAGGTCCTGACTCCAAATAAAATCCAATCTGCTGGGTCTGCCAAAAGCACTGGTAATAACCTGGTTGGTGGTTTGGAACATGAATTTATTTTTCCATATATTGAGAATGTCATCATCCCAACTGACGAACTCCATCATTTTTCAGAGGGGTTGGTCAACCACCAACCAGATAGTTATTGACTATCAGTAACCATATATTAACCACATATTAACCATCATTACCAGTATATTAACCACATATTAACCACATATTAACCACATATTAACCATCATATCATTACCAGTATATTAAGCACATATTACCAACCAGTAACTCAATCTACGCCTGAGGCGGGAAGGTCGTCGCTCCAAACCAGTCCTGCAGTGGACGCTGGAGACGAAAGAAGTCGAAGGCACCGAGCTCGCCCCCCTGGTGGACACTTGGCTGGATGGAGATGGATGGATTGCCCACAACAATCAATGGATTGGTTTAGGGGAAAATTTACAGGAAAACCCCATATTTAATGGTAAAAATCATGGTTTCCTGTAAATTTTCCCTTAAACCAATCCATTGAAATAAGGGCCATTTATCTGGGTAAATTATAACGAGCTCACGTCGCGACCGAACCCTGGAATCATGGCTTTTTTTAGGGAAATCATCCCCAAATGGCCGCAAGATTCAGGTTAGTGAAAGATTATAATTTACCCAAATTTATAGATTATTTACTCTCTGGTAAACTAACATAGCTATTGAAAATGGCCATAGAAATAGTGGATTTACCCATTAAAAATTATGGTTTTCTATAGTTATGTAAACGTTTACCAGGCCGGGTACTTCAAATCGCGTTTTTCCATACGTAGCTTACACCATCCCCCCACGAGAGCCGTTGCCCCAGTGAAGGGTGACGTTTTTCGTTGGTGTGCACAGTTCTTCAAATGTCATGCATCGTGGTTGATGCTAGGGTAGATATCCCGAAGATTTCATTAACCTAGTTATAACCAATGTATTGATATTAATTATATGATATTATTGTCACCAATGAACTAGTTCATGGGGTTGGAACCAACAAACATTTCACTGGCACGACATTGTAACATAGACTCTGCCACGAATCGAGGATGGAAGATGACTTCTACACAGAAACATGGCAAAGGAAAATCACCCCTTTGTAAATCACATTTATAGATGATTTTGTTTACCAATTTTCCCATGAAGACCTATATTTGCTCATAGGATTTTATAGGTGATGTTCTATCGCCATGTTTGATTTCCGGAGGGTATCATTTTTGCAGGTTAAGAAGCAAACAAGTGATGGTTCAATTCATTTGTTTGATGCTGGAACCATTTTAAAAGTTTATTTTTGGTGCTTAAGCCGCCATGACCCTCTAACAAAGTCATGTTCACATAAATCATCAGTAGTGTTGGTCATGATTGTTTCCTTAAATCACATGAATGACATGTTGTTGCTGTTTGAGACCCCCAAACTCATCCAAATGTATCCAAATGTGGTGATTGAATCTACATGATTGTTGGTTTGACCCATCAAGAAATTGTAAAAAGATAGTTGAAAACGTGTGAAACCAGGATGCTAGTGAACTATGACAAAAATATGTTTCCTCCACATGTTCCTCTCTTTTCTGTTTTTTCGGCATTTTTTGGTCCATTCGCTTCACAGCTGAGCTTGGCAAAGAGCTCGAGTGGTGACCGACGGGTCGGTCTTGACACGCGAACGGTCAGAGAGCCACGTGAAAAATGTCGGCGCCGGTGGGGTGATGAGTTTGTGGCAGTGGTGGTGAAAGTCTGGTTTTAATACTGTATGGATTGTATTCATTATGTGTGTGTGTGTGCGTTTTGAAAAAAAAAGTTGGTGAAGGGTTGATTTTTATTTGTTTTTGTGAGCATTGTGAGAGAGAGGAATGTGATATTGTCCTGCTTGTTTTTTTTGCAGGCTCATGTTTACCATGGAAACTGCTACTTGCCGGATGGTTCCTCCAGTATGCGATTTTCTTCTTGCCGGCTGCTGCTCGGCGATATGGATTATGCAATATAAAAGATATTCGGGAAAAGTAATATCCAATGAAACTCGATGGTGACGCTCCTACAGTATCACCCCTTACCTTTTGCTTATACAAGCAAGAGTTCGGAGGTCTTCAATTTTACTGCATAGCATCTTAAAAAATAATAAAGAAGAAAGACATGGTTACCTTGACCGCCAGTTTAGTTTTATTTGATATACTTTTCAAAAGGTACTGTTCTATTTGTGAAAAAAGGGGTAGCTATAGACCACCAACCCCCACTTTTCGCAGGACTACTTTGTCCGCGGAGAACTGGGCAACCGAAGGTGGCATCAAACTGGGGCTGGCGATCATATACAATGGATATATATATATATATATTATAACATATTATATATAATTATATATACATACATGTTTTGTTGGTTTTAAAGTGCTTCCCATTGTTCCATTCATGAATTACAAGATCATGCCTGCTGCTTCTGTATCAGTTGGTGTGAAACCCGCCCAAACAATATGTTAGTGATGGCTCGCTACCATTTGCCACCCAACTTTCAGTGGAAATCCCAGTCTTTTGCTTCAAAAGCAAATGCATATCCATTTGCGTATGGGTTAAGATTGTATCTCCCCAAAACGATGGGTATTACAATATGATTTTGGTAAAACCAGGGGCCAAAATCAGATCTCCTAGGCCCCCCCAGCAAAGGATGAGACGACAGGTCACACATCCATATTTCTGGCAATAACTACGGTTTCCATATAAGATGTGCGTCTAAATCAATCCATTGATGATGCCCATCAGACCATAGCCAAAGAAATCCCATAAACAATCCCAGTATTCTCGGGTTTAAACATTTGTTCACCAAGTATTAGGTTCCCACCTTTGTTTAGTTTCCAAATCTCCCATAGCCTGCGATAGGTTCGAAGCTCCGCGATGGGTGTGGCAGCAAAGATGTGTTTTATGGGGCGGTAGAGCGTGCAGGTAAGGAGAAGTTCAAACAATGCCTAAGTAGATGTAATCTCTGTATATAATTGTGTATATATATATATTGCACATATATATATAGTTATATATTTATATATACTTTAACTATAGATGGTACAGTAATGAAGGGACAATGAGGATAAGATGGGGAATCACCAATAGGATACACAGGGGCAATCTGACTATTAGGTGTGCCCAAAACTTCGGCATACACACAAACATATGACTATTTGATAGGGGTGTATTATGATAAACCATTGGATCATTGGACCTGGACTGTCTAAAAACGTGTTCTAAGTATTGTGAGACATAAACTTCTAATCAAAACGCGTTGCGACAATGAGATTCAACGATGGTCCGTTCATGATATTTATATACAATATACATACATATATATACAATATACTATATGTAATATTGTATTTATGATATGATATAGGAAATATCACATATCTACAGATAGATACTATGGCGCCAGAGCTGCGTAATGTTAGGCGCCAAAGCCCATGACCGTGGTCCGGCTGCACCTCGATGAGTTGAACCTAACCGTGTACGAGGCGCCGCGCCGTTGAGTCGGGCGAATTGGCCAATGAATGGGTGAATTCTATACGGGTTTATGGATGTTGATAGTAGATATAGACTTAGAGATGATGGAAAACATATATATATATATTAGACATTATGATGATGGAAAATTGCCAACTCAGAGACATTACTGATGATGAATGTAAGGATAACAACTGCTGGGACAACTGAACGCCTGAACGCATGGTTATTTTTGGTAGTTTATATAGTTCTTTGCCGTTTAACAACGATTTTGTTCATCCCACAGTAGTCCCTCCATTTGGAGTGCGGCTAGTTCGGGTGTGGCTTGAGGAATTCTTGGGTGGATTTGGCAATCAGAGTGAAGACCCCGATTGGTCGGCCCTGTGTCACTGCTATTTTCAAGAGTCAAGTCAAATCATGCATATGCCATAGGAAGACAAGATAGAACCCTTTGATTTTCAAGCCAAACTGGGGTTTAGTTGATGTTTTTTTTTTTCCGGGATGATACTATCATCTATAACCATTTATAACCAATACTGGTTGGTGGTTTGGAACATTTGTTATTTTTCCATTCAGTTGGGAATGTTATCATCCCAACTGACGAACTCATATTTTTCAGAGGGGTAGGTACAGCATACCACCAATCAGAATGTCATATTATAACTTATGTGTAACTATGGTGAACTATAAGAACCGTTATAGATTAGATGACTAATGACTAATGATACTACCATCTATAACCGTCAACCAATATCATGGGGAAGATTACAATCCACGGGGAATCCCATACTTCGCTCCAGGGATCAGACTTTGCTGCAGCATGGTCTGACAAGGAGCGCGGTGGGAGTTTCTTTTTTTTTCTGAAGATTTGCCTCAGTTTTTTTCTAATATAAAAGACCTTGATATGGTCGTCCAGAAATGAATAGATCCAAGATGATCCAGGACCAAACCGATGTTTCTTGGAGGCTACCTATCTTCAGGCATGATATGTTACCGCCTCCAGTTGTCCCGTTGTGGTAGACGATGAACTTCTTAATCACCACAACTGGGTGATAGCATGGGTTTGTTTCAGGTGATTGTTGACTTTCCCAATGGGAAATACACCATTTGGGGAATCCACAGGGAATAGTTATATTTTTGTTGGGAGGGACTTGAGCAAATCCAAGACAGTAATCCTTTACCTAAATGACTGACAATAAAATCTAATTTAATAACTTTTCTGATATTTGGATAATTTGAAAAATTATTATCTTGAAGGTATTTCACAAGAAACAGAAAGTAGCAAACTAGTACTATGCCTGGTTGGCTTGGGAACATTCCTTAAGCTTTCGTCGTGGAAATCGCGTTTGCAGTTCGGATGGAAAGTATATGCTCCAGTGACTGGCCGCCTACACTGAAGATACGGGCTTATTCAAGTTTCATCCGCATCATAGCATGTTTCCGGATTACCCTCTGGTAATCCAATCTTGGAGTTGGGAATCCCCGATACATATAGGATCATATAGGTTTCTAGCCGGGAAATCATAAACCAATGCTATAGCTATAGCAGCTATTATACTGTAGCCTTTTCAGTCAGCTCTATCCCATGAAATCCCACAAATCACCTCTAAATCCTCTTAAAAATAGCATAAATCAGCTAATCACCTCAATTTTCCTATTCAAAATCCCATAAATCAGCTCTTAAATACCCTTTAAAAAAAATAATTCAGCCATAAATCAGCTCTAAATTTCAATTTTCCCGTGGAAATCTACATTTCGACTGCATCGTCCCAGGACAGCCTCGCCACGGATCGCCTCAGTCGTTCACATTTGACGGTGCGAGTCGCTGCGCTGGGTGGTGGGTGCGGTTGCACATGGCTCAAACTTTAGTACTCATGTGGAATAGATATGATATTATATATATACTGCAGTGTATATATATATATATATTAGCTATATATATATATATAGATACATATATTTATGAGCCATATCTATATATATATATACATATATTTATAAGCCATGAAAGAAAAACAACTTGCTGGATTGGTTCAGTCATAGGGACTCTAGCTAATTTCTTGGGGATTGTGACATTAACGGGATAGTTTATAAGGATATGATTGAGGGGAGATAAGTGGGATATTGTTGTGTATACTATATATATACATGTTATAATGGGTATGTAGGTATTCCACTACTGGATTATAATCTATATATATATATGTATCATAATTGTTTTAATGGGAATGATCATCAAATCCGACCAGGACAATGTTTTCTTTGAGAATGATGAATGGGATATTCACCAGCCTATGGTTGTATACCCAAGAGTCCCATGGATTCATTCATGACTTCGGAGCTGTCGGACTTGGGGAAATCTCATCCTTTGGGTATGTTGAAATCGTGGCGGAGCCGAACTTGATGCTTACCTGGTACCCATAGGATCCATATATGGTATATATGCTAACACTTGGGGTATATTGATGGTAAATGTTGCCATATATAGCATACATGGATCCTATGGGGTATTAGTGCACTATGACATGTTTGCAAACTTGGATGATTTGAGGATCCCCCATGACTTACCCTCTGGTTATGTCAAAATAGCTATTGAAAATTGCCCAGTCGAAATAGTTGAATTACCTCATGAAAAAATAGTGATATGTTCCATAGTTTTGTAAACGTTTACCAGAGGCTAAGAGCCCCCCGTTGTTTGATTGTTGCCTTGTTGGTTCTTGGTAGGTGCACTTGGGCATGGTGGAGGCCAAGTACATGCAGCCTGGGAGTCCCAGAGAAGTGGTTTGTGGATCCATGATTTTTTAGACAAACCGCCCATATTAGTGTATATTTAGTGTATATTATTTCAGATTTTTCATTGCTGATGGTGTTTCATGTTTCAGATGGTTCATTGATAGAGAGTTGGTGCTTACTTGAAAGGTTTGAGATGCTTAGTTGATGGTTTACTGTTTACTGCAATTGATGCTGACTTGAAAGATGTTAATTCAATGGTTTTGATCCTGAATTGATGGCTAGTTGGTTTCGTGATCGGATAGTGTTTTTAGAATATGTTAGATAGTGATTCGAAAGATTTCTGAAAACGTTTGATTGTATGTTGATGGTCTAATGGTGCTTTGAACTATCGATGTCTCACGAAAAGATGGACGTCAACCACCTCGCTGGCTGAGGTTCCCTGCCACTTTGCCACGCCTGGAAGCTCGATTCCCTCGGTGATTTTTGTATTTCAAGGTCAAGCAATGGTGGGTTTATCCATCAATCTATGCATAACATAATGGTTGGTTAATGACAGAAAACATATCTGTATCCAATATAATTATATATATATAAATATGGATATAGATACGGAATTGTTCAAGGTCAACTACTGTAATATTCAGCAATATGTTCAGGTCATTGGTTGTGTGATATTTTGTGCATTCCATGACTTCTGAGGCGGAGTGGGCGCGCGCAAATTGGTGCAAGCCTCAAGGGGTTGGTTTGGGCACAGATGGGGTGCCACTTGGAGACCGGTGTTTGATTTGTTACTGGGTCAACCTTGGTATTAGATATTAACTATAGTACTTCAATCTGTTGTTATCGATGGTCAAATGAGTAGATTCGTACATTCGCCAGCCAAAAATTATAGATGTTTTTGACAGGTATCCAAGATTCACCATGTTTAGCCAGCCGAGAGGTGGATAGGATTTTAATGGATTTTATATAGATATGTTCAACTGTTTCATTGTTTCATGTGGCTTTGGTCTCAAAATATGATAATGACATTACCTATCTCAATGAATCCGTTTTTCATAATCAGCCTTTTCCCACTCAAAATGAGGGGTATAGCCCATTTTCAGATAGACCCATGGTGTCATGGTTCATCTCCACTTCCGAAACGGGATGATCCAAGTTGTCTCGTGTGTGTTTTCCCCGGGAAAATGAGTACCCCAAATCTCATGGTAAATGACATATTAATCATGATACGTGTCAATAGAATATAACAATGACAAGCATAAAATATCTAAGATATCCATATATTTGATATTCAGAAGTACTAAGTATGGGTATTGTTGTAGGTATTTTCAGACATCCATGCTTCAACCGTAGAAGCATAGAATTTGATACAAGGAATATGTGCAGGATTCACCTCCGTTTTCAATGGTAGAAATATGGCTGAAAGCACCGCAAGGTTTCCCAACAAGCCCCCAACCCACGAAAAAAATCGACAGCTAAGATCCTACTAAACATCGTACATACTATCTTTTTTGATGGGTTCCTATAAACATGTGGGTTTGGTGGGTTCCTATAAATTGAAATCAATTGAAAACTAATTGAAAGTAAATTGAAATCAATTGAAATCTATCATTTTTTTGACCACACACTATTCAGAACCCGGCCTCTTGAAATTTCCACACTATTCAGTAACCAAAATTAGTTTGGGGGGGCCCTACACTAATCAGGAGCCTACACTACACAAATTGTATGCTTGATTATCATGTCAACCATTGAGGTTGCATTGTTTGGGGTATACCGTATTCCCCATGTTTGGACAAATCCACGCAAGGAGTGTGAACCCCTTTGTTTCTGTCGGTTATATACCATTTCAAAACTATCTATATACCCAATATCATCCCATTGTTACCGCCACATTATTGTCCAATTGTTACCCCATCATTATGCACAATCATAAAAGATTATGTATATATTACGCAATAATACATCATATACATCATATTTCATCGTTTTTTACTGCATTGTAAACATCATATGATATCCATAAACCAGCCCCAGGATAACGATCAACGGAGCTTCAGGTGGACAGCAGCACCCTGCGATGTCGCCTGGTCCTGGGCATTCGAGACTTTGCAACTCGGAAAAAGTTGAGCGGACGTTGCGCCTGGAAAGGCCCGGGCCAAATCCATGGCGGCCGATAAAAACGGCATATTAGTCACCAAAAAAAAGGATAAAAATAGTGGAATCGTTTTTTGAAAATGGATGGACAGAAAATAGAAAAATCGGAATCATCTGATTTTCCCAAAAAGATAATCATAATCATAATCCCTGTTATTGGCGTATTCTACTTGTCCATCTTCTTGGGTTGTTTATTATTATACATGTATATTATTGTAGACTATGTGGCCAGGGAAACTCCTGGTCATCCCATGTCATCCCCAAAAAGATAGAAGAATCGCAAAATCCCCCTAAAATAGTGATGAATTTACAGTTCCTAGTTTGAATGCAGGCATTGATTGCTATATATTGCTGGATTTTTCCAACTGCTGCTTTGGATATTTGTAGAGTCGAAGATCTTGAAACATCCAGGAAGCTCCCTGAAGCTTTCTGAGGCCATCCAAGATCGTGTGCACGGCAGCGTCTTTCAGCGGGTGCTGGCATGCTTTGAGGTGCACCGCATAGACGTCGATGGGCCCCCGTTGGGCAAGTTGATTCATAGCAAGTCAGTCTATGACTAGGCGAAAAAAATGGTTTGAGATATGTTTGAGATATTCTGAGTTTTTGGTTGATATATCATACAGGGGGGTTCTATTTAGGGGCCCACTTTGTACAGCGAAACTTGGGGATTTTGGCCTTTTGGCAAGGTTGATGCTGCCTCATAGAGGGACATGTGGAAGGTTACGCAGAGACAAAACTATGGGGGCTGTGGAGGTATGACGATCGCCATTTGTGGCTGCATTTCTACCCACTCCACAATCCAATAGTCAATTTAGTCAATCATTATTCTTTCCCTGCAAGACATTCCAAAAACCTGGGGAAGACTTCCAAATTCCATAAATTCCCATGGTTTATTCACATAAGTCAGATTGATAGTTTCGTAAGTTGCCCTTGTTTCCCCATGATTTTTTTTCATAGCATCAGACATCTTCGCACCCTGGTAGGATGAGGAGAAGAAGCCCAGACCCAGCATGTCGGCCGGAAGTCTCAATGGCCAGACCTTGCTTCCTGAGTGGCTTGAATTGGGGCCCCCAACAAGACATGGTGATCTCCTAGCCATGGAGGTCTTGATGGGAAAGTCATCTGTAAAACGGGGAATTGTCCATTGCCATGGTTGATTTTTCCGGTAACTTCATTACTATTAGTAGAATAAATAGACCCACCCGGGCCCACCCGCCAGTTCTCATCAAAATCAAAAAGAGAACCTTGAAGTATGATTCTCACCACCAAGCTGGTTAGATGTCCCATTACATCTCCATTCTTCTTGGTCAAATCCCGATGTGTATCCCTTTAAATCATTTGAAATCCCCATTCTCGGTGAATGTTTCTCCAACCATTGATGGTGTTTGGTGATTTAATTCCTATTTGTTCACCATGTTCCCACCATAAATTCCCACCCTTTTCCACACCGGCCATTTTTCACTACGAGGACATGTTGTACCTCAGAGCCAGGGAGACTCAGAGCCGGGCCAAGAGGATGAGGAATACCGCATGGGGAGTTTTTGACTGGAATATATATATATATGAATATAAATAGGGAGACAAGGTATATATAATTATATAATTATATAGATGTATTGAGATAGAAACATATCATAATCCTATGAAATATGATGGGAATAGTACAGGAATATATAGTTATCATCAAATATTTAGTAAATACTGATGGAAGATATGGATTGGGAATATTTTATGGGAATAGAAAGTGGTAAGATAAATTGGAATATAGTATCCCCCTTTTATTTGGAAGTAATATGATAAGAATTTATGAGAAGGTAAGCTTCCAATTTTGTGCGAATGGATTTGGTGAATTGTTATGACATATACCAAATACTGCATAGTTCATGGGGATTTAATCAGCTAGTAATGGATATACCATCTGGTTATTTAACATAGCCATGGAAAATCCCTTATAAATGGAGGTTTTAATGGGAAAATCATCTATAAATGGGCCATCTATACCATGGCTATGTTAAATAACCAGAGGGTAATAGATACTTTAGAGATATGCGATGGCAATATTCATGAAGATTGTTGGTAAATCATGGGATGGTCAAGTATAACTGGCAAAAATGGAGCTTTAGCCAAAGAACTGTGATGATCTTGGACAGACTTCGGGGATGTGACCAACAGCTCTAGTGATATAAATGGGGAGATTCTATGGTACCAGCAACTCTGGGTCGACTGGAAGGCTAATCCTGATGTTTCGAGGTTAGTATTTGAGCCCAATTAACATCAATTAACCCTTATGAAAGGGGTTTGTTAAGCTTCCACTGTTGGGGGGTAGCATTCGTACCGATTCATACTATGTGTTGAATTCATGAGAAATGAGAGATTTGACCATCAAATGTGCGGGGTTTAACAAGAACAATTCTTCAACACCAGGATCAGGGACCTGCTGATTTAAGTGCGTTCTAGACCTATTGAAATGAGTTATTTCATTGGAATGTCATGCTGGAGAATCAGCGGATTCGTTTCAACTGCACAAAGCTTCTTCATTTTTTGGTGTATACCCTTTGGTAAACTAACATAGCTATGGAAAATCACCATTTTCAATGGGTAAATCCACTATAAATGGCCATTTTCAA
This sequence comes from Cladocopium goreaui, assembly GCA_947184155.2. Classification (NCBI taxonomy): domain Eukaryota; class Dinophyceae; order Suessiales; family Symbiodiniaceae; genus Cladocopium; species Cladocopium goreaui. The sequence goes on along the minus strand of CAMXCT020000133.1, from coordinate 44,893 downwards.
TAGCTATGTTAAATTACCAGAGGGTATATATATATATATATCAACATGTTCGAATTCTGTCGATAAATGGAGGCCAAGTGGATGTCAGCAAAGTTTTTCTTGACTGATTGTTTCACACTATGCCAATTTCATGCTTTGATTCTTTAGAGATCATATCTCATGAGTTACCATGATTAAACCATGAAATGAACCGTTAAATGAACCAAAGTCATTTAATAGTTCTATATAAGTATATAATATGTTTTACCCATGGTCTTTACTTTATAGGTTTAATATGGTTTAATAGTTTTTAGTTATTTCACCATGTTTCACCGAAGTTTTTTTTTTAAGTTCCAATATGTGCCCTGTTAGGACGCCCAAGTCTCACCCATCGCCCAGCTCAGGTGGATGAATTGGTGCACGGCACATCTGACCAGCCCTGTTAGACCCAGAACGGACGTGGAGATGTTCTGCAAAGGGGAGGAGACATCCATGGATAAGATGTATATGTATATGTATGTGTATATATATATATATATGTGGATATGAAAAATTATGTGATACATAGGTATATTATATGGATATATATATATATATGTATGTATATACAGTATATACATGGATATATGATATAGACTCAAGATAGACCAAAGAAAGATACAAACAGGAAGTCCTGCTAAAATAGTTGCAAAATGTGGAAAATGACTGCGTTTTCCCCTGACGGGAAATCTATACTGTAACCTATCGAAATGATGGTCCGCTGGTCGTGTTTGGCACCAAAGAGGTGGAATGTAACCTATGGGGAGGCACTCCGAAAATGAAGTGCCAAACATATGTAATCTATGATGGCAGATCTTGTGATACAGAAGCAATTTCGCTGAACAGGTAAATTGGATAACCAAATTGGATAACCCACAAACAGTTTTTTTTGCGATAATTGTAGATAGTTCAAGAAAATCTACACGTTTGGATGGTTCACACAGAATACCAATTCACCAAACGTGGGCCACCCAGACATGTGCCCACTGTAGTCTAACCAGCTCATTTTTCAGAGTTTGGATGTGCAAAAAGGGTACCTCAAAGTCCCGTGGTTTATCATAATTGTCCCCTTTGACATATTTAGAACATATTTAGACATTTTGGGTGTCCCCCATTTTTCAGACACACCCAGAACTGCAAAGATTACCACCTACTAGTAGTAGAGGGTTGCTGGACACTACCTCTTGGTATCCTAGGGTTTATAACTGTGTCCTATGGATCCATATGCTTCAAAGATCTCCGAAGGGACTCAACACCGCAAATCACAGCCCTTTGGTTCCATGATTTATGATATTTCATTTTTATATATATATACATATATATATAGATGATTTACCTATTAAGAATGGTGATGTTCCAGTTCGCGAACCGTTCAATAACCAGAGGCTACCCAAATGGGTGGCATTTCATCCTTGATCTGTTGCCCTGAGGCCTGATGCACCGCAGGAGAGGGACTGTTGAGCCCGTGAGACGTGGTGTTTCTTGTGTTGATCCAAGAATTGGGAGGTACCCAAAGATGAAACTGGATGAATTATGTTGTGACCTGTCGTGACGTCACTGAAATGATGGTTTATATATGGGGATTTTCCCCTAAATCACTTATGTTCTTTTATTTTCAGGTTAGTGAATTATTATAATTCAGCCCAAAGGAATATCTTCATGGCAAAAAATGAGGAAAATGATGATAACCCATGGAATCGGGAATCGGATACCCCATTTTCAAACACACCCATAGGGCTCAAATTGAATTAGTGTCTGATCTATTTGCCCTTTCTCTACATGCCTGAAGGACCAACATGGCCAAATTTGACCAGCGGGTACCAACAAAGTGGGAACTGGACATCACGTGACAATGGAAAACTGTTTGCTGTCCTTCCAGGTTTTCGAAGTCGTTGGGATCGGAAGGTGATGATAGGCAAACAGAGAGGACCTTCCAATTCCACCAAGAAACACAATTCATTTGGAGTGTATACTGTAATCATAGTATTTGAAGGGACAGGTGATTCTTCTTGGAAATACTGAACCTGGTGATGTATGGAATTCACTTTTCCTCTTTGTCAAAGGATGTGTTTCCAAAGGCTTGGGTACAGACGGATCCCAAAAATTGAGGGCTTAGTCTTCCATGTTCAGAGACCCAAATATCAAAGGTCCATAAATATCCATAAATATCCATAATCCATATTTAATCCATAAATCATCCCATTCGATGATCCACAAAAAAGTACCCTATTGACTTCTCTCCTGTCGCTGCCAGGAAGTGGCACCCGAGTACAGCGTGGAACTGCAAATTCTCCCCTTGCAGCTGACGGCCCCTCGGATGAACTGTGCTACTTGGGTAACGCTAGAAATCGGGGGTATTGGACATCAAAAGTTCATAAACATAACCAATGATTAATTGTAGGGGTTAGCTCCCGGCTTGACCAACAAAAAAGGCTTGGATGATGAGTTTCCGCCAAAATATATGGCAGTTTGAGGGTTCAACTATGTCCAACTCTGTCCAACTCTGTGGCTTGTTGGTTGATGATATTTTATGCACGGACCAATGGATATCTCGTCATGATTCACGCGATACAATGGATGTCAGATGTTTGTATATCATTTGGAAATTCAATGGATACTATATCACAAAAATTGAGCATCGATTGTGGAGATAACATGATATAACCATATATAATCATCATTTTCCGTGGATTTTTCCCGGAAATCGAGCGCCTCACAACTTGTTTTGATGGTTTCTTCATCCCATGTCGTTCGCGTTCGCGCGGCTTCAGGTGGATCAGGACACCCTGAAGTTTGCCGAGGAGTTCTGGCAGGACTGCTGCATGTCCGGAGACCTAGGACTGCATGGTGAGTGAATCATGGTGGATCTGGTGGTTTGAACATTTGAAAATCACCTTAAGGTAAATTAACATAAATTAACATGGTAAATCATGGAAGAAAGATATCCAAAATCATGGTTTTAACATGGTATATAGAATGGTTGGTGGTTTTTACCAAGGTATGTTGGTTTTCCCATATATCATGGAAAATCACCTTAAGGTAAATTAACATACACAAAAATGGCCCTTAACAGTTATACTGGTGGTTTGGAACATGTTTTTATTTTCCATTTCATATATGGGATGTCATCCTTCCCATTGACTCATATTTGGTTGGTGATTTTACGGGATCATCTGAAGGGATGAAAAATACTTGGAGAATTGGACGAAAAGTGAAGACAATCGGAGACAGATTACGGACAAAAATGAGATTTTCTACCATGGCGAAAAAGGGGTGTTTTTTTCTATGTTTAAAATGAGAAAACTGGGGATGGGGATGGGCTGATGGATGGGTATCAATGGATTGCTCAGCAAAATTGGTTTTGCTTAAAAATCACCGGAAACCAGTGTGAAATGATCAGCAAATACAGGGGGGGACGACCATCATCGTCGTTTTTCTGGTCGTGCCAAAAAAAAATGGCCATAGTGGGGAAAATGATGATGGACCATCAAGATGTGAGGTACTTATGTTCAGACAAACCCATATATATATAATTATATATATATGTAGAATATATATATATATATAGATAGATATAGATATAGATATAGATATATATATATATATTATGTATAATACCTATATACTCAGAGTATGTCCCTTGAAGAAAGTGTTTGGTTCTCCTAGATATCCCTTAGAGAACCTTCCTGCCATGGGGTATGTTCTCCAGAAAATCTGTGCTTGAAACGTCCGTCGACGGACTCCTGAGACTGAGGTCCACCTATGTGGAAGAGCCAGATGGCGAGGCGGTGAAAAATATGATCAGGATCCACAGAATTACACTCTGGTAATGACTAACATAGCTATTGAAAATGGCCCTTTATGTTGGATTTTCCCATTAAAAATGGAGATTTTCCATAGCTATGTTAGTTTACTAGAGGGTATAGGATTTTAATGGAGTACCCATCAGGACTCAACAACCCGGACATCCGGACATCCCCAATTTGGGTTTCTGACATTGGGTTTGCCGGTATGCCCCTAGACATGGGATTATTTACACTCCCACGGGTCCCACATGGTTGGTTATTGCGAGAGTTTATTATTCGATTTACCAGAGAATATAGGGAAAAAAATCGGTTCTAACCATCGACACTTGCGAGTTAAGACATTAATCTTTGGTTGGGCTATCCGATGGGAATCAAATAATCCCTTTGCCGCCCCCATAGAGATGGTGGCTTAACCTTCAACAATGGGGTTTAAATACAGTTTAACCATCTTGAATTTTGGATAGGTAGCCAATATATGTATATATATAATATAATATATATATAATATATATATATATATAGTAAGTACCACCCGAGAAGCCTCAGGATTGACTGCAGGATCTATCCATTTTGGGGATCATAAATATTAGAGGGGTAGGACTAATAACAATACTTTCCCATACATCCATACATCTTTCCTTAAACCAACCCAATCAGAGAAAAAAACAAAATGGTCAGTGCTTCTATCCCCATTTGTATGGGTTCCATACCCATTATTAGAAGATAAGTCTAGGGACATTCAAGCAAATGGTTATGGCCAATGGCTCAAAATTATTACCCGCCGGTAATCACATGTTGCCATGGAAAATCCTTCATTTATAGTTGATTTTCCCGTGAAAATATCCGTTTGTAGGGGATTTCCAATAGCCACTTTTTATTACCAGAGGGTACCCAAAAACATTGAGCGGTTTTGATACAAAATAAGTGCATGTGTGGATCCCCTGGTACGCCTTTGATGTTGTCCTAACCTTTTTTTTGTGAAATCTGCACATGGGCTGCAAAAGCAAAGTCCTGGTTTTGAAGAGAACGGTCCAATTAAAATTCCAACTATTGGATAACAAAATGAGGATATCTGATTTTGGAGACAAACTGCAATGATAATATATCAATGGATGAGTTTGAGGGAAATGTTGCAGGAAAATGTACTCGTACATCCAAATAATTATAAAGATTTCCTGTGTATAAAAAAACAGCGGGGTTATGAATGATCATCAAACTCTATTAGGGGCTGTCTTAACCCCGGTTATTGGGGGGTACCATTGGGGAGTGCCACTTGACTCTTCATGAATGTAGTAATGTAATATGACCAATTTGAATGCTATACAATCACCCAATCACCATACAATCATATATATAATTATATATATTATATATATACATATATTATATAGATATATTCTAAGCTATACAGGTATAGCCAGTTTTCTAGACAGACCGAAAAAAATCCGTTTCAATGGGTTAACTACCCATGTTCAACACGGTTTTTTCATCCCGGATCTATGGTGGTTAGATCCGCGATAGAAAATCCCTGTGAATGTGAAATTCAAATATCATCATGTTATTTATGCCATTAAACCACCCACATAGCCAAATATATCCATACATATGTATATATCAGATCATGCATTGTCAGATTATGCAGGTTGCCTCTTCAACCAGGTTCGAAAGTATTTTGAGGGTTCAATCACCTAATATCAAGTGAAAATATAACATGTTTCTGATATTATGAATTTAAAATGGTGATTGTCGATAGCTTTTTGTATGTTTACCAGAGGGTTTACCCATTGATCATCATTGTGCACCATGAACATCATCATTATCAATATTGTTAACCATTATCAACCATCACTAACATATAACCATCATTAAGCATCATCAACCATCATTTAGCATCATTAGCCATCACTAACGTATAACCATCATTGGTGAATCATTGGTATCTCCCTTTTTTGAACGGATAAATCCAACTGATCTCTGCACATTCCTTCCCTGCCAGGACTATGTTGCACAGGCTGGCATCGTTGAGGTGGGATGCTGCTGATGGCGTTCAAATGTGAAAATGGTCAAGACTTCAAGAATATAATTATATTATCATTATATAAATTGAGGGAAAATTCCAGGTCGGTACCAAAATCAGAGGTACTGATCTATGTAAGGTCTATATTTTAGGCCTAAATGATGGCCTATGTAAAGGAAATTCCCCGCAAAATATGGCACTACATTGTACAGTACCTCCATTTTGGAGTCCTGAAACTCCCATTGATAAACATGTATAGTATTGTATCATATATCATATGTATACATATATATATAATTATATACATACATACATACATACATACATACATACATACATACATACATACATACATACATACATACATACATACATACATATCATACATATCATACATATCATACATATCATACATATCATACATATCATACATATCATACATATCATACATATCATACATATCATACATATCATACATATCATACATATCATACATATCATACATAATATTGTTGGGTTTTTAATATGGGGCGGGTTGTCAAAGCCTCCTCTACCATGGCAGATGTTGGTTGATTTGGTGGGAAAATAGCCGAGCCGAGTGAAGATGAATACTAGAAAACAACCATCAATTCTCACGGGAGACCTCCCCAAAACAGCCGTTCTAATCGGGAAAAGGATACCCTCTGGTATATTAACATAGACCCTGGCAGATAGGGGAAGACTAGTTTCCATTAAAAATTGGTGATTTTCAAGGTCTATGTTAATTTACCAGAGGGTACTATCCATGAATATCAATTAATACCATCATATCCATTACTATCCATTACTATTCATGAGTATTCATTAGCATTCCATTAGTATCCCATCAAAATAATCCATTAATATTCATAATTATCCATTACTATCCATTAACAACTAATTTTCACCTGATGTTGGGGTGTTCCCAACATCTTCGGCAGGAAAATGAAGATGAACTCCATCCAGGCTGACACCCTTCTGTGTCAACTCGAATTGGGGCTATGTAAAGATGTAATAAATGGGGTAGATTATATAAAAATTAGTACGATATGTGTAAAATGGATTTTATAGATATTGTATATACTATATATTATATTATATTATATACATATTTGTAAAAATTGTGTTTACATCAAATATTTAACCATATGTACATGCTTTATGAATACATATTGTATGCGTATAGATAGATAGATAGATAGATAGATAGATATATATGTGATCTTTATAATATATATATAATAATGTATTGTTATAATATATATACATACAGATCAGTTTTTAGGGGCCAACTGAAGCAGCAAAACTCAGGATTTTCCGAGGGTCTACCGGAAGGTAAATGTGATATTGATCCAAAACCATGCGAAAAGCCGCTATTGTGGCGGCAATGAAAAGCTCTAAGATACGACAGCAGAATATGGTGTCCGTTCGTTTTTCGGAGCCGCAATGTGCTTCCGGGAAGACTATCACAAGATCCGCCAAAGCCCGAACCATCCTCCCTACCTAGCCCGGGTTGTCCCATCATTTTGAGGGTTACAGCGAATCTATCTCCCAAAAAGCAAACACCAACCACCCTCAAAGCTTGCACTATCATTTAAGGGGTAGTGCGAATCAGCATGGAAAAGATATGAAAAGATAGGCTTAGTTGTCTTGGGCGGTGTCTGTCTGCGCATCGACTTCGACCTAGCCCGAAAAGGACATTTCAAGCAGCTGGTCGCCACAAGGGAACCATCTTGATTTTCACTGGAATTTTCAAAATGTTCCATCATGTTCCCATTGTTTTTCCTATATCTTTCCCATTTTCCCATCATTTTCTATCATTGTCTATTGATTTCCCATAATGTTCTATCGTTTTCCAATGATTTTCCCACTTCTCCCATGTTGTCATTGACTTTCCGCCCAAGATGCTGAGAAAAATCGTATTCCGACCTCCGTTCCATTGGCAGATCCGAGCCAAGCCCTGAACTTTGGCCGCTCGCCCAAAGCTGGAAGCAGCGTGCCCCTGTTCTTTCAGGAGGCGCCGAGCCGACCCGACTGGGGACCAGATGACTGATCTGGAACAATGCCATCAACCTGGTTAATGGATGTTAATGGTCAGTGATGGTGATTAATGGTTAATGATGGTTTTCATAAATGATGGTTAATGATGGTTACTGATAGTTAATGATGCTTAATGTGGGTAAAACAATGTTAATATAAACAACCCATGACTGGGAATGGTAAACATACCAGCTGTAAACATGGTGACTGGGGGATGGTTTATGATTGTTTTACCCACATTAAAATCATGAGACATTCGTGACAAGTTGGAACTCTCATTTGACGGAAAATTTACGGGGAAGAGAAGACCTCTACAATCTGCGAGATGTGACCAGGGAAAATCTATGGTGATGTTTTCAATAATTTGATTGGTCATCATTTTTCTAACTGGTCTTGTTATCCAACATAGCTGTTGATTAGACCTCTAGAAGTGGTTGTGTTATCCCGCCAGAACTTGTTCGCCATGATGTTTATATAGTTTTGTTGATTGGAAACCTGAATGTTGAACCCAAGCAAAATTGTCCTTGTCAAGCTTCACGAAGTTGGCCCCAAATGATAGATACGTTTAAATCAGCATCATGATCATAATGGCCCCTTTCATTTCCCCTAAAATGATCATATGAATCATATACAATCATGACCTTGGCTCTTAGCTGTTTCGTCGTGCTGGCACTCAGAACTCGCGTGCCAGCACTCGCCTGCTCAGCACTCACTCCAATGCATTTTTCCCGGTGTGCATCCTAGTAGATATGTTTATCTTGATTTAGATAGTGGATGCTTTTATTGGAATAGGAAAAATGCATTGGAGTGACGATAAGCATGAGATATCATGAGATACTCATCACATTCATGAGAGCCACACAAGTACCTCCAAGTGGCGTTGTTTTTTTCAACACCCTGAAAGAATTTACCCTTTTGCAAAATGCATCCGGACGTCAGGCAGATATTTGCACGTTACCGGATGCTTTTTTCACAGGAAAGTAAATGCACCGAGGTATGAATAGAATAATAAAGCCCAATGCGTTTCGAACTTGCGATTTACTAGCCCTTTAAGGTCTAAAATTTGTATGGATGTTTTTTTTTTCCCGGATCTAGTTAAATGCATTTACCTGTATCACAATGCAAAAAAAAACACTGCGTGACGAACCTGCGTGCTAGCACTCAGTGTTGCGCGTGCTGCGGGCTGGAGCTGCTAAGCTTTGGCTTGAAAACACGGGAAAATAATGATACAATCCCATAGTTGGTCAGGAAATGGTATCATATTATATATATATATATTATATATATAACACTATATAACTATAACACATATATATATATATATACATTATGCAATAGTATACATCCACATGATATTCCCATTCTACCAATGATATCCCCATGGTTTCTGGCTTTCCCATGATATTCCCGCACGTAGAGGTCAAGGTGGGCAGCCTTTTCGTGGCAATAGACTACAAGGCCAAACGTTGGCGAGCCCAGCGGTAGGAAATGCTGGGATTGTGTGTGTCTCTAAGTTTGGCCATGTAGAAAATAAGTGTTTCCTAAGTTTCCTCCAATGTTTACCGCACCAGTTGCGGGAGGTGTGTCTGAAAATCACGAGAACGTGTTTAAAGATGTTCAAAGCAATCCCTGGGGAAAACAAGACATCCTTTTCCCCATTGGCAAACGGCCATTTGTTTTTCTTCACCCACATCGTATCGGCGTCGAAGGCCTGCTTTGGATCGGAGCCTGCTGCTTCCAGCTGTCCCCTTCAATCAATTGTCCATTCAAAAAATAGGAATATCAATTCTTACCAGTCTTTCAATGGTAAAATTCACCATATTTGACCTTTTTTTATGTGTGTGTGTGTGTGTTCAACATGGGTTCCCCTGAAATTAATCCATTGAGAGACCCTGAAGACGACGTCGCACTGAGGTATCGATACGGAGGCCCTGAAACGGGGCGAACTTTGGCAGCCGCTCGGACCAAAACAACTCACCGGCGCATGTTGTTGGTAACTTTGGGCCTGGTCGAAGCATGGTGATATTCGACTATAGTTGGTGTAGATATTATACGATATTATGAAATGTAAGTTAAATGTACTCTCAAATCCATGGTGATATTCTAATATGTTTTTTAGTTACATTATTGTTTCCCAAGTTCATCTATAAATGGGCCATGTTTCATGGCGATGTTAAATAACCAGAGGGTACATCAAAGCATTGTGTGTGGGGCTATAGTTTCACTCTTGATGTGTATGTGTTGACCCATGAGAAACCCCTGACATTGCCCCACTACATCGGCTAAAAGAACCCAGTCATTCCTGAACCTCAATCTTTAGTGAATGAGTTTCTTCAAAGACAGGGGTTGGCCACCTATCAGAACTCCAAGTTGCTCGTCGAATGTCATCCAGGCTGGTGAACGCACTTCCCATTCTGGAGGGTTTGGAGGTCCGCGACGCTGTCAATGGATGGGTTTTAAGGGACCTGGGAGAACATATGGAGATGTCTTGTAGATATTCCCTGAAACCAATTCCGAGAATTTTTTGGACCTGCAAAAAATGAGGTTGAACCTGAGTTTAGCAACAAGATTAGGTGATTTCCATGGTGTTTTAGGTTAATAGCCCTGGTGTCTTCATGTTTGGGTATGAGTTGAGCAACAAGTCATTGGTGTAATCTTTCTCGTTTAATCTTTCTGCAACCCATCAACTGCATATTCCCACACGTCAGTGACTCGGGGTTTAATATAGTTTAATAATGTTTAATATACAAACATCCAGATTTGGTACGAGTTCAAGCACTCAGGCAACCAACAATTTGGTCTCTGGTCTCGTATGCTCGATTCCTTCAGGCTTGACGTTTGCCCCAAGTGGAATGAAGCGCAACGCAGAGCCAGTTTACGCCCGTTTGAGGCAATAACGAAGGATTGAGAAATTACCCATGTGTTTAATTCGAGTTTTTGGTCACTGCATGCATGTAGGATACCCACTGATGGTTTTGAGTTTCCCATTTTTGAGACCAAGTTTTTTTCCAGGTTTCTCAGTTTCTCAGTTCAAAAACATAAATGCAGATACCGCACTTTCAAGTCTTGTATGACACCATCACCCAAGCGTGCTATCCATTGCAATCTGAAAACGCTAAGTTCAAGCAAAGTCCTTTGTGACTGGTTAGAGTCTCCACCCACCATCTTAGATAGCTAGGTTACTGTTTCTGGCTACAAATGGAGGAATAGCATCCCAGCACAATTTAACATTGAACCCTCTGGCATTGGTACTGTCATAGAACATGAGCTCAGCCGAGCTTTGACCACACTCAGGTGAGATTCACAAAAGTGGTTGTGGGGGCACTCGTGTTTTCTGGGGGGGTGGAGGCAGACTTGGATTGCAAGGTATCATAAGGTATCCAAGAAAACTGAGTATAGATTTCAAGGTGAAAGAAACCGGTGGTGAACCCGGTGTTTTCTTAATGGTTTTTGCCACAGAAATCGATGATTTCACCATGAGAAGCTGCAGCTCGGGGGATAACCATTTGCCTTGTTGATTCCCATGCTGGCGATTTTTCAGGTCTATCAGAAACGGGGCCTTGAGAAGGTTCTCAATGAGGCCTGGTCGTTTGAAGCGCTGCGGCAACGTCTCCCCACGTGAATCTTTTGAAATTTTTCAGAGCTTCGTTTTTAGAGGACGGACTCCAATGTGATATCAATTGATATATCAATTGATCTATTTTGGCTGGGTAAGTTACCCAATAGCTTTGTTTTGAGCGGTTTTTTGAATGGGGGACATGTTTCACGCCCCAAAGAAGTCCGCTCCAGTGACTTGGACGAACATCCAGAGATTTTATGGCACCAGTGTCATCATGACCCATTTCTCCAGTGAAATCCGAAGTTTTTTTGGTTTAAATCCCCAATGTGGTCGTGAAAATACCGCATTTCTGCTTATGAAACCTGAATTGGTTCGTGTGAACTTGGAGCCATAACCCACCAGTTACATAGTGGATGAGCCACTTAGGGCAAGTGGTCACTGGGATGAGAAACCCAGCCAGCCTACTACGGAAATCCTAGGGCAGTTCACTGAAGACCTATGTGTGCATTGGCCAAAAGTTGGATTGTATACCCGCCCTATGGGGGATGGTCATCATGATGTTTATTAGAGATTCAAATATCAATGGCGGACTCGCTTTATGGAATGGATGACGAAAAAAGACATCTACCATGCATCCTCCAGTAAATTTGCAAAGACCCTCTATGATAGGGTTTGGAAGATTAGGGAAACCACTAAGAATTGCTTGTTTTCAGGTCAAACTGTTAATATACCAGAGGGTATATGTTCGATATTAAACATGATCAATGATTAATTAACCATTATTACTCAATATTAATCACTATTAATCATTGTTAACCAATACTAATCATTATTAGCAATTACAAACCACTACGAACCACAGAGGGAAACTTGACCATGAACCAGATAGTTCTTTTGCCTAACGTCTCGCAGGTGGCACAATGCTGGGGCGCAGACTTAGACCGGACCCAGGTCTTGCGTTGCTTGCCCGGGCCTGAAAAGATGCAGCGGGACACGGCCAGGAGTATGTATATAAATCTACCCAAAGTTAGGGTTATTGGCATCTCAAATGATCTTATTATCTTATATGGGGATATAGTAATGATGAATAACAATAATAGTAATAATAACAATAGTAATAACACGTATACAAGCAACAGTTGATTTTAACAATATATATATATAATTGATCCGTTCATCGAACGAAGAAACAACTTCTGTTTTTTTTGTAGCACAGGGAGTGGATCTCTGGAACACAGCCAATTTGTTGTGTGCATTAAAATCCGATGAAACATGTCAACGTCGATATCTCGGTTTGTCAGAAACTAGGCTACCCCAAGGATTCATGATTGCGCTGTTTTTCCCCATTCATAGTGATCATTTTGGCATGTAGATGCATGTAGATGCATCTATAACAACAGGTTTATCACCATCTTCACCAGTTAAAGTGGCATTTTTTGCTCCGTGAATCCCCCCTTTTGTTCACTTCCACCCCTGGAGACCCTCGGACCCTGTAAAAACCCTGGGGACCCTGGCGTTTTGCCCCCAGGTCGGGCATCACCCCGATCCGCTCCATCGCCAACATCAGTGGCGGCTTTGCGGAGATGGTTCCGGGGCCAAGCGGAGTTTCGAGATGGAGATAGACCAGAGCTATGGTTAATGGATGGTTAAGAATGGTTAACGATGGTTAATGATGGTTAATATATGGTTAATCTATGGTTAATATATGTTTTTACTATCTGGTTGGTGGCTTCAAAGATTTTTATTTTCCATCATATATGGATAATCCTTCCCATCGACTAATATGTTTCAAGATGGTGAAAACCACCAACCAGAATAGATAACTGCAGAATATCATAGAGCTAGAATGATGTATATATGATATATATGTAACATTATGTAACCATAGTATAGATAGCCATAGAATATGTATAACATTGTATAGCCATTATACAGTAACTATAGATGGAGAGAGAGCCATAGAGATGTGGAGATAGAGATAGTTATGGCATGTTATGGCTATCGATAATTACAAAATAGATATAGATATAGTAGCCATGATATAATATATATATATAATATATATATGTACCTATATATATATACATATGTTTTCCGCAGAAGTAGGTTGTTTTGTTCCATATATGATATGCGTTTCACAGGAGTTTGTTATCGACCTACTATTATTCGTGCTTGGTTCATTGCCGGCCATGGGCTTTCTTGGCGGAAACCACCAAGTTCCCAAGCATTAAGATCTGACCAAAAACATGCAGATCTTCCTCGTTGTTCGGTAAAAACATTGGGAGATAGCCTTGAACAAAAATAAAAATATAATGGGATATTAATGGATATAATGGGATATATATAATGGGATACTAATGGAATATTATTAAGTTGTCACATGAACAATTTGGACATCTTTCCACAAGAGGTTGTTGTACTCGCAGCAGCAATGTGTGGGCATGTCTGAAAATGGGGTATACCCCCCCAAAAGGGCTAGTGGGAAAATGGCGGTACACAATCTTGTTCTTTCAAGTATCTGAATTTCAGACGAACAGATAGATAGATAGATAGATAGATAGATAGATAGATAGATAGATAGATAATTAGATAGATAGATAGATAGATAGATGATAGATATAGATAGATATAGATAAGCCGCATATATATATATATATATCTATATATATTATATATATTATATATATATATCATAGTTTACACCTAAAATCCCATGATCTTGGTGCTTCAAGCCGGGCGGGACCATTGGTTGAAGTGTTTCCTCCCATTCGGCAGGTGCTGGATCCCTTAAAGCAGTACCTCGCAGGCTCGGAGCTGAGACGTTTTGGGACATGGATTTGCTTGGAAAATACGGATTTTTTATGGGAAAACCCATGGAACATATGGAACTTCTATGGGAAAACCCATGGAAAATGAATGAAAATCAAAATATGGAACTTCTATGGGAAAATCAATGGAAAATACTTGGATTTCTAGCAAAACCCATGGAAAACCCGTGGAAAAACGGTTCGATTCCTGCCTAATCGATCCAAATCGACCTGCTTTGTTGCTAGAAATGGAGTTGCTCATGGGAAAGTCCCCAGAACATCCCCGCTTATGTTGTGATTTCACCACCACACTAGTTAAATCTAGTTCATCGCTTCATTTAGGTCTCCTAAATTAATATGTCCACCTAGTCACTTTCAGTAACTTCACTTACGACATAGTTAAGATAACTATTTTTCCAACTCCAGTTATAGTTAGATAATGTTCGATAATTATAGCCCATTTATATACTCCAGTTATACTTAGATGATAAAAAAAAAACATTTTCAATAGCTATGTTAAATTACCAATTACCAGCTATAAATGGCTATTTATATACTCCAGTTATAGTTTTATTTTTCCATCTATTGGGAATTTCATCATCCCAACTGACGAACTCATATTTTTCAGAGGGGTAGGTATACCACCAACCAGATATAGATGGTATATGATTATTGATAACTATTGATAACTCAAGTTATAGTTAGATAATTATAGCCCATATTGTTTCCAAATTCTCGCAACGCTTTTCTCAATCGCAAGATTTCTTGCAGCTCCCCCAAAATCGTAATATGTTTTTGAAATATTAAGATTTCATGGTTTTCTGGCTTAGCTGGTATATATATATTACTATTGATAGCTATAGATAGCTATAACGATTGTCCCCATGTAGACGCCTTCTGACCACCTCCGCGCCGATCATCTGCAGGTGAAGATGCAGAACACGTCTCCAGGACCATGCTACGAGGCGCTGCTGCGGTAGCGGAACCTATTTTGGGCCGTGGTTGTTGAAACGAAAGTGGTAGGAACATGCCAAGAAAAAAATGTTGGTAAATGATAGGAAAATGGTAGGAAATTGCGAAGAAAATGCTGGTTAATAGCATGTCTATATCTAGTCATTGTCATAGACAAAAAAAAATGGTTGTTGAACAGTTGGACACGAATTAAGCTAAAGATCATCTCTATACTACTATACCATCTTGAAAAAGTACAAAGACAGATACTGATGACAAAGCTTCTACTCGGGCTGTTTTCCCATTTCCTATAGATGATACCCTCTGGTAATTTAAGATAGCTATTGAAAAATATTGAACATACCCCATTAAAAAATAGTTGATTTACCTATTCAAAATGGTGATGTTCTATAGTTATGTCAACGTTTACCAGGCCGGGTATTGATTCGGAGTACTACAGTAATAGTGGATTCGGCGATTCGCTGATTTAAACTCTCCATGCTGGCTATGGTTAAAACCTATGTCTCAAAGATATCTTCATAGATACCCTCTGGTAAACTAACATAACTATGGAAAATCATCATTTTTAATGGGAAAACTCACTGTAAATGGCCATCTTCAATAGCCATGTTAAATTACCAGAGGGTATATCCAACTATAGGTCATTTGAGAAATTTATATGCCAATATATATTTTTTATATCCACACTGTTAGGTTCATCCCCATCTCACGTCTCTTCCAGGCGTCGTCTCCTTCCTTCGCCACGTCACCGTGGAGAGCATCGATCTCACCGAGCGGGTCTTCGTGGGAGCGCAGGCAAAATTCAGAGGGGCGTCAGCAGTGGCTCCTGTTGCTTGATGAATGTTAATGATTAATGTTGGTAAAGTAAACCATCTACATTGCATAGAATCTACACATTCACCATTTCTATGGGTGGTATAAAGCATCAAATCATATCAAATCCATATGGATGGTTTATTGTTATTGATTTAGCAACATTGACATTCTGGTCATTTATGATAGGGTTTTATGGATCAAAATATGGCATAGACATGGGTGTAACTGATAAAATGATCGTCGGTTGATGATGGTACTTGGGGGTGCAGCTGTTTTTTTAATGTATAAACTTGGTACTTATCCCCATGAATTCGGATAGAACCTCTAGAACTGCACCCTCATGGGAATATACGTTCGAATAGGTTGGAGATTATCATCATCCATCAATGGAAGCCCTATTTACCACCCAGTACAATGGAATGGCAAACAGTTTTGAACACTGCGCATGTGGATATCATGCTGATATAATGGGATGGGGTAAACTCACATAGATGTGGAAGACACGTGGTTTTCCGTTCGGAACATGATTTACGGCGGGTGTTGGACATCTATGTTAGTTTACCGGAGGGTATATAGACAAGAATATGAACCAACATGATCATAGTTCATGGGATAAGCATATATATATATATATACAGACCCGCCAACCCCGCCAACCCCGCGAACCCCGCGCGAACCCCGCCAACCCCGCCAACCCCGCCAACCCCGCCAACCCCGCGAACCCCGCGAACCCAGCGTGCTTCTCTGTATACGTATGCATACGTATGAATGCATGCCTGTATGGGTTTTTCTATGTCTGTATCTATGCATGTATGCATTTAGTGAGTATGTAATTATGTATGATTGTGTATGTTATGTTATGTTTTGTTATGTAATCTAACGTAACGAAAAGTAAGGTAATGTAATGTTATGTATGTATGTATGTATGTATGTCTATACATACACATGTATTTTAATCCATGTATGATAAGCATTTATAAACATAATACTTAGACTTATGCATGCATGTTTCATTAATAGACTGCTCTATTTCTTCACAAGCGCAGCCGTCACATAGAACGGAACAGTCCAAGCCACGGGGGGAGGGGGGGGTGACTTTGATTCAGACGGAGCAAAAACGCGCGGGAAGAGAACAAAGGAACAAGTACAAGCCAAGAACAGAAACAAGAACAACATTTCACAATCAGACACGCCGGCAGGCCGGCGGATTTATGGCATTGTTTTACCCACATTAAGCATCATTAACTATCAGTAACCATCATTAACCATCATTTATGAAAACCATTATTAACCGTTAATCACCATCACTAACCATGATTAACCAGGACTGCCGTTGATGGGAACATCTTATCCTTTGAGAATGGGAACGCCTTGGCGTTGCTGCTAAACCTCTTCACCAACGATTTTGCCAACCAATAAATTATGGGTTCTTCAAAGAAATCAATAAAGCACATCTGGTTGGTGGTTTGGAACATTTTTATTTTTCCATCTATTGGGAATGTCATCATCCCAACTGACGAACTCATATTTTTCAGAGGGATAGGTGAACCACCAACCAGATATGTTTAACAGAAACTGTTTGCCCACTAATCCTGATTCGGTTCCCCTAATGTTTAAATATTACCCGTTTACGAAACCCTGCTTCGAACCAGGGGGTCTCGGGTATTTTTTCTTTGGTGGCGAAGGGATCATTTAAGATGACCCCGAGGTTAGAGATGTGGATTAACCCTATACTTATCCCATAGGGTTATATATATATAATATATATATATATTATATTAACTTATACACTTATAACTGGGGTTATCCATATTAACCCTATATGTTATATATTAACCCTATATTATATATATAATTATATATATAATCCACATAAATTGGGAATATAATCCACTTATAGGGTTCTATAATCCACTTATAAACTGGGAATATCATCCACTTTATTGGGATTCTATAATCCACTTATAAACTGGGATTAATAACCCTCTACCGTGGATTTTTTAAGCGCGAGCCTTTTTGGATTCTCCCACGATCCGAAAAAGAAACTCAGGCAGCGCTCGAATATGCCAACAGCCGCCGGCATCTCAGGTCTTTTGCAGGGCAGTGGCTGCGTCTACCGTTGATGATTCGTCATTGAATAGTCCCATGGATGAAAATATGATACAGTGGTGCTCCCCCAAGTTATGTTGGTTTATAACCACATCTACCACAAGCCGAAGAAAAACTTGGAGTTATGTTCACCGACTTAGCTAATTCCTCCAAAATCCCATCCAAAATCCCATCCAAAATCCCATCAAATTCTATTAGATGCCCACTAAATCTTGTGAAAACCACCTTCTGAAAGCAGCATGTTTCATGGTGACATTCCACCACCTTCCAAAACCAATGCCATTGCTGTATGAAAAATCACCCACTCCGAGGCTTCACCAAGACCCCAGCGTCTGGATCCAGGTGGGCACAGATTTTACCTAAGGGAAAATTAAAAATTGGTGATTTCATGGGATCTATATGTGGATTCTACGAAGAAAAATGGGTGAGATGATCTAGAAAAAGTGGAGATTTATATAGATTTATGGTATTTATGGCTAAATGTAGCATTTGACCGTCGTGAAAATTGTGGATTGAAACGGCCACATTTTGGATTTCAGATGATTGAAACCTTAAAAAGTTGGGATTTTTCACAAGCATAAATGTGTTTAAAATAGCGTGCAAAAAATAGCAGCAAGAATGATACATATACCTAGCATAAGATGGTGATTTCACCGGTTATCATCGATCAATGGCTGTCAATGTGGCCATCTTGGATTTGCCGGGAAATCCGCTCGGGAATGTATTGGGAACATGTGTTATTCTTATTCTTGTGGAGGGTTCCTGGATGGCAAATCCAATTTATTGTAATTTATCTTTATTTTGGGGGGCTTTTGGATGGCAAATCCAAGTCAGAAAATTGTTAGCTGATGCTGAATTTCAGCTGAAAATGATCATTAGTATCATTACAGTAACCAATGGATTTTGGGCAAAGCAGCCCAAATATAAGCCATGCAAAACGAGTGTTTGGGTTTGAAGGTGTCCTAAGCTACTCCACCAGGTATCTAAGATCAAAGAGTAGGCAATGCAAGCAACGTATCCCCATGATGCCCATCAAAGCAGATGAAGTGTGAAGATGATCCTGCATTGCCGATGGAAACATGGGCACATGCGGCATAACCAACAAAGATGACAATTTGGAGATATTTGATATTTGGAGGCTAGTTCTGAATATGTCAGAAATGTGAGATAGCCCATGAGAGAAGCTGATGAAGACGACGTGTGCATTCATATGCGTATTTGTACTGTAATATGTTCTAATTATTTGTTTGCATGTGTGCTCAAAATCAGCGAAAACAAGCAGTAGAGGAGGTACTAAACATATCTAAACATACCAATCAGTCCTGCCATCACCTCATACTTCAGAACGAATCTACTGATACCCTCTGGTTATTTAACATAGCCATGGAAAACGGCCCATTTATAGATGATTTTCCCATTAAAACCTCCATTTATAAGGGATTTTCCATGGCTATGTTAAATAACCAGATGGTAATTCAATGGGTTTTAGATATAGCTTTTTTATGGGTTTTTTTTAGGAATAAGTGAGAATTTGCTAGTCCAGGGTATGCCCATACGAATGTCTTAATGCTACTTCAACGGGAAGGAAGAAAAAGCCCTTGCTGATGCATCAGATCCAGGGTTTTTAGGCCCATCGCATCTCCATTGGAAATCATCCGAATAGATGAATCAATAGTCCATTGCTTGTTTTTACTATATATACATATTATATACATATTATACTATATATACTATATACATATACTATCATATGAAACATACATCTATATATATACATATATATCTTTATACATGGGTAAATTATAACGACCTCACTGTTCTCCCGAAGCCTGGATCATGGCTAGGATTCGGGGAATGATCCCAATATGGTCGTATTTCATCTTATTTCAGGTTAGTGATTTTTTTTAAATAATTTACCCAGCTAGTAATATAATATATATATAATATATATATATAATATATATATATATACACCCTCCTGTAAATGTTTAGATGTGGAAAACTCACCATGAATGATTACAATGATTCGATCATTCCCGAAGCTTCCCCGCTTCCCACATCGTGAAATTGTATACCCCATGCTTATCAACATAGAACTGGAACGTCAGCATGGTTGGTAAATCTTCAGGTAGATCATCCATAAACGGATCATCAAGGATAATAAAGATAGATAATCCATAAATGGATCATGATCCAATCATTATCAAAATGGGTCTATCCATGTGATAATCCATTGGATCATTATCCAATCATTATCAATGGATTGTCCAAATCATTACCCATTATCCATTTAAGTGGCTATGATAATCATCATTATCATGGATTATAATAGTCTTAATCTGCTTGGTGGTTTGGAACATTCTTTATGTTTCCATTTCATATATGGGATGTCATCCTTCCTATTGACGAGCATATTTTTCAGAGGGGTAGGTATACCACCAACCAGTGGTCATTATCCAATGGATTATCCAATGGTTATACCCTCTGGTTATGACTAACAGTTCGCCACGGTTTTTCGATGGCCCTAATCGAAATAGATGGTTTACCTGGGTTTACCGTTCTTAAAAATGGGTGGATCTTTCCATGGCTATGTTAGTCATAACCAGATGGTAAATTTCCATGGCTATGTCAATCACGGATTATTTTTGTTGTCTTAATGGTCATTATCCAATGGATTATCCAATGGTTATTTGGTGGGTGGTTTGGAACATATTATATTTTTCCATATATTGGGAATTTCATCATCCCATTTGACTATTTTTTTTTCAGAGGGGTAGGTCAACCACCAACCAGATATAGTTATTAGCCATCACTAACCATATAATAACCATATAATAACCATTAATATTAATCATTATTAGCAGTATATTAACCATAGGGGTAGGTCAACCACCAACCAGTTCTTCCCATTGGATCCTGACCCACATTGGATCCCCATCCGGGATGACCCGGCGAGGCCCAGCGATGCCTTCAGCGCCGGGCGCGCCGGACCTCTGGAAGCCGACGCAGGTGGCGCCGGTGAATCCGGTGGCGCCGGTGGCGCCGGTGGCCGATCCCCAAGGGTTTCTCCGTGAAGTGAACAGCAAAGTCAAAAAACCTCTGGTAAACTAACATAGCTATGGAAAATCACTATTTTTAATGGGTAAATCCACTATAAATGGATATAAATGGCCATGGTTTTTAGGTCAAACATCAAGTTTACGCTCTGGTAAACATACAAAAAACTATGGAAAGATCCACCATTTTCGAAGGGTAAATCCACTATTTCTATGGATATAAATGGCCATTTTCAATAGCTATGTAACAAATTACCAGAGGGTAAATTCAAGAACTGGAGATGAAAGGACCATGATTTGGTGTGTATTTTGAAGAACATGGCTGACATGGCTTAACAAAAACCAGTTGCTTGATGAATTCTGCAGGCTTTGCAAGCTCCAGCTCAAGGGGCTCGGAGTGGTTGCCAGTGGAGCGAGGTCAGGAACGAGTTCACCCTGGAAAATACGGGTTAAATATGGGATTTCATGGGATTTACATAAATAGGGAAAATTAGAAATGGATGGTTTATATTGGAAAAGCCTATTAACATGATTTAAAATGGATGATTTGGGATACCCCCATGGATTGGAAACATCCATATCCTCCATATAGTGGAGATCAACAGGGGTTATGGGGATATAATATGATATAATAGGGATCTATTGGAAATGGGAATATCATGGGAATGTACTGGGTACTATCAGCAAGCATGGGAGAAAATGGAGAGTTTGCCCCTCAAAAATGGGATAATGGAATAAGATGGGGATAGCCGGTGAACGAAGGAACCATTGGAGCCTAGAAACATTGCGAATTCCAGCCAGAAACATAACATTGGAGCAAATGCCCTCCATCCAAGTAGAACTGACTTCTACCCTCTTGTAAATTAACATAGCTATTGAAATGGCCAATGTTATGATGAATTCCGGAACTTAAACATTGTGTTTTTTTCCCATGGCGTTCTTCAATGAACGGAGGGTATCCATGTCCCAAGGCACCCAAAACGCTGGCAGGTTCTGCCAACTTCATGCAACCTGGCGGTGCTGCGGAAGGACTTCAAGAGGTCGGGGGGGCATAGATGTGGGAAAAAAGGCCCATTTAGCTCGTTGATTTACCTTAAAAAAGGTGATTGTCCATAGCAAACTGTTAGTTTCCAGGTACCAAACAGAAAAAACCACGGGATGACAGTACGGTATCATCCGTTTTTGACAAAATCATAGGTTACTGAAAAACAATGAATAACCATTTTCTGAGTTTCCGAACTTGGGGTCAGCCATGCCTGCCAGGCTGGCTCCAATCTCACACAAGGCTTGCGCAATACCGGACCTATCCTGGTCGGGGCTCCTGGCAGATCATGGGGTGAAAGCAAGCAGTGTCAGCAGCCATGAAAGGATTGATGGCTTTTACCAGCCATAAACCTGGCAGAAGTTGGGGATAAGCGGATAGTGGATCCTACTAACATGACCGCATGACCTCTTCCTTTTTTGGGAGGGTTGGGAATATCCAAGTGTTGATCATATTTCGGGGATGCGTTGGGTGGTTTGTATTTAAAAAAAAAACGATGTATGGAGCATCTAATTACCATAGGGTCTAGATGTCCACACATATTAATTGGATCAGATATGCATGGGTGAGTGCAAGCATTAATAGGGTGGCATTGATTGTGTGTGGACAGGCACTGGAGTACATAATCTATGATCTCACCTTTTTATTGGCTCTGAAATGCATCTAAAATCATCTAAATATCGGAAACGGGGAGATTCCATCTACTCCAGCATAATTGTGGAATATTGTTGCTACTTAATATATTGCATCTAATACATCTATTTGCATCATTGCAGTAGTATGGATATGTATGCATCTAATTGCATTCATATACATCTACATACATCTACATACATCTACATATATATAATTATATATACACACATCTGAATAGTACTATATAAATCTATATAATGTACACAGAGTTACACGTTTACCGCCCAAGGTGAAGCCCTTCGTGGAGATCAAGCAGGGCGCACCGAAGAAGCAGGTGCCAACCTTCGTTGATCCCCCGTTGATCGGGGTACCGGAAAAAAACCTTTGAAAAGGGCGTCAAAGGTGGTGCTTCATGGGATTTTGGATGGGATTTCCTAGGATTCTTTAGTTAGCTAATGTTGGTGAAGAAAAACTTCGGGGATTTATGATGATCCTGGGCTTGGAGCTGATTCTTGATTTGTCGAACGGAAAATCAACCACTTTAGGAATCTATAATATGTTTATTTGGGAGACCCCTTAAGCATTATGCAAGTCCAATGATAGTACATGTTCGTACAAAAAGTAACCCCCAATCCCAAAAAAAAGATTTTGAGTAACATCAATTTCCAATTTCGAACGCTACACCGTGGCGCGGTTCTTACTTTAAACGTTACCATGTCCGATGGCACCATTGTTCTCCATCTTTGGGAAGATGAAAGCTGGGTCGGAGGCAGGGTCGGAGGCAACCGTTTCTGTAGCGTGTGTTTTTTCTCGACTTTTCTGCCTCTGTTGTAATTCACAACTACTAAGAGATAGAACTACAGTGAGTTGTGGATTGGATTCCTGGTTTGGTGAGGTTCCATCTCACGGATCAAAAATAAAGATCTTGGGAACCACTTTATTTTTGATCATGGTATTGAGTAAACTGTTTGCCCCGTTGGCAACACACGTTTTTTCCGGGGTTGGGATCCGTTCGTTGTGGGAGGTCCTACAATCCGTGGTGAGTGGCATTCCTGTGTGTATCCTCCGACCAGCCATAGGCGGGTCGGGAAGTCGGGACAGGGTCAAAATGTTGGAGTCTTCCCCAAAAAGGCGACCAAACATTGGTGGGTTACCCTCTGGTAATTTAACATAGCTATTGAAAATTACCATTTATAGTGGATTTTCCCATTAAAAATAGTGATTTTCCATAGCTATGTTAGTTTACCAGAGGGTAAACTTGATGTTTGACCTAAAAACCATGGTCTCTGCTGTAGATGGTCCCTTAAATCCATCTATTGATGGTCTCAATGTCAGGTTGATGGTCTCAATGATTTCTGATTTCGGGGAGAATGAAGCCAGTAGTGCTGTGCCTCCCTTTCAGAATGGTCATTTTACCTCTAAGTAAACGATCGAGAGAAATCATTTTAGCCATTTTTAGCCTAATATTATATTATATTATTTAAGTCATCATTATTATTATCATTAATTATCATTATTATCATTATCATTATTATATTATATATATACAAATAATAAAGATGTATTTACCAGACTTTTCCATGACATTTCCATATTTTGTCTCTTCCCCAGCCTGTGGATTCAGAATGTGTCAGGCGTCACCTCGGCGGCCGTCCCTGCCATCCGAGGGGTCACTTGGCGTTCCAGAAATGTCTATAAAAAGGCTATGGTTGAAATGGTTGACATGGTTGAACTATGATATATGGCTATGGATCAATACCTATAAGTACCATTTTTAGTGGGATGAACATCCATTTACCAGCTATTTTGATGTTCACCAGGGGTACAAGGTTTTGACACACTGCAATATATATATAATATAAATGGTGAAACTATATCTAATGATGGTTTTCATGATGGTTTTCCTGAAATAGACATTTTAACCGTTTTTATAGACAATAGAGTTTTCAATCATGATGGAAACCATTAGCCGAGTTCCAAAGTCAATGAAATATGGTTGAAATATGGTTGACTATGGTCAATGATGGTTTTCCTGAAATAGCTGATGTTTGATTAATATTGGGTTGCAATGATTGAGTAGGCTTAATGTTAATGACTTGGATGATTTGGGGCTACCCCTAATGACTTTGGAAACCTACAAATGGCTTAAAATGGATTCCGTGACAAAGCTGTATGGATTGGTAGTCAAACATAGCAATGGACAAATAGTTCAACATTTAGTTGGGATTTTCTGAGCTTCCAGATGGAAGACATGGAAACAGAAACAATAGTCCTAGATAGTATTCCTTGGATTTCTTGAGCCTTTATGACATCTAACCAGCAGGAGAGGGACATGGATATACGGCAGTTTTTTCGACGCTTGCAATAGAAAAGCCATGTAAAAAACAATAAAAAACAATGGATTAATAGAAAAAATGGATGAGTTATCTACAATCGATACTTAAACTGATCAAAGGAATTTTAGAAGTCAAACTTCCGACAAGATGGACAGAAAAAGCAGAGGTGGGAAGATGGTTGTTATATATGTTCCTTGCCATAGCCCATTAGCCAATCCACAATATACAGGCTGGTTGGTGGTTTGGAACATTCTTCATTTTTTCGTATATTGGGAATAATAATCCCAACTGACTCATATTTTTCAGAGGGGTAGGTATACCACCAAGCAGCAGGGTTGTCCAACATTAATTGGACATTGTCCAGAAAGGCTGAGAGAATTTGTGAGCTCCATCTGTAGATGGTGAAAAAAAATCCATACAATTCCCCCATACTGAAAATGGGTGATAACACGGTGATAAATCCATGGAATTTTCAGCCAACATTCCGCTGGAATCGAATCGGGGATGGCTATCATCTGCCCAGAAAATGGGATGGATCAGCAGAAACCCAGCATGTAATCTGACCTTTACAATTATATATATATATAGCTTCTGGGGGCCGTGGGCGGTGACCATATATATATAATTATATATACTTATATATACTTATACATATACTATATATATACATATATTCACAAAGTTGTGTGCGTCAACTTAGCTATCGAATTAGGCCAAAGCTTTTTTTTACCACAATCATAGAAGTAATATAACCATATATAACCACAATGACATTGTTAAAAATACCATCTGGTTATTTGTTACATAGCCATGGAAAGATCCACCCATTTTTAAGAACGGTAAACCATCTATTATACTATTTCTATGGGCTATGTTAGTCATAACCAGAGGGTATAACCATTGGATAATCCATTGGATAATGACCACTGATTGGTGGTTTCAATTTTTGTTACTAACTCAGCTATGACTCCCATCGTAGCGGATCCCGTCCCAGGTTCGAAATCGCTTGGATCCATCGCATCGACGTGAAATGGTGCGGAAGTACAGAGGCCCTGGCTGAGGCCACAGGCCACGCACCGCACGGCTCGTATGTTCAGCGGAAAAAGTCATGGCTGAATGCTTGGGGCAAACGAAACGTATAATTATTCGTGAAAAAAGGATGATCACTTATATATTTGAATTTTGAATGTTATCAATGATGATTGAATTAACTATTATTGTTCACTTAAATGGTTATTTATAATGGGAATCTCGTTAAAACATGCAATTGACAATGGGGATTTAACCGTCAAATATATGTGGATTGAACTGTCGACAAAACGTCGAAAAAATAAAATGTAACAATTGTCATAAAAAAATGAATGATATAACATGACAATTCATGATACATGATTTAAATGATCCTCAAATCTTGGTTGGGGAGATTAACCATCCATAATCTCAAGCATTAATGATTAGCAGACGAGTAATACACGCACCTGGATAAACAAATTGATCACGACCTCACGTAGGGATGTCACCATGGCCTGTGGATGCATATGGTTAATAGACGTAGCTATCCCAAATTGCCGAACTTTTCAGGTTTACGATTCGTATTTCTTATCCAGAGATGGATGATAGCAATCCCGTCCTCCGATATAAAACACCCATTACTAGGCCCTAGAAATGAAGAGGAATCCAATACTACTTATATAACCATGGTTTAGTTTGGGATTGAATATTGGGGTGAATGGTTTAATCAGTCGCAACCCTGAAAAAAAGTATAGGAAAAGTAAGTTACTGCATCCTTTTCTAAAAAAGGTGATTTTTATTCAACCGGTTCTATCTTTTTGGGGGTTACGGGTTACTATATGTGTTACATTAATGTTTGTTTGACACAGGTTGGGCGGGCCCATTGAGGTAGCCCCTTGGCAACCCCGGAGTTTCACGGAAACTACCACGCGTTTGACCTTGGGTAACCAGAAAACAATGAGATAGAGTGTACCATCTGGTAATTTGTTACATAGCGGACTGGAAAGATCCACCCATTTATAGCTAGGTAAACCGAACCATCTATTTCAGGGCCATCGAGAAACCATGGCGAACTGTTAGTCATAACCAGAGGGTAGAAGTAAGGACAAGCATGAAGACATTTCTAAGACATGCTGAAAGGAACTGTTCAGTAGATCAACACCACCAACTACTAGCAATTTCGAATGCATACAGGCATATGGGGGTTTCCTAGAATGGTGGTACCCCCAGACCACGACTTCGTATTGAAACCTATGGTTACTTGGGGTACCCGGATCTTCAGAAAAACCATGAAAAACATTGAAAAACCTTCATAATGTTATAGCCAATCAACATGGAGCATTTCAGTGAATGATACTATGCTTCACCAACCCGACAGGTTGGTAGCTGCATAGATCCAATTTGTCCCAAGCTGGGTAGCAGCCAAGCCCGCTGACCGAAGCATACCGAAGTGGCCGAAGGCTTTGAAAACGCTGCCCAGTGATGTCTCAAACTTGGCGCGCGGCTTGCACCGTGCCATGGTATCCATGGTCAAGTTACATAGCTTTCCAATTTGTAGGGGATGCTCATCTGAGTCATCCCCCCCAATTCAGCCGGTGAACTGCGGCGAAATCTAGCCACTTTTTCGGAATCCCATTCGTGGTAGGATGACCATTACAAATCCAAGTGAAGATGGATCAATACCCAGCATGGTTTCAGGATGTTTCAGGCTGGATGTTACATCGAAATCAAGGCCCAAATATCTGGTCCATTGGGAATAGCCATTGAAAAAAAGGCCTTGTTTCTGGGGATTGGTCAGAAATTTGTGTCACTCTGCGCCAAGTTTGGGACTTGGTCGAGACCAAGTGAGTCGACTTTAAATTAGACAACTGCCGTGGCATTCGGCTTTCTTGCTCTGAAGGCCGCGTCACCAACCGAATGTCACGAGGTGATTTTTCTGTGGCAATTTGGGGTGGCGTGTGTCATTGATGTCCTTTCCAAGCACCGGTTACTGAATCAAACAGGGGTAATCCTGCCCAGGAATAAATGAATGATAAAATGATGGTACATTGATATACATATATATATATACAATTTTGTTTTCTTTTGGCCCTCGATGTTTCCTTTCAAAGGACATCCTTGGCGCAGCACATGCAATCTGGCAGCTTTGAAAATTCCTAGATCCACCGTGGACAAAATCCAGGGTGGCGCAGTGGTTTTTCGACTTCACAGTGAAACAAACCGTGAGACTTCAGGTGCTGCAACGTTTTAAGTTCATGTCTTTATCCAATTCTAACAATGAGCTAAACTTTATCACTCGTTGTGCACAATCAGGAGATGCATGTAAATGATGTTCACACCATATTTTGTTTCGTAATGCGGCAATTGAACATTCACCATCAGATGATTCCCATGAAAAGTTCCATGGCTCGTTCAGGGATTTCGCTGGCCATGTTTGATGACGGTGGATGTAACATTTACCAAAATGGTATCCCCAATGATCAACATGCAAGGGTTGTAGGAAAAGCCAGGGTTGACATCAAGCCGGTAAAACGTCTCTATTTTTGGCTATGGGTCAAAATATGTCAAAAAGATTTGGATGATGTCTAATATCGACCATCCAATTTTAGGGCTCAATTCCAAAATCCAATGGTTGATATTGGTTGATCAACATTATCCCAGCTCAAGACCCACAATTTGAACCTGCCTGATCAAATCCACTCTTTCAAGAACAATTTGCAGTGTTTTTGTTAGCATGTCTAGTCCAGCGGCAACTGAACATCTTCAACCGCATTTTCCGGGTCTCCGGAGTGTCTATAGTTGCCCTATGTTTCATTATGTTTCCAAAAATTTCTCTCATGTGCTGAAAAGATGGGGGGTGGATCAACAGCAAAAATATCAGGAAAGCCTGAAGATATGGGGGAACTTCACTTGACCTAGCTATCAAAACTCTTGGGAAACCAGTGGGATACGACTTCATCTTTGGGATCTGATGAAATATTCTGACCAGGGATAGAACTGGAGAGTTTCCAACTGGATGGATATTGACTCACCGGCTGTTGGATATGGTATTTGTATCTTTTTGTTGCAGGGTGGGCATCTCAGATAACTGGACGGATGACGACTTTGTTCTGACACCAAAAGACCCAGGAGTTCCTCCGGTTGGGAACTGGATCATAAACCCTCCAAAAGGGGAGAGGGATCAGTCGGGATGTGCACAGGGGATTACCAACATGGTATCCAAAAACATGAACACTATGAACACGTTTGTCCAGTATGCTCTAGATTGTATGTTATTCCTGACTTTTCCAGGTGTCTCCCATGTCCTATTTACATGGGGATTCATACGCAGATCGCATGGAGATTCATACTTGCATTACACGTACACAATTTGCATATAGCATGACTATGTATTACTGTATTATAGTCATTCACATACATATGTAATGTCAACCCTGGATTAATAAACCCCTAGATTGTTTAATTGGGAGGGTACCATTTAAGTATCATATTATGACTATTGGAAGGGTACTCCCCTAATTAATAAACCAGGGGTTCATTAATCCGGGGTTGACATTACATATGTTAGCAGTACGTTCAGCCCAGTGTTTTCACCATGGACACTTCGGGCCTAAAACGCGCGATTCGCCGCCGCAGCGGGGAGTCGGGACGGTGTTGAAAGGACTCCTGCCATTGGTGAAAGGACTGTGGTTTGTAAAATCTCCAGCCGGTAAGAACAGTTTTTGAATATAACCATGAACCATCTGGTATGATGGGAACATGGGGATAAGGGATTGATATGAGATGAGGATAGATGAGGGCCTTTCCCCAGAGGTTGGTGAATTCTTCGGGATATGGCCAGCCATATGGGATGACAGGCTGTTCAGCGCCTTCCACCAGTTCAGCCCGCGTGTTTTTTTCGGAGGCCGAAGTGGAGCAAATTCCAATGTGGGGCCGAAGTTGGAGAGCGTCAATATGGTCATTGATAGTCAATATATAGATTTGAATGATTATAATATATTATAATGTTGGCATGAATATGTTATAATGATGTTATACATATAATATCAATTAATATCATATAATACAGTAATGGTTGGTTGGATATCTTGATGACACTATAATGCCAAGCAGTTTTATGCTGATTGGTTAATAAATTGGTAGCTTTTTGTAACTACGAATATCATATTGGCTACCGAGATCTGATCTGGATGGGCGATTCTCAGCCGCTGTTCGGGGGATGGTAACGGATCGCAATGGGATTTAGATATGAGGTGATTACCAGATCCGATCGCCAACCACCTGATGATTCTTCATAGGCCAAGCCTCATTCTCAAAAAAAAACGGATGGATTTCATGATCCATCGGTTGTCGTTGCCACATATTTAACTCAAGTCTGAACAAGGACCCAACAACGGGCTGGCTGAACTGGTTTCATCTGTGTGCGGATGGCCGCGGCCCGGCCCAGCGGGTGTGAAGCTGCGAAAAAAGAAACGCCTGGCACTTGCTGTTCCTCACGGATTCTGGGTACCCTCTGGTACTGACTAACATAGCTATTGAAAATGGCCCATTTATAGTGGATTTACCCATTGAAAATGGTGATTTCCCATAGTTATGTTAGTTTACCAGAGGGTAAAGCTTGCTGAATTTCTAGCCACAAGAAGGGATGAATATTTCAGCCAAACATATCTACAGCCATTAGTTGGACATGTTGCCAAGAATGGAAAAGATCAAATGTTTGGCAGTACTAGTATGAAGATTATTAAGACCACAGCAACAATCAAACATGTGCACATTAAGAGATTCCTTTGCATATGATCTACAGTAATTTGAGTGATTGCAGAAACCGTTTTGAGATGTTTTGAGGATTTGTGCGAACATGAGCAATGGGACCTTCCAAAACATATAATTATATAATTATATATCATATCATGTTCCTTTAAACTTACTATATATGATGATATATATATATCAAATGAAATATGATACATGAGATAATAGGAATTTCCCAAATTTAATGATATCCTTTTCATGAATTATATCTTGAATTTCCGAATTTATTTATAAGTACTAGTATTTCGATTTGAATATATACACACATAAATCTATTAAACACAATATATATATATATACATTATATATATATAATATTATATATATATTTTAATAAATAAATATTTGAATTGTATAATTGTATATTCAATATATAAGATTAAATATATTTACTAATTTAATATTATATAATATATCCCCGTCTGGGGCTCCTGGCTGAAAGTAGGTGTCAATTTTTAGCCAGATGTCAGCCAAATTTAGCTTCAAGAATGCTAGGCCTCAGCTTTTTAGCTTTTGGTGCCTTTTTACATATGTTATAATTGTGTCTTCTTGCAAGGCTCCCAAGTGGCTCAAAATGCAGACGTTTTTCCCGCCTATAAGGTGAACATTGAAATTTTGAGAGGTGTAGGACGAGGATGGGTTTGCAAAATTGAGTCATGAGTCGTTTGTGGTATATCTTGGGACATTGGTTCAGGATGGGTTGGCACAAATGCGTGGTGTAACATGGAGAGTTGTTCTGGCGAAATTCAAAAGAGGGATGTATGAGATAAATATGTTAGGATGAGAAATTTAATAAATTTAGTTGATTTTAATTGTATATCTTTGGGATATTGGTTCAGGATAAATTGACACAAATAATTGCAAATATATAATAAAATATGAAAAACATATTATTTATTAATATTTCAAATTTTTTTTTTTAATATATTAATATTGAATTTTTTGCTATTTATTATGCCAACAAAATATTGATATAAAAAGGGAAAAATGGAAATTGGATGGAAAAATAAAAATATAATTAAATATAATTCTTTAATTAATATTTATTTTTTATTTAGATATTAATATTAAATATTATTATTATATTTTGTTAATTAATAATATATAATATATTTATTAT
>CAMXCT020000133.1:0-10923 GCA_947184155.2 Cladocopium goreaui | reverse complement strand
ATATAATAAATATATATCCTATAGCTAAAAAAAATGTTTTAAAATATATATATTTATTTATTCACGGTATTTTTTATTCTATATTTTTTTTTAAAAAATTCTTTTATATCTCCACGTCGCTCTAGCACAAACTACCTTAATAAATAAATTATTATATTCAAATTAATAAATATTAAATAATAAATAGCATATTATGCATTATAAATTTAAAAATCTAATTTAATATATATTTTTTAGAAATATATCTGTGTGTCTGTGTGTTTGTGTGTCTGTGTGTTTGTGTGTCTGCGAGTTTGTGTGTC
Source organism: Cladocopium goreaui (assembly GCA_947184155.2). Taxonomy (NCBI): domain Eukaryota; class Dinophyceae; order Suessiales; family Symbiodiniaceae; genus Cladocopium; species Cladocopium goreaui. Next base: position 10,621 of record CAMXCT020000133.1, on the reverse strand, counting down.
TGTGTGTCTGTGTGTTTGGGTGTCTGTGTGTCTGTATGTCTGTGTCTGTGTGTTTGTGTGTTTGTGTGTCTGTGTGTCTGTGTGTTTGTCTGTATGTTTGTATGTTTGTAAGTATGTATATATATAAGTATGTAAATATGTAAGTATGTAAGTATGTAAGTATGTAAGTATATAAGTATGTAAGTATGTAAATATGTAAGTATGTAAGTATGTAATTATGTAAATATATGCAAGCATGCAAGCATGCAATGCATGCAATGCATGCAATGCATGCAATGCATGCAATGCATGCAATGCAATTGCATGCAATGCATGCAATGCAATTGCATGCAATGCATGCAAAGCATGCAATGCATGCAAAGCATGCAATGCATGCAAAGCATGCAATGCTCGCAAAGCATGCAATGCTCGCAAGCATGCAATGCTCGCAAGCATGCAATGCTCGCAAGCATGCAAGCCAGCCAGCCAGCCAGTCGGTCTGTCTGTCTCTGTTTGTCTGTCTGTCTGTCTCTGTTTGTCTGTCTGTCTCTGTCTGTATGTCTGTATGTCTGTATGTCTGTATCTATGTATCTATGTATCTATGTATCTATGTATCTATGTATCTATGTATCTATGTATCTATGTATCTATGTACCTATGTATCTATGTATCTATATGTATCTATGTACCTATGTATCTATGTATCTATGTACCTATGTATCTATGTATCTATATGTATCTATGTATCTATATATATGTATCTATGTATCTATATATATATATGTATCTATATATCCCTATATATGTATATATGTATATATGTATATATGTGTATATGTATATATGTATATATGTATATATATATATATGTATATATGTATATATCTATATATGTATATATGTATATATGTATATATGTATATATATATGTATATATGTATATATGTATGTATATATATATAGATATATGTGTATATGTATATATTTATATATCTCTATATATGTATATACGTATATATGTATATATGTATATATGTATATACGTATATATGTATATATGTATATATGTATATATGTATATATGTATATATGTATATATGTATATATGTATATATGTATATATGTATATATGTATATATGTATATATGTATATATGTTATTATTTTATATATGTATATGTATATGTATTGATTATTATTGATACGTTTTTCAAGTGTCTTGGAAATATTGGTACAGATATTTCCAATGGTCTTGCGGATCCTTCGCATTCGTCATGAGCAATTCGTGGTTTTATTCCCATCGACCTTGAGCTTTTTGACACATGGCTAACCACCAGATCCAGCAAAATTGTCATTGACTGGGAAAATGATCAAACTGACAAACCAGGATTTTCCATTGCCATGTCTGCCAGCCAACTTGAAATACCACCAAAAAAGGCTTTGGGGCCTAAAACCGGTTGGTGCAAGTATCAAGAGTCCTTCAACCCATGTTTCGAGAATGAACACTGGAAATCGACAGGATGCAAGTTTAACATGCACATGACACAATTCCACTAAATTTCCGAGAAAAAAAATGAAAACCGTAATTTTTGTGCAGTTGTCCACCGAAACAGGTACCGTTTGGAAACCTGCTGTTTTTCGTGAAATGTCTAAAACATTGCATACTTACGGCTTACCAGGCAAGAACTCATCCCCAACTTGCACAGGAAAATTATTACTTCTTTTAACTTCTTTTGGAAGGTTTGACACCGTTCCCTGCAAAACAAGTTGTTTTTCCATAAACATGGCAAGACACTTAAATATGTTCAACACTCACCAGTTGTTTGACTACTGTAAATCAATTCAATCATTATCTCCGTCTTTGCAGATTTTTTTTAGCACCATATTTTTGTGGGTCAAATGAGCGGTGTGCAAAGCTCGGTACGTCACTCCCTATAGTACTGGTTGTTTAAGAACTGGATTCCCAGTTCATGGATTGTGAAAATCCTGAATTGATTTTGGAGAGTATAATCTCCGCAAAATCATCAGCTAATCATCATGTATCAACTGTATCCTAATATTATTGACGGCTAAAAGGCTAAAAGCACTACAAATGATGGTTAACAGCCTGTTTTTTTCGCAACATGTTCAGAATCATGGCATCCAACATTGAATCGGGGATTATTGTAGTTAATGATTAAAGATTCCCCAATAATCCCCATAAATCTGGGTCAACCGTAGATGGGGATCGTTGAATCCAAGAAAACCCGTTGCGATGTGATGTGATTTTCGGAGCTACGTTCACCAGCTCAGAATCTTGAATCTATTTTGCAGATTTTTGCAGCGTAAGATTGGCAATGAATAGCGGTTTCACCGGCAGGACACGAACATCACGAGCCCCGGGATGAAAATCGGGGATCGCCTACGAAAAATCTACGAAGAATGCCCGAAGAATGCCCAAAGGATTATCCCCAGGGAATCGCCACAGTGAAGCAGTTCGTGGAGCTCCTGCGACGTGGCCAAGCCAGAAACACCGCCATCCCCTGCTTCCAGGATGATCCAAGCTCCTGGAGGCTTGGAAAACCCACACGAGCTGGTCGTTCTGACCAAAACGACCAGGGCAGAACGGCCACAAAAGACGCCGGAAGAATATTTGGAGACTTGATATTACTTGATATCTCTTGATATTTGAAGAACTATTCCAACAACGTTAGGGGAAAGCAACTGATTTATTTTGGCCAGCATGATTTGATCAGTCCTCAGTAACGATTTCACAGGAATATATGTATATATGTGTGGATATATATATATATATCCATATAACTCCATATAATATATATATATATATCCATATATATCCATATATATATATGATATATGATTAAATCAAAACGGAAGTAGTTCAACCAGTCGCTTTGAACAAGCCCTTACCGTTAACCCCAACATCCGTTGGTTATTCATGATTTGAGGAGGTTTCCTGAAATAAGGCTGCCCCTAGTTATCATATGTTATCATCCATTCTTTCATGGAATTTCCAGGAAATAAACATGTATAAACATTTATAAACCATCATAAACCATCCATTTTGCCATGGAACCCCCATGGATGGCAGTCCCACAGAAACTCTCCAATTCGGAGCTATCGCTCTGTTGCGGCGATAGCTAAGGTCCTGAGTCCGTTTCGGCCAGGTCGATGGTGAAGTATGGACTTTGGATCTGCTTGGCCATCTCTTTCACCTATCCCCAGCAAGGGCTCGTAGCTACCAGGTGGTATCCCTATTTCGGTGAAATGCGTGGTGGGTTAAACCATGTTAAACCTCGCTAGTTCGATATATCGATATATCAGAACCTATAGTTAGTCGAGTTACGTATGTTTACAAACTTAGCGAGGTAGGGGGCATCACTGTGTGAGCTGGTTGTGGTAAGAACCCCGTAGAAAACAAGAAACGGGGCATGACTCTGGGCTAAGCGGCTAAACTGTGGGGCATGGCCAAATGTCTCGGGCAATGACTTGTTTGCAATCTTTTGGACCTGCCCAGGCAGGTTGACAAGCTCTGCCAGGTCCACAGAATCCAAGGTCACCATGCCTACATGCTCCCAGAGGCTGCTACAGAAAAGCTTCTAGAAGGAAAAGTCAAAGGAAGTCATAGCGTCAAGCCAAGGGAGTTTAGTTACCTATGTTGGCTGGGGGAAATACGACCAAAGGATACCAAAGGGGATATAGCTACACATTCCAGCTACGTGGATTCTTGGGCCATGTTTGGGCTGAACCTTCATATTATGGCATCAAATACGTCGGTTCATCTGAAAATAGGGTACCCCAAACATGTTGTGTTTGTCATTTATTTTCCCTATTGAAACTTGAAACGGCCATTAACCATTTTCAGCCCGTATCACAAATCCTGCAGATTTCTTGTTTTCGAAATCTGCATCATATTGTTTTTGGGGTGGCTAGTCTGAGTTGTCTCAAGGGCATTGAGAAGCTCCAAAATCTTTCACCCAATGGAGGATTAGTCGTTTCAATTTGTGATCTGGGTGCGACTGAAAATGGGGTATATACTACCAAAAAAATGCAATTTTAATGGTGAAAACTCTGTCAAAATTGGGGGTAACTCTGGGAAAATAAAGAGGAACACAGACCTGACCTATAATAGGTTGGAACAGCCCTGATTATGATTGGTAAACTCCCTAAAAAAATTCAAATGTTGATGGTGAATTCCCTATAAAAATCCCATGTTTTCATGGTGAATTTCCCCAGAAATCCCAAGCTTTTCTTGATAACTTCTCTGGGGCCCGCCTGTTGCAAGACCTCTTCCGGCAGCGGCTCAACTTGCTCCACCTCCTCGCTCGATGGGTTATTCACGGGTTGATTGGGAAAATCTACGATTAAAATGATTCAAACCAGGGTTTCTTCCGATGAAATGAAACACATTTTCGGGACCAATTCTGGGATCAATCCTTGTTTTGCCGTATTTTGTCTAAAAATGATGTTGCCTCTATTTTGTGCGCAGGAACATGCAATGACTATTACGGTATTGTTTGGATTTAGAACAGCTGACAAACACATCAGCAAGCCGTGTATGTATCTTCATGGTAATACCAAGCTTGGTATGCACACACCTTCCGTAAAAAAAAAGGCTGGTTGTATCCCTGTCTTGGTTGCTGTCTTGCTTGCTTGTAGACTCATTGTGAAATCCGAACATCCGGTGGATTTCTCTGCCAAAGCTGGGACATGTTTTGGTGAGCTTTGCAATCAACTTACGCGGCTCGGCGGATCATTATATATTCCACTTCTGGCATGGCCTTCAGCTATGTAAACCGCTCCACCTCGACAAATGCTCCTCTTTTGGGCAGTTGATTCTTTTCCAGAGCTGCTGAATAGTAGTTTCCGGGGTTTTTCAGCGCACTCCTGAGTTCTTTTCGCTTTGATGTGGGCTCACGAGTTTCTATTTACTAGTCTAATGTCATTGGTGTGGCTGTGCGATGTCTTGCGAAAACAGCATCCCTATGATTATACAGCCGCATACTATGATAAATCCTTGTGATTCTCGGTGTCAGACTGGTTACATCCATTTACATCCCCTATTTACGTTGGCTGATTTAGCCAACTATGAAGCCCTAGGAGCACAAATGTTGATCATTTTCAGTAGCAAACCATCCATTGCTAGCCCAATGTTGATCCATACCTCTGGTACTCCACTTGAGTCTCGGTCCAAATTAGGTCTCCCCGGAAAAAAGGGCGTGTTGATTTGGTCTATGATTTTAACATTATATGATAACTATATGATACTTTAGTAACCACAATTATCAATGACGTATCGTAATACACCAACCCAAAATTAACATCCGGAAGGCACTAATCAAATATCGCTACAGTTGAAATATCAGGATGCTTCTAGGATAGTTTATAATCAAATGTCACTATGTATATATATATATATACATATATGTATATATATATACACATACATATATATATATACATAATATATATATATGTATATCATATCACTAGCCACAGTGAACATCCCCAAGATCTGACCCTCCCTGGGTGCCACCTGAAAGGAGTTGGCCGTAATCTCCACCAAGTTCTGGTGCATGAACCTGTCACCAGCCAATCGCTTTTTGTTTGAAATAATGCATGTGTTTTATTGGCATTATGATTATTACTATATTGTTAACAAGTTATTTCATGATAATCTAGATATTGATATCATATGTCATGATATTGATAATCCTATTATCTAGATATGATTATCGATATTATTATTGTTGAACTTATCGTAGATCTCACTATTAGTAACCAGTTAAATATTATCTTAGATATTGTCATTGAGATGTTTATATGCGCATCGCTAGGATTAGAAGATAAGATTGTTGTTAGATGTTAATCTCTTATCTCTTGCATTTTATGTAGTTTTTTCTGGTTAGTATGTATACAATCACAAAAAAGTGACATACACAATGGTGTTTATCTGGTTAGTAGTATATCTATTGTTTTATCATGTTTTATCCATGTATAGCGCAACCTGTACTAAAATATGGATGTAGCCAAGCTTGACACAATTGTGGGATTCTACGTAGTGGATCCAGAGCCGCTTGAGCAGTGGCAGCTGAAGGCAGTCCCAGTCCATGGGTTGCTTGATAATCCATGATAATTGAATCATAATCCATGATAACCCATGATATTCCATGAGAACCCATGGCCTATGATAATCCCCAATATATTGGATAGTATAACGAGCCAAAATCTTCAGCCAATGGTTTTTGCTTTGGACTCCGCTCACTCGGAATTTTGATGGAAGGAATTCTCAGTGGATACAGTAGCTCCTTGAGTACTCCCCCTTCTCACCCGAAAACTCACCCGAGCCTCTGTTTTTTGCACCGGATCATCATGCCACGTAGATTTTTTTTCAGAAAATGTGACACATAGTCAATATCTAACAATAAAATTCAATAGCACATACATATATACGTAGATTTTTTTTACCATCAAGGCATCACATGAATTCAAACGTAGATATTAGATTTGATATTAAATGATACTAACATATATCTACCCTCTGATATGTTAATATATGATATATCTAACATATATCATACTAACATATATGATTAACATATCTACCCTCTGATCATCAACATATGGCACTTGAAAACCCAATTTTTTGGTTCGCCATCCAAGGCACCAGAGCCGCCATTCGTTGGTGGTGAAATCACCACGGCCCGGGTATCTCCTCAAAACGCTTTGGGGAACGAGTCATTTCGACAAGGACTTCCGAGTTGGGTGAGATGAAAAGAACAAATGAGAAGCCATCACCCATAGGATCCATGTATGCTATATATGCTAACATTGGGGGTATATTGATGGGATCCATGTTACCATATATAGCATACATGGATCCTATGGGTCAGGAAAAAAGACAAGAACATTCATTGTCTACGATCCTTACCGATTTTGATTGGTATGTTTGGAAGTTTCATGGACAAACCTTCGTGGTTTCCCAGACCACCGTGGGCCATGGCAATTGCAGAATGCCACGTAGCATATATATATATGCAAGTAAACCACCAAAACATAGAAAATAAATTTACCACTGTCTTATAGATTGTGTTCTGGTTACATTGTTGATTACAGATTGTGGTATCTTTTTGGGGGTTGCAGTCATGTGGCCAGGATGAGAACTGCCTTCCTGGTTCTACTGGGATTGACATCATGGACCAAAACTATAAGGGTGTGGCATCAAAACCATAACGGAATGACATCCCATGCTGCAGCTAAGGGGCACCAGTTCCACATACTCCTTGAAAACCACTCCTGCCACTTCAGCTGGTGAATTTCAAATCCAGAAGCTTCTGATTTTCTTGGATGTAGTACCCCCGCAAAAGAATACAATCAAATAGTGGTAATTAAATGACTGTTCTATCTTGTTTGGGGTATTCCAGTTGCATGCGGGCTCAAATCTCCAAAACTGAAGACATAGGCGGTTGAGTTATTCGTTGTTGCTGAGTATGATTCAAATGTGCAGACCCAAATCAACATCGGATTTCAGTCATCAAGAGGATGCATCATTTTCCCACGAAGCTGGCCTTATACTCCCATCATAATCCCTATATATATATATATGGATGTGGGTCAAAATGGAAGACCGATGTGGGACCACAGATGTTAGTCTAGTTTAGTATTAACCATCCAATTATATTTTGACCCATACCCATATATCCAAAAAACAATTGATGGGTTTTCCATGCGCCCCCTGATTTTCACCAGCTTTTTTAGCCAGGCCGGCCTTCGTTAAAGCGCGCGCCGCGCGCTTTGACAAAGTCGCAGGCCACCTCTGGCAGGTCGTCGTCCACAGGGACCTGCATAAAACCTCAATGGAAACGGCCACCTGAGTTGTCAACCATCAATGGGGACTTAAGAATGGCTAGTGCTTGATGGTTAATTGTTGATTAATGGTGCTTAATGGTAAATTTAATGGTTAGCAATGGTTAATGGTGAGGAAACGAAACGGCAACCTTTTATGGGGTGAGAAAGAGAAAAAACAACACTCCATAATGAACCAGCATGACCATATTGAACCATTTTCACTAAGGTGAGGTAAAATGAAACTATTAGTGAATTTCATGAACCATCATGAAACTATGAGTGGTGAAATATAGGTTCATTAATCATTATGGTCATGATGGTTTAACATATTGTAGGGATATCGTCATTCAGAACCAGATATGGAATATTTTTATGTGGAACGATCATGGAAGAATAATTAGTGATGGTGATTGATGGTTACATAGCCATTAAATGGCCATTAAAGGAAACATGGGGAGGTCTAAGATGGGGCTAAATGGACATATCAGTCATGGTCCAATGGTTAATAAATTACTTTTTAGTAATCAAAACCGTGAGGGTTGAGCATGGGGGGCGAAGCTGGTTTTACCAACCAATTTGAGGGTGAGAAAATTGGGGTTCAAAAAAAAAAAATCCGACTGAAGCTCAACCAAAAACAATGGGGTGCGATACTGAACAGAAGGGTTAATTCAGATGAATTGAAAAAATGAGGTGTAATTTCATGCTTTGAAAATTGGAAGTTCAACCAAAAATCGTTTGAACATGCGGAAATTAAGGATAGTCATTCTAAAAATGGTGCAACATCTACAAAGAACTGGGATGTAAGCAGCAAAATTGCTTTCTTTCCATGCTACTGTACTGTAGACCCCAATTGTATTGAACAGCAAATTGTGATTGGCTAATGGCTATATGTATATGTATATATATATATAGTGATCAGAATGGCACCATCGACCAAACTTGCATCAACTGAAAAACAATGATGTTTTTTCCACTACATCTCCATCTCCCAAAGCCTAGAACATCTGCAAATAAATCGCTATCCTTTGGACTGGGCAGGGTAAATCTATGTAAATGTCCTATCATTTGTTCATATATATATATATATATACGTATATATAATTATATATACACACATACATATGGAATCATATGGAGGATTTCTTGTGGATTTTGATGAATTTTGAACATCACCCCTCTAAGTTTAAAGTCTGAGATAAGAACCGCCACATTCTGAGAACAGGTCAGACATTTCACCACCAAGCGGCGACTGCCATGGGCCTGGGACATGGGAAAGGCTGCGATTGCTGCAACTGTCAGGGTACCTTTACGCGCAAACCCCCTCTTTCGCCCACACACGACTTTACAGGGATTGAAAGGACATTAATTCAAGGGAATCTTAAAGATGTTTCAAAAGAGTTTCTAGGGAATCATAAAATTCTCACATCCATACTAAGCTTTATACTCAAGGGAATCTCAAAGATGTTTCAAAAGAGTTTCTAGGGAACCATCAAATTCCCAAACCCCTATTAAGCTTTATATTCAAGGGAATCTCGAAGATGTTTCAACAGAGTTTCTAGGGAATCATCAAAACCCCACCCTCGTTGAAGTTTATATTCAAGGGAGTTTTCAAGGAGTCTAGGGTTTTAGGGTTTTAGGGTTTAAAAGTTTTAGGGTTGATGATGTTGATAATGTTGATGATGTTAATGTCGATGTTGATGTTGATGTTGATGATGATGATGATGATGATGATGTCACATTCAGTTCACATTAGGCCAGCACCAAGTTTTCCGGAAAAAAAACAATGGAATGTTTCCAAACAACAGTCAACTATGTGCGGAGCCGCCAAATACAGTAACTTTCTACGGAAGCACTTGGATTCCAACTGGCCTAGTCACAAACTAACCACGGTGTTGGCTTGATAGTTCCAAGCGCATACCCTTTCAGCTACAAAGCTGGAAATCAGCCCCGGCAGTTTTGCCTCTCTAGACATCGCGAACACTCAGATACATTGATTGCGCAAAATTCACAATTTGTATTGGTGGGATATGAGATACTCCCGTAAACATATCCCACATGCTACAATGGTTTGTCACGCTTATCACGCTTTGTCACAACAAACAACTCATAGATCCCAAAAACATACCAGCAAATATCCAACAATGATGTTGGCTTCATTTGTTTAACATTGAATAACATAACTATAACTATAACATTATAGATGTATGAAGCCACAATGATGTTAACCTGTGGTTTCATACATCTGTATCATCTAATAACATTGACCCCCCGGAACCACAGGAACGACCCGTACAGCCGAGCCTTGGCGCTCTTCACGTAGTCTTTGAGAACGACGTAGCGGCAACCCCATCCTTGGCACGCCCAAGTCGAATGGTCAAACGCCCAAAAAATGGACAGATACGGGGATGAAGCTGATTGACAAAACTAGATTAACATAGACTAACCTGATTCATATGTTCAAACTGCAAAAATAAAGATTTGGCCAATTAAAAAAACATCCCCAACTATGTGTTTAACTCGTTTCGCATGGAGACAAAACATACGATAATGATCCAAAACTTATTGATGCGTCTGCGTTTGGCAACTTCTAGAAATGCGGTCCAAGACAAGGTTGACGTGGGCCCACAAAAGATTTTTCTGCACTCGAAGGAAGGTCGCAGTGTGTCAGGTGCAGAAGGCTCAAACCAAACATGAATAAAGCTACATGGCTACACTGCAAAGATTACCGCACTGGGCATGATCGAATTTGGGTAGCTACCCCAAATATTGAATTCAAATACATCAACTTATGTCAA
>CAMXCT020000132.1:273091-300348 GCA_947184155.2 Cladocopium goreaui | reverse complement strand
TTGGTTGAACATGCTAGCACCACTTACAATTTGTTTCACAGATCATTGGAAGTCAAAGATGGGAAGACACCGTACTCTAGACACCGTGGTCATGAGTGGAAAGTGTCATTACCACCGTTTGGGGAAACAATTGAATTCCTCAAAAGAGGTCACAAGTTTGAACAAAGATGGCACCAAGGAGTTTTCTTGGGAGCCAAAGACAATACCACTGAAAAGATAGTGGGGAATGCATCAGGTGTTTTCACTGTGCAAAGCATTCGACGCAAGAGTGCGGACGACAGATATGATGTCGAAACGTTGATGTCAGTCACTGGGGTTCCTTGGGATCCCCAGGCATCAAAAAGAGATGACATTTTGCTTCCTCAGATTGTTGAGGGAGATCAGCAGCCACTGGCGCCATCAGTGCCAGTTGAGCCACCAAACAAGTCGACAAGACGACTTTACATCACCAAACGTGATTTGGACAAGTATGGCTACACCGCTGGTTGTGTCGCCTGTGATGCCACTAGAATTGGCAAGAGAGGCACTGGAGTTCATCACACTCCTGCCTGCAGAGAAAGGATGGAACGTCTGCTTCAAGCAGAAGAGGGCAACCTGAGAGTAGCCCAACATACTGCCAAGGTTGATTCTGAAATCACTGGTCAGAAACAAGAAGTGTCCGAAGAAGGCACAAAGATCCTTTATGGATATTCAAGCGAGAGACCACAAGGAGTCCCTCAAGGTTTCAAGGTGTTTGCGCGCCTTGACAGGACTGCAAGGTATCTCAAGGGTACTATGCCAGAAGGTCCCAGTTGGGATAACGTCTGGTGGAGAGTCACCAGAGAGTTCAAGACGGGAGACATGATTAAGTCTGAACCAATAGATCCTAACTTAGGAGAAGACGTCATCAACGCACCGTTGATTGATGACACAGACATTGTCACTGAGCTGTGGTATTCTGCCACAGGGGAATCAGCGCCAAGTTTGCCAACTGCCGGTCCAATGCAGAGACCAGTAGTACAAGATCCTACTCCAGTTGCAGTAGGAGGTAGTGCAAGCTCAGCCTCAGCCAAGAGAGCAGGAGGCGAGCAAGAAGAAAGAACACACAAGAGGTTGGAAATGTCACCAACCAAAGGTCAGAAAAGACCTGCAGACTCAGGAGGCGAAACGTCAAAACCCAAAGACAGCCGAGCTGCTTCAGCTCAGGCGTCTAAGGGCACCAAGCGGCCACCTGAGAATGAGAGACCAGATGACATGGATGATATAGACCAATGTCTTATGAACCTGATCATGGAAGATCGGGAGAGGTATCTTCAGTCCATTGAAGGTGAAGAAGAACCAGTTTGTGAAGAGACAATTCCTCTTCCACCGGAGTTGGAAGATGAAGCAGCTACATGGTATTATTATGATGATATCAGTGGAAAGATTTTAGACAGCAAAGGTGTAGAACAAGCCAGAAAAGATGAGGTCGAAATCATCGAAAGTTTTCCAGTTTGGGAAAAGATTCCCAGACACAAGATGCCCAAAGGGGTACGCACCACTGGAACACGATGGGTAGATGTCAACAAGCAGGATGAAGAGAATCCACTTTATAGAAGTAGGTTAGTAGCTCAAGAAGTCAAGAAGGGCTCAGGTTTTGATGAGTTCTTCGCAGCTATGCCCAGTTTGTCAGCTTTGAAGATGCTAGTTACAATAGCCGTCACGTTTCAGTTGCCAGACGCTGGAAAAGCTGTCAAGGAAGCCTATCGCAAGCGTAGACTTCTAGGATTCCTGGATGTGAAACGCGCTCACTTTTATTCAGATGCGACGCGCGAGATTTACGTGGAGCTTCCTGCAGAAGCAAAGAAGCCTGGAGAAGATGTGGTAGGAAGATTGCTCAAATCATTGTATGGAACAAGAGATGCACCTCTCAACTGGGAGTTGCAGATACAGAAGGTCATGTTGGCCTTAGGTTTCAAGCAAGGAAAAAGCAATCCATGCATATACTACCATGCAGGCCGAGACCTCAGAACTGTTGTACATGGAGATGATTTTACAACAGCAGGAACATTTGACAACATCAAATGGCTTCATGAAGAGCTGTCAAAGAAGTGGAAATGTGTGGAACGTGGTATTTTAGGACCACCAGGAACACCAAACACCATCCAGGACATCAGAGTCCTGAACAGAATCATCACGTGGAAGGAGAATGGAATTTGGTGGGAACCAGATGCACGTCACGCAGAGTTGGTGATTGATTTACTCGGAGATGGTCCCCGAGGAGCCAAAGTCAAGACACCACTTGCCAAAGGATCAGTGGAAGATCTTAAGGATGCCGCTGTTTTTCTCAATGATGAAGAAGCAACCCAGTATAGATCAGTTGCAATGCGAGCAGCTTATTTGGCACAAGACCGTCCAGATCTGCAAGTAGCAACAAGATCTTTAGCACAAGGGCTACAACGACCAACTACCAGCCACATGCTTATGCTCAAAAGAGTTGCACGATACCTCAGGTATCGACCACGCATGGCACAATTCTTTCCTCATCAGAACAAACTCAGTCCATTTGTGATGTGGTCTGATGCTGACCACGCTGGATGCGTGAAGACGAGGAAGAGCGTGTCAGGAGGCGTCTTGATGGCCGGTGGTTGTTGTATCAAGACTTATTCTAAAGGACAAGGAGTTGTTAGTCTTTCGTCTGGAGAGAGTGAGTATTACGCTCTTGTGAGCGGTGCCAGCAATTTGCTGGGAGAAGTTTCAACCGCCAAAGACTGGGGTTTGCAACCTGAGAGTGAAGTTTTCATGGATGCAAGTGCAGGAATAGCAATGGGTTCACGTAGAGGATTAGGCAAGGCCAAGCACGTGGATACTCAATACCATTGGGTACAAGACCGCGTTGCCAAGCGCTACTTTCGGCTGAAGAAGGTCGACACTGGCGATATGCTTGCCGACGTCTTGACGAAACCCGTCATAGAGGAGAAAATGAACAAGGCACTGCGGAATATGAACTTTCACTTTCTGGAAGGTGAACATCACCTGACACTGAAGGCATAGATGGCTTGAGTCGTGGCTATGCTCCGCTGTACATATCAAAACTCGCCTAGTTCAAAACACTCGGACTCACCGTGCCTCCGAACAGGCTCGGGAGGCGTGATCAGATATGTGTACAGTATAGACCATGTTACATGTAGTACATATGTTTGTATATGTGCTGCAGCCATTTTAGCCATTTTAGTGCTTTTAGCTACCTTCGAGCTAACCGAGTGAAAAGGTGCTGAACAGTGCTCAGGAGTGTTCATCAGATTTAAGAGCCCAATTTCTCTGTTCATTTACATGTATGATATTATATAACTACATATATTATATATGTATATAAAATAAGATAAAAATGTATGATCATATAACCAAAAAATCACTAGAAATGCTTCTTGCAGATCAATGCTAGTAGCCCAGGTCCCTCCAGGAAAATGCCTGATGCAGCTCCATGGGAAGCACAAAAACCTTTGCGAGGAGCGGGTCGTCAAAGATATGGTGGTGAAACCACCATCAAAGGACGGTCGTTCCACGTTTTTAAAGGGTGTTGCCCGCGCCAGTCGGACCCAAGGCGCTTACAGTCGGACCCAAGGCGCCTGCAGTCGGACCGCCTGCAGTGCAATCACCGGTGGTTGTGGATGGGTTGGATCCGTCTAGGGGAATAGATGTTATGAAATAATTAATGGTGCTGGTCTCGGATCGAAGCTATCCATGTCCCAGCAGCTGTGACTAGTCTCTGAAAATTTTGGTGGCTCGGAAGCACCGTTTTCAGATGATTTCAATTGCTGTGCAAGTTCTTTGTATAGACTTTAACATCTTCTCACACCAGAATCACCTGCGCCTGTGAATGGGCTTGAAAAATATTGGGAAATTGCGCGATTCTGGCTGATGGGCATGCGAGGGTGACAGCAGTACCAGTCAAAGAAGGGGTTGAGATTTGGCAAACAAGTAAGGTAGGATGGGGACATAAATGGGTTTTCCTATTTTACCTTATGCCTTATGCCCTCTCATTTTGGCATTTTGTCCTTAGGCCCCTGCATTTTACTTTTTTTTTAGGGGTTCCACCCCCAGTGGCAACAGACGGGGGTTGTTATCTATTTTCACTGATTGATAATTGAAGTCGGTTTTTACTGTTAGTCATATATTCCTGATGTGGGTCGGAGAAATCAAGCCCAATCAAACCATATCAAACCCATGTTTGTTGTTTATATGGCAGTTATTGGGCCCATCTTAGTCTCCATAGACTTGATTGCCCTTGCCATGGCCATGGCTATTTCGGCCGAGCAGCCTGTCATGCCAAGTTCCCTGGCAGCGAAGCGCCGAGAGCAGGGCGGGACATGCAGGTGTTGCATGTGTTGGTATTACGATATTGTACATCGTGTATGTCATTCAATCATATATATATATATATACATATCGTGTAGCACCCTTGTCAGAAAATGTTCAGAGTTTCAGGAACTTCCACTTAAAGACCTCAGTGACCTTGCATTTGCCATGTGTTTCTGCGATCAGGGATGTGATCAGGTGGCTTTTGTAGAATTTGATTGTATGACTTTTGGTGATTTGCGGGAGTTTGACACTTTTTTTTTTGCGGCTGATTTGTGGATAATTCTTGACGTATTGGAATTTCAAATTTTGAAAATACACCCGCATTTCATGCAGAAGCCTTGTATGCCGCAACATTTGAAAGCCATGGGCCATGGGTTTTGTATGAATGTCTAGGAGTTTCAGTAAGATGAGGAGTTTTGATCATTTTTGATATCGTTTTGCGCGTTCCTTCCATGCCTTCATAGATTTTTAACTTGGAGGTTCTAGCGTGTGTAAGCTCGGTCAGCTGGTCACCCTTCAACCTATACCACATTCTAATTTGGGAATTTTTGCAGCTTTGTACCTCCTGTTGTGGCATGTCAACATCTTGCAACTGACCAAAGTGGGAATCTCATGTTTATTTTACATAATGCACAGCCCAATGAAAAAAAAACTCAGGTCCTGGGTTTATCATTATTCTACAACTACCCAGATCTGATCATGGTCTTCAGGTAAGGTGGAACAGACGTCACTGCTGCGGGCCGAGTCGCCTTCCATCACGATGCGCGACAGCGTCCCTTGGCGCGGTCATCGCAACGCGCTTTTGGCATCTTCCCTGTTTTCCCTGGGCCTGGTGCTGGTTTTACTGCTGATCATCTCTGGCGAAAAAGCTGGGGATGAAGCTTGGCGTGATTTAATTCCTCACGGGAAGTATGTGCCGGTTGAATGGTGAAATATGGGGAATTGACCATCAAGAAACGGGTTCAAAGCAACTGGTGATGGGCATACCTGAATCTATTGCTAGAAAGAGGGGTAGCTTTTAACCTAGCCGAACCACCTCAATTTATATCTTTTTGATATTTATTGCAGGGGCCATGGTGTTCCCTGCCATAAACCATTCCAGCTGAACTGGTGAAGAACGGTAGAATTTGTTTGCAAGTTTAGTGTTCTAATGCAAGACTTGCTTCGAGTGAAACGCGTGTTTCCCAAAAAGGTTGCAAACAAATAATTACAGTTTCCCTACCTTTTTTTTCATATAGCTATTAAAAGCCACCATTTTAATAGCTGGTTGGTGGTTTGGATCATTTTTTATTTTTCCATATACTGACTTTCATATTTTTCAGAAGGGTTGAAACCACCAACCAGATGGGTTGTGACTTGCCTTATTTTTGTTTGAACTTCTAAAGGCTGTGAGTATCTAAGATCAGGGGACACTGGTGAACTGGAATCAAATGCAGTTTGACATGCCAAAACGCGGCAATCGGAGCAGCTAAAATGGTTAAGTTACCCTAGGGCAAAGGTTAACATATATGTGGAAAATGGAAGAACATGGCACATTTATGAATGAATTACCTGTGTATTTGTGGTGATTTTCCATATCGAACTGTTAGTTTGCCCCAGGGTAACTATAATTAAAAGCACTCCAGAAACCATGGTGAATGTAGGGCATGAAACCGTTGGGACAATAGAATATGGGTGTAACTAATATGAGCGGCAATCATTGGAACATTGACCAAGGTTGGTGGTTACAGCCCCAAACTTGAATTCCTGATGTGAGCCGAGAGGGTGAACATGAAAATTAGGACTAGTGCCTCCGATGGATAACTTCCATCAACTTCCACAGTCCAAACTTATAGAAACTCACTCCAGTCGTGGATAACCATACGCATTCAGCCGGTGAATTCTATGGGGAATTGGCGGTGTTTTATATGGTTTTCCCTCACAGTTTGGATTAGTATCCGAACATGAGGCTGCCATTTTTACGTTGTTTGGCTATATATCATGATATATCAGTGTCGGACTAGCGAAAGCTCCTAAACCACAGGTGTCGAGAGAATGTCTACCCTCGGGTAATCAAGCTTCGCAGTGGGAATCGCATGGAATTGCGATATTCACATATATACAGATGCGGTTGTGTCTTAATATGTATATATATATATACATGTTAAACAATGGGTTTCTCCTTGTCAGGTTAATTACGAGCGGTTACTAGAGAGTTCCCACGTCGTAAGATCAACCTTTCGCAACTTGTTGGGTATGAGGTATCCAATGGTCAAGTCTACCAAGAACAGTTCTAGCTGGTCATGATATGCAAACGCTAGCATTACATTGTGTAGTTTCTGTCCACGTGATTTGCTATGTTTTTTGCCGCAGTTTTGGGGCAAAGTTGGTGGATAAGCATACCATAGTATACCAGAACCATGGAAGAAATGGAACGGATTGAGCCAGAATCATGTGTGGTCTCTTATTGGGCATTCCGCTACTTGGGATTAGCTATAGCCGCAGAGGGATGATGGCGGATGATGATGATTCGCCAGCAATACCCCCTGGTAATCGATCATGGCTTGATGGAAAAATATACATACAGAGAGAGAGAGAGAAAGAGATATATATATATATATATACCATTATGTAAAATGTGGTATTATGCCCATTTAGTTTGGGGATTTCCCAGTTCGCCATGATTGTTGGTTGGTTATATCCCATATACTATGATCCCAGCATATATATCCACATTTCCAATTACTTCCCTTGATATCCCATCATATCCACATTTCAACCGTGCATTTAATGGTAGTTTCGCCCCAATACACGGATAACTTCCCAGTATTTCCCCATGCTTTCCTCATGTATTTCCTGATTACCCTTTGCTAAGCATGGCTGGAAAATCGATCATTTATAGTTGATTTATAGTTAAGATGTTCCCAGCTATAAACCATTATAACCTCATTAAACCCCTGTTTATTTATACAGGATTTCCCATGGATTTTCTATAGCTGGTCATTTTCCCAGAGGCTATCCCTGTTTCAATTCCTGTTTCCAGCTGTGCAGCTGTGCAGCGCCAGGACGCCTTGGCGGACGAAGCCAATCCACCCAAGTGGCCGTCGTCGGTGCACGTCTTCGATGCTACGATGGATCCATCCGAAACCAACGCGACTTGGTCTGAGCTGCCTTCTGTCCTTAGTGAATTGGTGGTTTCATAGGCTCCTAAAGTTCCCAGACCTTCTTATAAATCTTATATCAATATTTCAATTATTTTCAAGTCATATGTCATATCAAGTTATGTTATATCCATCAATAGTGGTTTCACTCGTGACTTCTCATTGCGGGGAAAGAGCGATGCACCGATGTTGCCCAGATGCACCTGGTCATGAGACATCCCCTGTGGATGGAAGAAATCCTGCACTCGTTGATAGATGGTAAATATCCCATTTTTGTATCGGGTTTCAATCATCCTTTTGGCAGTGGATTTAGCATTGATTTTTTGACGGAGGGTAGACCAACCTCTAAAGCAACGGGGGAAACAATTGTGTCACCAGCTATGTAGGGCTTGACTGATTTCGCACGTCTAATCACAGATGTCCAACTTTACCATTGCTGGGTTTGCAATGTATTTGTACCCTTGGTGTTTCATGGTGTTTCACTACAATTGCTAGGGAGCTACTAGTAAACAAACTGATGCAGACAAACTGTTCCACACAGACTCTTCTCACATTGATTTCCCACCAAGGCATTACAATTCCATACGCTCGCAGGATGATTCATCCCATCACCCTGTGGTCATTTTTCAGTGCCAGCAGATGTTGGGAATCCAGATCTAGTTTGTCTCTTGGAAAAGGGATAAAACCAATTATCCCCAAATCATCGTAATCTCACAACTTTGAACCTCATTTTCAAAACGCGATGGCGTCCGCTATGGCAAGTCTTGGGGTGTCCCCCCTTGTTTAGTGGCACCATCTACACCCAAGGCCACTCTGTGGGAGATCTTCAGGCGCATGGGTCCCTTGAAGAGCGGGAAGCTTGGCAGCCAGTGACCACCTGTATTTGTCGCAACTCAGGAATTACTGTATAGCAACCCCAAATAGAAATGACCATTCCCTACCCATTCAAAACAGGGTTTAGTTGTTTTTTTGATAAAACGAGGAGCGTTCCAAATCATTGGATTCTTGGACCCATTTTGAGACAACCTCAGGTAAACAAGCAAACATGTGGTGTCACATGATTTCAACATATTTCAACGTCATGAGAGAATGGGGATGGACGCCAGCCACTACTGGTATTGGCGTAGTTCAATGAAAGAATTGTGCTAAACCTCTGAACCAATCATGCGCGATTTTGTTGTTTGTTTGGTGTGAAAGCATTGGGGTTATCGGCTTAGCACTGGCCATGTCTGGGCTTGACCGTGTGGCCGGATGGATTTAAGACTTTTTTGTGTTTCGGAATATGGTGGGATAAAGTGGGAGACATGTAGGTCATTAATTATATTATTTATATTCATAATAACGATGATATATATATATATATACAGGCTATACATGCATTATTATTCTATATAAATAAATAGATAAAGTATAAATAAATAAATCAATAAATAAATAAATATATAAATAAATAAATACGTGTATCCGCGCGTATGTACGGAAACATTGTTTCGAGCCTCCCTTTGGTCCTTTGGGAATGAGGCATGGCAATGGGAAACCGTACTTTTGAACAGAAAAGAGCAACAACTGCAAGCGTCAACAGCTTCTGATTATTGTATTTGTACTTGAAGTCTTGAAGTACTTGATAAATATTGATTGCAGGAATCGAATCAACGAAAAACAACACATGGTGAGGCAAATGCAGGTTGCTTTTCGTTGCAATGTCCTGATGTGCCCGTGCCTTGAATTTTAAAAGAAACAAAATCATCGCATCTTACACGGTACATTGGCCATCAGCCCCTTAGCAAGATTGGCAGCCCTTACCAGTCCCATTTAATGTTCCACGAGCTCCAAAACTGATAGGTATGGTGCCAAATACATTTAAGTAATTAAAGTACTTCTTTGATCTCTTTTCTCGGTGGTTTCAATCAAGTGCTCATACTATTTCAAGCGGTTTATCTCTTTTTTTGATGTCTTTGGCCAAGAATTGGATGATGGGAAAATTTTAACCGGAAACCCCATCAAATTTGATGGTATTTTTGCCATGGTTTCCGGTTAAGATTTTCCCAACTAAACCAATCCATTGACTTTGGCCTTAAGTGGGTGATATTAACCATCCCTATATCCTGTAGACATCTCCAAAGTGGTGATCTGAATTTCTCAGCCCAGGAAGTTCAGCTCTGAACGGCGGCTGGATCCCAGACATCGTTGGGGACGAAGAGTTTTTTCAAAGAAGCCACTGCTATATATGATGATATATGATATATAATGTTACATATACTAGCGCTAGCGTTAAGTCGTATCAGCTTGTAAAAGTCGTATCGGGAGGCCGTGCGCCTGGAGAAAGTTCAAGTTTGGCATCACCACAACTTTTAGTAATTGAACAATTTCATTGTTTTGGGGCCGTGCGGCTGGAAAAAGTTCATTTTTTTGAATTGATTTTAACAAAAATATATTTGATCATTCTTTCAAGGGGGCAAACGCTGGTTGCTGCTTGCTTGCTGCTTGCTTGCTACTTACTGCTGCTTGCTGCTGCTTGCTGCTGCTTGCTGCTGCTTGCTGCTGCTTACCTGTTGTTGCTCACCTGCTGCTCACCTGCTGCTCACCTGCTGCTTGCCTGCTGCTTGCTGCTCCATGCTGCTGCTTGCTTCTACTTGTTGCTGCTTACCTGCTGCTGCTTACCTGCTGCTGCTCACCTGCTGCTCACCTGCTGCTCACCTACTGCTTGCCTGTTGTTGCTGCTCCTTGCTGCTCCTTGCTGCTCCTTGCTGCTGCTTGCTGCTGCTTGCTTGCTGCTTGCTGCTTGCTGCTGCTGCTTGCTTGCTTGCTTGCTTGCCTGCGTGCCTGCGTGCCTGCGTGCCTGCGTGCGTGCGTGCGTGCTTTCGTGCTTGTGTGCGTGCGTGCTTGCGTGCTTGCGTGCTTGCGTGCTTGATTGATTGCCTGCCTGCCTGCCTGCCTGCCTGCTTGCTTGCTGCTTGCCTGCTGCTTGCTTGCTGCTTGCTTGCTGCTTGCTTGCTGCTTGCTTGCTGCTGCTTCTTGCCTGCTGCTTTCTTGCTTGCTTGCCCGCTGCTTGCCTGCTTGCTTGCCTGCTTGCTTGCCTGCTTGCTTGCCTGCTTGCTTGCCTGCTTGCTTGCCTGCTTGCTTGCCTGCTTGCTTGCCTGCTTGCTTGCCTGCTGCTTGCTTGCCTGCTGCTTGCTTGCCTGCTGCTGCTTGCCTGCTGCTGCTTGCCTGCTGCTGCTTGCCTGCTGCTGCTTGCCTGCTGCTGCTTGCCTGCTGCTGCTTGCCTGCTGCTGCTGCTGCTGCTGCATGCTGCTGCTGCTGCTGCTTGCTGCTGCTGCTTGCTGCTGCTTGCTGCTGCTTGCTGCTTGCTGCTTGCTGCTGCTTGCTGCTGCTTGCTGCTGCTTGCTGCTGCTTGCTTCTTGCCTGCTGCTGCTTGCTGCTTGCTATGCTTCCTTGCTTGCTGCTGCGCTGCTGCTGCTGCTGCTGCTGCTGCTGCTGCTTGCTGCTGGTGCTGCTGCTGCTGCTGCTGCTTTGCTGTGCTGCTGGTGCTGCTGCTGCTGCTGGCTGCTGCCAGCCTGCTGCTGCTGCTGCTGCTTTCCCTCCGCCTGCTTGCTGCTGCTGCCTCCTGCTGCTTGCTGCTCTGCTTGCTTCCGCCTGCTGCTGCTGCTGCTGCTTTGCCTGTCTGCTGCTTGCCCTGCTGGCTGCTTGCCTGCTGCTGCTTGCCTGCTGCTGCTTGGCTGCTGCTGCTTGCCTGCTGCTGCTTGCCTGCTGCTGCTTGCCTGCTGCTGCTTGCCTGCTGCTGCTTGCCTGCTGCTGCTTGCCTGCTGCTGCTTGCCTGCTGCTGCTTGCCTGCTGCTGCTTGCCTGCTGCTGCTTGCCTGCTGCTGCTTGCCTGCTGCTGCTTCCCCCTGCTGCTGCTTCCCCCTGCTGCTGCTTGCCTGCTGCTTGCCTGGTGCTTGCCTGCTGCTGCTGCTGCTGCTTCCTTCTGTTGCTGCTGCTGCTGCTGCTGCTGCTTGCCTGCTGCTGCTGCTGCTGCTTCCTTCTGTTGCTGCTGCTGCTGCTGCTTCCTGCTGCTGCTGCTGCTGCCTCCTGTTGCTATTGCTTCCTCCTGTTGCTATTGCTTCCTCCTGCTGCTGCTGCTGCTTCCTCCTGGTGCTGCTGCTGCTTCCTCCTGCTGCTGCTGCCGCTCGTGCAAACATTTTGCCGAAACAGAAAATAACAGTCTCGGTCGCCTTGTTTGGCGCTGACGGGAGGTACAGGCGGGAGACACCAGCAGAGAGAGGGAATGTTTCTGGCTGGTTGGAATGAAACATTGCGGTCGCATAGCGCGGTTGTGTCGCTGTGCTCACCATCTGCGCCATCTCGCACCATCTCGCAAGACGGCGCAGACGGCAAGACGGCGCAAGACGGCGCAAGACGGAACAGACACAACAGACGGCGCAGACGGAGCACCGACAAAACCTGCCACGCTTTCCGCCCGCAATGGAATGAAGGTTTTTCCAATTCGTAATTCCTGGGTGAATAGGACAACAAACTTCTTGAGAGCTGTCCACGACATTGATGCACATCGCGCCAGCCATAGATTTGGTTGCGGAAAACAAGGGACCCCCATATCCTTATATCATCCTAGATCATAGCCCTGCCAATAGGATTTGCTACAGCTAATCCATTTGCATTGCAAGAAATTTGAGGCTGTACCAATAGGGGTTTGATTTGGTCACGCGACGCAGGACATCAATATAATATATTCAAATCCAATAGGATTAGCTGCCGAGAATTTGTTTGTATTAACTTGTGCCCTTCAAAATCATCGCTGTGCGCAATGCTTCGGCTACTTTTAACTACATCTCCAAGTATGGATGGAACAGGCTGTGCCATGGTGATTCTTCTTCCCTGATGTGACTTTCCACTACCTGATGTGACTTCTCCGTATCGCCGCCGTGCCATGGGGATGATGTGACTTTTCCCGCCTGATGTGACTTAAGTACGGTGTTGGTATATATATATATTTATTTATTTATTTGTTTTTTTTAACATATATATATATAATTATATTTATATATTTATGTATTTATGTACAGTATATATATTTTTTTTAATATATATATATATGTATCTATACATGGGTGATAGTATAGTTGCCTTATATATCTTATTCGTGGGTTGTATATGGTTTCTATTCGGGTTATGGTTGGGTGATAAAAAAATACACTTACTGACTGGGATGCACATCCAATGAATGAGATAAACCCAGTACCACAAAGGGGAGAATTGAACGGTATAGTTTTAGGATCAGTCACTGCCAATACATGGATTTTGAACTGAGGTACGCTACTATAATATTTAATTTTATATCATGTGTGTTTTTTTATTGGATCCCTTTTATCGTTGCTTGCGATGGTTTAGCGTTGGATTTGCCACTTTGGACACCACATCCTGCAAAAGATGTTCACTTCAAGGATAATGAATTGGCCTCAAGTTACTGAGTGCAGTCAACATTTGAAGGGGAGAACAACTGATTGTCCACCAATAGTTTCATTTTCTCGGAGCGGAACAGTGGTATCGTTCAAGGGTCCCAGAAGCCATGGCGCATGTTTTTTGCTTCCAAATTAGGAAACTTTATACGGGAAAATGGACGATCGATAAATGTTGAAGGCCCTGAGGCCCCTGCAGTTTGGCTGGTCCCGTTTTTTGTGGTACCCAATTCCGACCTGGCATACACATGATCAATCAAAATGGGCACAAGTTGTAGGTCACCATAGTGAAATAACTGGATCACCCCCATCCACATATGGGACAATCATTACCATGTTTAACGGTTGAACCCTTGCCATAGCCTTCGAGTCTTAGTCTTATACGATCTTATACGGTTTCCCAGGACCGCTGATCCAAGGCACGCCTTCCTCTTCAAACCTGGCCGTTACAGCCTGGATGTCCCAGCAACTGAGCTTTGAAGTTTTGGATCCCGGAGCTTTTTCAGTTCAACCAGCGATGCGGTGGAATCCCTAAATGGTGACATCCCGTGGTGGGTTTTGAATACTTTTCGATAAAGATAAGATGGCCCCTAATGTTCGCTGCTGATTAGTGTGAGGGGGCCCCCCTCCCCTCAAACAATTTGAGGATACTCTACAACTCGCACTTTTTTTTGCCCCCCCCCTCAACATTTTTTTGGTTAATCAACTTAAGTAAGGATTTCAGTTTACTTTTAATTTACGTTCAATTGATTTCAATTTACTTTTAATTGATTTCAATTTTCTTTTAATTTACGTTCAATTGATTTCAATTTACTTTTAGTTGATTTCAATTTACTTTCAATTAGTGTCTAGTTACTTTTACTTTCAATTTACTTTCAATTGATTTCAATTTAATTTCAATTAACATTCAGGTGCTTTCAATGGTTTTGTTTTTTTCACTCCAAAAAGTTGGTGCTCACAATAGAGTACCATCCAAACAATTATATTATTCAGCAACTGAGCCAATCATGAGGTATCCTCTTGAAAAATTGTCTGGATGCTGTTTGCTAATAATGTTTTAATAAGGCATCTAATTATTTGGGAAACCTTGCATTTTAAAGCTTTAACACAAATATAGCTTTCTAAAGTAAAAGGACCAGCTTTGCCCAAAGAAAGGTGGAGAACTGGTTTTGTTTTGTTTTTTCACTCCCAAAGGTTGGTGCTCACAATAGAATACCATCCAGACAATTATATTATTCATTAACTGAGCCACTCATGAGGTACCCCCTTGAAAAATTGTCTGGGTGCTGTTTTTTAATAAGGGTTTAATAAGGCATCTAATTATTTGGGAAACCTTGCATTTTAAAGCTTTAACACAAATATGGCTTTCTAAAGTAAAGGGACTAGCTTTACCCAAAGAAAGGTGGAGAAAGGGGTTTTGTTTTTTTCACTCCAAACAGTTTGTGCTCACAATAGAGTACCATCCAGACAATTATATTATTCAGTAACTGAGCCACTCATGAGGTACCCCCTTGAAAAATTGTCTGGATGCTGTTTTTTAATAAGGGTTTAATAAGGCATCTAATTATTGGCGTAGGCATCAAAAAAAAATAAAAATGCATCAAACAAAAAATAAAAATGCATCAAAAAAAAATAATAATGCATCAAAAAAAAATAAAGGACGAAAGGAAGGAAGAAAGGAAGAAAGGAAGAAAGGAAGGAAGGAAGGAAGCAAGGAAAGAAAGGAAGAAAAGAAGAAAGACAGGAAGGAAAGAAGGAAGGAAGGAAGACAGAAAGGAAGGAAGGAAGAAAGGAAGAAAGGAAGGAAGAAAGGAAGGAAGAAAGGAAGAAAGAAAGGAAGAAAGGAAGGAAGGAAGCAAGGAAAGAAAGGAAAGAAAGGAAGAAAAGAAGAAAGACAGGAAGGAAAGAAGACAGGAAGGAAGACGGAAAGGAAGGAAGGAAGAAAGGAAGAAAGGAAGGAAGGAAAAGGAAGGAAGGAAGAAAGGAAGAAAGAAAAAAAGGAACCAAAGAAGAAAGGAAGGAAGAAGAAAAGAAGGAAGAAAGGACGGAGACGAGAAAGGAAGGAAACAAGAAAGGAAAGAAATAATGATGTAATATTACATGCATAAGAGATCATTCAAATTACATGCAGGCATCACCGTAGCAGTTGCGTACTGTTATTTATGTATATGTATATATACATATATATATATGCATTTATATACACACTTATATATTTATATTTAAATATATTTATATTATTTATATTTTCTGTTTATATTTTTATATACATAGTATTTCTATTTATGTTCAAATTCATATATATATATATACTTACATATAGAAATATGTAAATATATACATATACTTATATTTATGCATGTATATATACACTTATATATATATATATTTATGTATTTATATTTATATATTTATATTTACATATTAATATATATATATTTATGTACTTATATATATATATACACATTCATATGTATATACATATAACTGTATATATATATAAATGAGTATGTATCTACAAGTATATATACTGTATTCCACATGTTTCCAGGGTGCATGTCGTGTAGTCTATACACCTTGAGTATCACATTCAAGCCAGCACCTTGCATGTGAAAATAGGTGTTTCCAATCTGCTTTGGGGGGGAGGCGCTGCGCACTCCCCCCCAATCCCCCCCTCCCGCTTTTTTTTAACTATTTAAATAAAAAAGAAAGACACTTTTCAATACACTATATAGTTTGATTCGACTATATTCATATTTATGTTAAAAATTATGTGTATATATATACATATATCTAGACATATATATATATAGACACATATATATATATATGTATATATATATGTATGTATATATTTGCATTTATATATGCACTTATATATATATATGTACT
Organism: Cladocopium goreaui; assembly: GCA_947184155.2. NCBI lineage: Eukaryota > Dinophyceae > Suessiales > Symbiodiniaceae > Cladocopium > Cladocopium goreaui. The sequence continues at coordinate 284,544 of CAMXCT020000132.1, read as the reverse complement.
TATAAAAATGTATATATATATAAAATTAATATGTATATACATATCCATGTAAATATTTATATAATTGTGTATCTCTCAGTATATATATTTACATAAATATATATATATAATATATATATAAATGTAAATATATATATATATTATAATTACACATACATATTTACTTATAGATATACAGACGTATATATATATATATGACATATTTGTGGTTGTTTTTATACACAGCTTTGATCCCAAAATAAACTACAAATAATCACGTAATTATACCTACATGTTGTATCCCTAAACCCTAAACCAAACCCTGCATATACATACATACATGCATACATACATACCTACCTACATACACCTTGAGTATCACATTCAACCCAGCACCTTGCATGTGAAAATAGGTGTTTCCAATCTGCTTTGGGGGGGAGGCGCTGCGCCCTCCCCCCCAATCCCCCCTCTCCCGTTTTTTTTTAAATTATTTAAATTCAAAACTTGCACACTTTTCAATTACTAGTTTGATTCTTTTATATTAATATTTATGTTTATATATATATATATATCTAGACACACATATATGTATGTATGTAATGTAATGTAATGTATGTAATGTAATGTATGTATGTATGTATATCTTTGCATTTATATATACACACATATATATATTTATGTACTTATATAAATGTATATATATATATAAATACATATGAATATGTATATACATATCAATGTGTATATATTTATATAATTATGTCTCTATCAGTATATATATATATGTTTATTTAGAAATACACATACATATTTACTTATAGACAGATAGACGTATATATATATATGACATATTTGTGGTTGTTTTTATACACAGCTTTGATCCCAAAATATACTACAAATAATCACGTAATTATACCTACATGTTGTATCCCTAAACCCTAAACCAAACCCTGCATATACATACATGCATACATACATACCTACCTACATAGATAGATAGATAGATAGATAGATAGATATATATATATACATATGTATATAGATTGATTGATTTGATTGAAGAAAACCATAGAAAACTTCCATCTCCAGACATGCTGTCGCGTCGCATGTATGAGCATCGCGTTATGGAGCAGCTTGCTTGCTGGGACTCGACCCTTTATTCGGTATCTGTTGGGATCTCAAGAGAGTTCTCCAGACGTGTGATCGCCTCGCATGTATGAGCATTGCGTTATGGAGCACCTTGCTGGGACTCTCCCTCTGAGTCGGTATCCCAAGAGTAGTTGTGATTTAATATGCGCTGGTATCTGTTGGGATCTCAAGAGAGTTCTCCAGACGTGTGATCGCCTCGCATGTATGAGCATTGCGTTATGGAGCACCTTAATGGGACTCTTCGTCTGAGTCGGTATCCCAAGAGTAGTTGTGATTTAATATGCATTGGTATCTGTTGTCTGCTGACAGTCGACCTTTTCTTCGACATCTGACCCTCCCTCCCCTGTCTCCAGACACGTACGAGTCACTTGTATTAGCATACCTCGGAATTTTCTTGTTTGATACGGACCACCTGGATATTGCGGACAGATCGGCAATCGACATCTGACCCTCCCTCCCCTGTCTCCAGACACGTACGAGTCTCACTTGTATTAGCATACCTCGGAATTTATTTTTTTTTGATGCAATTTTTTTTTTTTTGATGCGTGTACCACGTTGAAATCTTGGACAGTTCCATAGAAGTCCAGGGGAATATTTTTTTTTGATGCAAATCAATTTTTATTTTGATACCTATGGGGATATTTTTTTTTGATGCGTTTTTATTTTTTTTGATCCTTCACCCCTAATTATTTGGGAAACCTTGCATTTTAAAGCTTTAACACAAATATGGTTTTCTAAAGTAAAGGGACTAGCTTTACGCAAAGAAAGGTGGAGAAAGGGGTTTGTTTTTTTTCACTCCAAAAAGTTGGTGCTCACAATAGAGTACCATCCAGACAATTATATTATTCAGTAACTGAGCCACACATGAGGTACCCCCTTGAAAAATTGTCTGGATGCTGTTTTTTAATAAGGGTTTAATAAGGCATCTAATTATTTGGGAAACCTTGCATTTTAAAGCTTTAACACAAATATGGTTTTCTAAAGTAAAGGGACTAGCTTTACGCAAAGAAAGGTGGAGAAAGGGGTTTGTTTTTTTTCACTCCAAAAAGTTGGTGCTCACAATAGAGTACCATCCAGACAATATATTATTCAGTAACTGAGCCACTCATGAGGTACCCCCTTGAAAAATTGTCTGGATGCTGTTTTTTAATAAGGGTTTAATAAGGCATCTAATTATTTGGGAAACCTTGCATTTTAAAGCTTTAACACAAATATGGTTTTCTAAAGTAAAGGGACTAGCTTTACGCAAAGAAAGGTGAAGAAAGGGGTTTGTTTTTTTCACTCCAAAAAGTTGGTGCTCACAATAGAGTACCATCCAGACAATTATATTATTCAGTAACTGAGCCACTCATGAGGTACCCCCTTGAAAAATTGTCTGGATGCTGTTTTTTAATAAGGGTTTAATAAGGCATCTAATTATTTGGGAAACCTTGCATTTTAAAGCTTTAACACAAATATGGTTTTCTAAAGTAAAGGGACTCGCTTTACGCAAAGAAAGGTGGAGAAAGGGGTTTGTTTTTTTTCACTTCAAAAAGTTGGTGCTCACAATAGAGTACCATCCAGACAATTATATTATTCAGTAACTGAGCCACTCATGAGGTACCCCCTTGAAAAATTGTCTGGATGCTGTTTTTTAATAAGGGTTTAATAAGGCATCTAATTATTTGGGAAACCTTGCATTTTAAAGCTTTAACACAAATATGGTTTTCTAAAGTAAAGGGACTAGCTTTACGCAAAGAAAGGTGGAGAAAGGGGTTTGTTTTTTTCACTCCAAAAAGTTGGTGCTCACAATAGAGTACCATCCAGACAATTATATTATTCAGTAACTGAGCCACTCATACTGTAACCAAGGAACTACTACGGCATCGTATCGCAACAAAGCCCTGATTTTTGATTTCTGGATCCAAATATACAATGAATAGATTCTATTCTAAACTATACTATATAAACTACACTAAACTAAGGTTTCTTGGGGATGCTCATGAAACAGGAGGGAACCTATAAGGGAATGGATGGGAACGGTCCTAAAATTTGAAAATCAATGGCTCGGTGTATGTTTTTTTCATCCAAATACCCTCTGGTAATCCAATAAATATCTAACAATAGGTCTGAAAAATCAGCTTTCTATAGGCAAATCATCTATATATATATATATATATATATGTATAGGTGATTTTTAATACCTGCTGTTAGATATTTAATTTATTGGATATTTGATATAGGCAAATAGCTATATGAATGGGTTCTGTGGCCATGCTCAATAGCTATTTCAAATTCCCAAATGATCCAGCATGGGTTTTAGATGTCTTTTGTGGCATGGGCGAACGCTCAGTAAGAATCTCTTTGAAGCAACGCTGGAAACAGGTTTGTGAATTTCTTGGAGTACTCGCTGACTAAGCCCGCATTTTCGAGCTACATCCCCATGGGGTTAACTCGCTTTGATTATCCCAAATCATTTGCCATCAAGATGGATGTTCCAAGGACTCAAGGACACTAATTCCAGGCGCAAACCAATCAATCTTTGCATATTCTTCGAAAATACGGTGTTATATATATATATATTACTATATGTACGTATGTATGTCCATATGACAAACGGCTCACAATTGAATATCCCCAGCTGGGAGGTTCATAGATTACAGCCTTATTTTGCTAGTCTGGCTATACCCTTCAAACATTGGATCATCATTGCATATAGCGTGGTGCCCTTCATTCACCTTTTGTTGGGCATGTCTTCGCCAGCTGTCAGCTGAGGGTGTCTCTAGATTTTGCGCCAGCTCCTCCTTCTGCTCTTCTCCTTTTCTCTGTATGTCATCTGAGATTTGCCAGATCACATGTCAAAATATACATCAGAACACATGTCAGATATGGTGATCAATATAAAGGTCCTTGTAAAGAGTTTTAATTGCGAAGACCGTTCATGTTATGTTGGGAACCTTCGCCAAAGTTTTTTCCGAGTTCGCGAAAGTAACATGCTTATTCGCGAAAGCTTCTCGGAAATTGGATATTATGAATCATAGATATTGTTTGCAGTGTTTGCATTGCATATGATTACAACTTGTAAAGGGCTACCACCGGGTCTCCAACAGGAGAAGGGTACCGGAGAAATTCGGTATGGTTCTGGTTCAGTTCACTGTGTGGTTCTGCACTCCGCACATTTACCTTTCCCTTCATGATTCATAGGTGGCTGCCGAGCTTCCAAAGGTGAGGCATTGCCACAGCCTGAAGCACACCCTTGCTGGCACTGCCTAATATTGCTTTCTGAAGTCTACACAAAAACACTCCACATTCAGCAGCCGAGCTTCCAAAAGTGAGGCTTTGCCAGAGCCAAACACCAAAGCCCCTGGTGTTTGCTTTTCCTCTGATGTGCCCCTGCTGAAAGAATTTGCCAGAGCAAGCGTAAGAATAAGAATATGTGTCAGAATATGTTTGAAGATTTGCCAGAAGATATGTCAGCACCTTTGCCAGGACAAATGGCAATATACACGCAAGAGCATATGCCAGAGTTTTCACCAGATATCAGAATACATGATCAGAATGTTGCAAATGATATGTATATATATATACACTAATAACTATGTATTATGTATATAAACTATATAAATGTATAGTATTGTGCTAGTGTATAAGTATGTATATATATATATGTGTGTGTATATTTTATATAGATATATTAGATACATACATATTTAGATACAGACACACATATAGATACATATATAAATATATATATATAGATACATATATATATATATATATATAATTGTTTATATTGCATTTAAATGATATATTACATTATATGTCATACCCTAACTGGTTTATTGGGATTTGTTGGGCATTCGCCTCCCAGTTGCCCATAACCTCGCCCTCCAATCCCTCAGGTGGGCTACTACACCCAGGTGCTGGGCCTCGGCACTTGGCCCAGCGACGTGCGCTTCACGGGGCACCATGGCATCTTCGGGCCCAGCGAGGAGGACAACAACAACTTCAACACCTTTTGGAAGGCGGGGAATTGGTGTGGGAAATTGATGGAAAATGGTGGGAAATTGATGGAACATTGTTGGAAATTGGTGGAACAAACCAACACTTCCATTCAAAAAAAACTATCAACAACCATCAACAACTCAGGAAGTGAATGAAACTGAGCTGAATTTTGCAGAGAATTAATGAGCATGAGTGTAGAAAATCCAACAAGTAAACCTATCATTTGAGGACGGTTTATACCAACCATTTATGGTGATGACTTCCATGGAACATGTCATTTTTTCATGCTGAATTTCTCATGGGTATTCCCATGGTTTTCGGACAAGCATCCGAGGCGGCTGAGAACTTGGCGAACCAGCCCACTTCAGGACGCAGCATTTGGTCGGTGTCACAGGCAGCGCCCCTTCGACGTGTCCAGGTCAGTGGCCATTCGGCAGCCATAGACCAACAGTGGGCGTTTTAAAGGGGCTATAACATGTTCAAAAGCCACCAGGTTATGAAATGATATGATTTTCAGATATGACAATAATACCAGGGATTAGTGTTTGAATGTCTGTTTTTGGAGTCTCTATGTTTCTTTAAGTGCTTCGATGAATTTCATTGTTTTTTTTTGTGTTTTTTGACCATGAATTGCCAAGGGGTGTGGGGGTCATAGACGACCCTTTCAGGATGGGGGTGGCAGAACATGTCATGCTGGGCTCTGGGAAACATGAGCATCAACATGCAGTGACCGACATACAGTCCATCAGCCAGCCCAACATATTTTTCTGGATGGGTTTCATTGATTTTAAAATGAGATGAGCGATTAGGGATCTTCGGAATGTGTCATAATTGTTTATCAAAGTTTATAAATATATATATATATATATTTATAGGTATAATGTTTTATCATAGTCGACTTACATATGTTATATATATATATTATGTCACTTATATCACAGTCACTTATATAATGCTATATTTGATCAAAAAAGGGACCGGGGGGAACATCCCAAAAGGCTCACCTGATAACAACTGAGGTGACCTTCTGTTAGGCTCATACGACGGCCGCTGATCTGCAGCTACAGGTAGGCCAGTGCTATCTCTAATATACATATGTATATATATATATATATTTATGCGCGTGTAATACGTAGATGTTATAGAATATGATTGAAATATAATATATAATTAATGAATTTGATAAGGTACACGTATTATCATCATGTTCAACAAATAATGTTCGAAAACTATGTTTTGGGGCAGAAACGGGTGATTTTAGCGCATTTGGTTGTCATAATTGTCTGTATGTGTTTATTGATGATTCTTTTAGTACATACCAACATGAAATCCCCAAATATTAGAATGATCCACCATTTTCGTTGGTCAATTTATGAGTTTGTTCTGGTTATTCCTGCAACTATGCTACTACCTCCTTGGGAGATGCTGCGTTGCCTCCTTGCTTCACATGTTCGCCCAAGTTCCAGCGATTGTCCTACCTGAGGTCATGCACGCAAAAGTATGTATACATATATACTGTATGCGTTATTTGTAGTACACACGCATATAATATACATGTATATGTATATATATATATACATATGTATTATATATATATATATATGTATTTATATATATATATATATATTGATATAATATCCGCATATATATATATATATTGATTTATACGCACACATGTACATTGTGTGTATATCTACATGTATGTATATATATATATATATATATATTTATATACACATGCAAGTATATTCTCATAGCCCTAGCTGAACGTATACTGTTGGTATATTGATTGCAGCATCCTGCGTTTTGGATGGGGTAAATACCATGGTGTACCTCTCCCAGAGTATTGTAGAGGTGGGTGTTCTCTGTGGAGAGAGTCCGGACAATCTTACAAGGGTCAAACCTATCTTATGTCCTGGCGCTCGCGTAGTGTTTGTCAGTACAGCATTAGCATCTAACATGTGTCACAGATTCAACACACTATCACACTTGATATTCTAGTCAATGAACACCACCAAAACCTCTTACATCAGCCTTCCTCTGAGAAACACACTAACCCAGAAAATCTAAATCAATATATATATAATGTTATCTATTATTTATCCATCTACCTATAAAACATTTCTTGCTGTTTTTGTGCAACAGATTTGTGTAAAGTTATAAGGTCACACCCATCCATTCCTTCCTCCTGCGAGGCGCTGTCCCTTCCAAAGGCAGTGGCGGATTTATCGCCGACGTCCAGGTCGATGGGACTTTGGCGCCTTGGATGCTGACACGCGGCCGGTGAAACGTTCTGATTCTTATGCTTAATTTATGTTGAATTTATGGGGTTGTAAGTTATAAGTTACCAAAAAAAAGTTATAAGTGACGATAAATTGTATTAACCAAAAAACTACAACCCTTGGTGCATTCCATAATTTGGATTATAATAAGTGACTTATAACTTGTAACTTATAACTAACGCTAAAGGGACATAAGTGTAGTAATACTTTTGCCCAAAAAAACTGGCGATTTTGGATGGAGAGTTTGGAGGATTCCATCCAATTGACCTAGCTGTACTGATGACCTAAGCAGCTTTAAACAACGAAACAGGGTATCCCCAGGATCGAAGTTGGGGATTCCCCAGTGGGGATGCTTCAGATGATTCGTTGGGGATATCTATTACCGCCATTTTTTCAGTTTTGAGCATTTTCGAGCTGGTCATTGGGGTGAATTAGATTGATGGGACGGGATGGGACGGGATGGGACAGGATGGGACAGGATGAGAATAGAGCTCTTGAAACCGCAGCAAAAGGATATTCCCGGGCTGTCAGACTCATGATTACTTGATCCATTGTTTTTTTTTTGCAATTGTTTTTTTTTGTTGGTGTGTGTCATGGCAAAACGTTCATTTGCCATCGATTTCAGCATGGTCATATGGTCATATTTCTTCAATTGACTGGATCACCCGAGCGCCCAATCAATTGAAGCCTTACCCGATCGCAGCGATGTTGACATGGGCCTGGTATGTGCCTGGAAAGCATGGCTTGAACCACATCCATGTAGGACCCCTTTGATGTATTGACCACCTACCAAGCGGGCTGCACATCCATGAGAGGGTCAACCCATGGTCACCCCATCATTTGCTTTGTGGCATTGAGGATTTAGTGCGGCAGCAGCAGTGGCTGATCCGAAACTGCAAGGTGCGGATGTGGCTGGGGGCCCCTGATGGAAACAATGCCAAAGAGATGATGTTCCTCCCGGGAAGGAGGCCCTCTCTCAGGTGAACAAATATCTAAAGATCCTGGACTTTTCATGGATTTTCCCCTGCCAATGGCCAACTATTGTGATTTCTGCCTGGGTGCTTTCATGTATTTTCATGTTGACAAACAGCATTGATTTTGACTCCGCAGGTGAATGGCACGCGCTACTTCCAGTCAACACCTCGTGCCGTGAACTTTGTCTACCTGGGCACCACCGGATCTCCAAAATCATCTGGAAACTGCACAGATTCTGGCAGGAATCCAGTCTCACCCGAGCCTCAGGTGATACAAGAACCCACCACCCCCGTCCCATGGCATGCAAGGGCTGTGGCTGAAGGGAAAAACTCAATCATCCCAGTTGGTGAGTGATAGGTTTGGTTGCTCATTGAGATGCTAGGGCTGGTGGGTATGACTTCAAGCCCTTACACATAAATCTGCGAGATCAAAGAGTTGGTGAAAATTTCGCCTCCTAAATTGAACATCAAGCGGAACATCATCTTCAGACCCGATTTATTTTTGTTGGGGGTGCATGTTGAATTTAGGACGTGCTAGCCATGATTCTGCACCGCACACTGACTGGGATGGTTACCCAACGGCAACAATGCCATGGCCACTTGGGCCGATGGTTTTCAGCCTCGGTTCTTGAGCGAAATCATCCAACAAAGCAGCTCAGCATGTCATGGCTGTCAAGACAGTTGTATTGCACATGAGCCTCCAGTATAATTATTCACAAAGTTACAAAGTTAAACATTTACACTATACAGATACATATAGCATCATGTAGCTATATATAGCTAGACATAGTTATACATAGTTCATTTTCCACAGGATATCCTGCTGTCTTGAACCTTTGGGATAACTACCGAGACCAACCATCAGTTTCTATTGAACTTTGGAACGGGCTACATCTGTGAAGTTTCAAGCTGATCTCCCGGTTACAGCTGTGACGCGGAATCCACCCCGGAAATTGTGTTTGGGGATTATTTTGGCTTTAGAAGTGCTGTAGTTTACCCAGATCCCAGTGAACAGTTGAATAATTGGTTGTAGATAGCCATCAACACGAAGTGCCATGAGCTATGATTGGCTATGATGACCCTCGAGGTTCAAGTGGAGAAACCCTACATGAGCATCAACGCTGATGGCAAGTGCTCTGCTGACATCGCAGACAGGGGGGATTCACTGACTTACACTGTGTGTGATACCCCAAATGCAAAAGGAAACTCCAGCAAAAAGCTTTCGAGGCTCTTCTCAACTGGGAATATTGGTGTTTTTTTCAGTTTCTAGAAGTGATAAGTGGTTGTTAAGCCTAATAAGCATTGATAAGCATTGCTTTTTCCACCCCTTGTTCAGTTTTGGGGTCGATGTCCCTGATGTCCCTCAGCCATACTGTACCAGCAATCCCACTGTTTCAGCCCATGGTCTCAGCCATCATCGCTGAATCCAGCTTCGCCACTGTTTGAAAAAATTGGGGGACCATAATATGGTGGGTACTTCGTATTGAAAGGATGGGATTACATTGGCATCCTGGTTCCTTTTTTGGCGATTCTCAGTGCTAGCCAGTCACTTCAAAGAAACCTAGGGGTGAAACTGGTCGCATCAGCCTCTTGGTAAACACCAGCATGTGATCATATGGTACTCTAACATGAACATGCATGAACTGAACTGATTCCCCAGTTCATCAGAACCGCCCTGTTTGATAGATACATCATGATCTCATATTTTGTCTCATGGTTAACGCTCATGTTTTTTCGAGCTGTGCCATCCACATCATCCACCACATATGGGGTTGTCCAAAGTGAATTTCGCGGGTGATACGCCATCGTCAGACATACCCACAACCGGGTGTTTGATATAGATGATAGAACCATGTTGAGTTGAATCCCTGTTTTTTTTTGCATCGCTAAAATACCATATTTTTTGGATGGACAGTTCATGGCAAATCCCACCAGAAGCAGACGGATCTTTTACCGTCCCACAAAAGTGGGGTTCAGGGGGGTTGGTGGGGTGGGGTGGGGCATTGACATTTATGTACAAGTAATGTTCATGTACTCGTGCATGTTCATACATGACACATCCGGTATGTCACCAGGTACGGGGTGGGCGGGTGAGGTGAAAGCTGGGTTCCATCGAATATTGCGTCTAAACGCAAAGGCAAGGACATGTGCCTCCTTGGAAATACATCCAGTGGAGGTGGGAGAATGGCCAAGAAAACCTCTTGAAGAAGACATGCATGGCCTTGAGACAGATGATGGCATGACACGATGCGAAGCAAAACAGTCTTAGCCAGCGCACGGCGTTTTGGGAGCCAAAATGCTGGAAAGGTTCACGACCCCAAGGAAAACAACAAAAGCATATGATGCATTTTCTACAACCAAAAGCAACATTGCGCTCCGACAAGACGCAGATGTTATACAACTGTGGGAGGGTGAAAGATCCGGCGAGATATTTATGTATTTATTTCACACAAATCCGATTTTATATATTGTATATCTCACAGAGGTTTTTTCATTTGACACACACGCCACAGGCCAAATCCATTTATGATCCCATTCCAAGTGCCAGTGCCAGATCCACCGCCACAAAGGTACTATCTCCACATTCCGCAGCCCATCTTTTCGGGCCACGGCGTCAGCTGGGAAGCTCGAGACGACCACAACGACCACAACGACCACACGCAGCGCGTGAGTTTTGAGAAGGTCTTCGTGGCCAGCAATGAGACGAAGCTGGCGGTGATCAACGTGACCTGGCGAGGGAACGTTGTTTTTCCTTTTTTAATCATGGTAGACCATGATGACTCGTTATAAATAACTAAATAGTTATTACCAGTAGTACCGCACAAGGCGGTGGCGGAAGTTTCAAAAATAGGAAACCTATAGGAAAGGTTGGTTGTTGTGAATCAGGGATGGCAGAGCGAAGCCACTGATGGATCGAAAGGTGATTGAGGTCTCCTCTCTTTCTCTCGCTTTCTCTGACTATCTACCTACCTACCTATCTATCTATCTATCCATCTATCTATCTATCTATGTATGTATTTATCTATCGATCTATATCTCTCTCTCTCTCTTCCATCTAATTACCGGTCTATCTATCTATCTATCT
>CAMXCT020000132.1:208091-270591 GCA_947184155.2 Cladocopium goreaui | reverse complement strand
TGTGGCCTGTGGTGGTGGTATGTTGGTATGTTGGTATGTTGGTATGTTGGTATGTATGTATGTATTGATGAATTCCGTAGGAATGTAGTTTTTGTGGCATGTGCATGTAAAGACGTTGCAGCTGCACTTGCCTTGCATCAACGCGAGATCTTGGGGGTCAAATCTATTTTGCGCCGTAATGGCGCTTTGAAACCTTTTTCGATTGCTGGTTGCTTGCAATGGCCCGGGTGTCTCAGCAGGCTCTGACGGACGCCCTCACTGCTGTTGGCCAGGCAGGGGGGGACACCAACAAGGATGTTGGCCTACTGGAGGAGGCTCTGATCTCTACGCGAAACTGAGTGCGCTCCTCTGGAAGTGTGAATACTCTGGCAGGTCAACAAGGTGCGATGGGCAGATGCTTAGGGCCATTACATGCATGGGTAGAAAGTGAACCTGATCTAGCTGAGCTTCCTCCCGATGTCAAGTCAGACTTGTTGTGGAATTTGTACACTTCATGCATTTCGAGAACTCAGGGTGCTGAGGCGTTTCCACTGATCACACAAGACCCGGAAGCATGGAACGAAGTAGTGTTGTCATTAGGCTCTTCTACCCACAGGTTGCAATCGAAGCAGATTGAAGTGAGGCAGGAAGGGATGGTGCACTGGAAGCTTCTGGTGTTGTGTCTGGCCCTTATGGCGATAGATCCTTGGATTCCTTCTGGTCGCCTGCGCTTCTACTCCACGGCGTCAGGCACGTTGCTGCTGGGCGCTGGAGCTCTTTGGTGGTATTTGGGGTGGAGCACGCCCAAGGTTGATGAGGGAACTCGATCAACCCCCATGAATTTGGGAGTTAGACGTTCAGTACACTTTGCTGAACAACCACGCAGTGCGGATTTGTTGCTTCATGAGCATGCAGGGCTTCCTCCACTTGAAAGTCTGTCAGGCCCGATTGATGTTGGACATATACCTCCAGGTGCTCCTCCGGTCCCCTCGACTGAGCAGCAGGCTGGTGTATTGACAGCAGCGAATGAGATGCTTCCCACAGCGGAACTGGCAGCAGGGTCGCGAATTAGACTGATTAGCGTGTCGCCTTATGTGTCTTTGGCGGGTCAGGCTGGAGTGATTGAAACCACCAACAGTGGCAAGTGCAACATCAAGCTTGATACTGGCTTAGGTTTGAAGGATGTTCCATTCACTGCGCTGGTTAGGGAGACAGGTGTGGAGGAGACTGCGGTGGCTGCAATGGGTGCATCCACAGTGTTTGCGCCTTATGCTACGACTGGACATACAACGAAACTGCAGGCACAGGCCAGCCGCCTGAAGGATGCGTTGACCAAAGCGGCAGCCTTGAACTCCACAGTACCGAGCTGGGCAACTCTCTTTTGGCAGGCGGTCAAGAATGAGAGGGACATCTATAGCCTTGAGCCTGAGACATGGTTACGTAGGCGAAGGCACGAAAGGGCCTCCGCGAACGGAAGAGCTCAAGAAGCAGCTACAAGAGATAGAGACGCTTGGAGGACCCCTTCATGGAAGCGGTGGCACCTTTGCACGAGTTGCGGATGTTGGAGTGGGCGAAAACCCTGAGGCGATGTCCTGGCACTTGAAACTGCCAGCGGACTTGCAGCGTGCTGCTCCTGAAATGTATCGCAACATTCGCGCTGATGGTGCAGTATCTGCCAGAGCCTGGGTCAATGAGCAGCACCCCACTCCGGAGTTGAAGCAATCCCCAGCCTACCAAGACCTCTTCACTGCGGCCACGATCATTGACTTTGAACTGGCTGAGTGCAAGACTGAAGGGGCCATTATGCACAAGCTGGCCACATCTGACACCTTGGAGATCCACTTGCGGAAGTTGGCGGCCTATGTGTACCTGAAGAGGACCAAGGATCGCACAGGAGCAAACCGCATGTTGGGTGTCAGAGCCCCTGGGTCAGGAGCAGACATCGCTCCCAAGTGGCTGCTTGATGATGCAAATGCTCACTCAAAATTGGAGTGGCAGAGGTCTGAGCGCGGTCAGAAGATGAGCAGGGTCGACTATGGCCAGCGTGGCGGAGGGTCTGGCTATGCTGGAAAATTTAGAGGCCGTGGCAAAGGAGCGAAAGGCGGAGGAAAATCAGGAGGGGGGGCTGGCAGCGGAGGGGCTGCCAACAAGACTCAGGGCTGACAGGGCCCATGGCAGGTGGGGGCTGATGGCTTGCCTCCTTCACCTGCGCAGCATGAGCAAGCCAATGCAGCTTCTCAACTTGAAGCAGAGGATGTTGGGGAGGCTGCAGAATTCATTGAACAGCTCAAACAGTGGGCTCTTTTACCATTGCCGCTGCCTGATCGTCCTGAATGGAAGCAGCGCAAGTCCGCTCGCCTTCGCCTTAGACAGAAGAGGAGGCTTGAGGTCTGGCGGCTTGCTTCGAAGTTGATTCGAACCATCAACCTTCTGGACCGCGGCAGCACATCCACTTCACAGCTGACGTCACCTGCAACTGGGCTAGGACGGCAAGTGAAGGCCACAGATGTTAGGTCTATTGCAGTGCTGCGTTTGACTCGTGAATGCGCAGTTCTTGCAAGGGCACGCCGGGGCCTTGGTCTGACAGGCGTCCAACACTCAGCCGCTGTGGCTTCTCTGTTGAAGCAACCCATGGATGAACTTGGCTATATGAAGTTCTCTGCAGTGAAGCAGGTGCCCCTGGAAGCCGAGAAGATTGTGGAGCCCAAGGAGAAAGGGCACATCGACATGTTGGCAGCACTGCCACCGGAGGATGCCACGTTCTATGCATGTGAGGAGAATGTTGTGGACCGAGCTGGCAAATGTGAGCTCTTCTTCAAGGATGCGGAGGTCAGGTTTGGTTTTGTAGGTGGAAGTGAGGCTGAATATATCAAGTACCTCTCTCGGGAAGATGTGCAGCATTTATGGGAGTGGGACCTTATGTCCAACATTAGAGCCATAGCAGGTGTCTCAGCGGTCCCCAAGAAGAACCCAATGCAGCAGCGCAAATTGATCATGCAGGTCGCTTCCAACTACATGTTCTCCGATCCGTCCTGCAGGGCACATTTAGGAATGTTTGGAGGTGCAGCGCTTTCTCGTTGTTTTGTCCCCTCTGATCACCTTGGAATAGCTCTGTGTGATGAAGACTCGGCGTTCACCTTTGTCAAGGTCCCAGAATGGATGACCAGATGGCAGGGTGGTCCTCCGGTGAAAGCAGCTCAAGTTTGGGGGCTGCTGCGTAAAGAACTGAAGGACAAGATCCTGGATCCAGCTAGCACCTTTGTCTCTCCACGGTATTTGAGGCTGGCTATGGGTGGATCTCATTCGGTCTATATTCTCATGAGGATCAACATGCAGCATATCGGTAGGAGCATGCTCAACTATGTCAATAGGCTTCCACTGGGTGATTCTAGCGAACATGTCCATGGCACCGAGCAACTAGTGGAGGAGGAACAGGTTGAAATGATAGGTGATCAAGAATGGGAGAAGAGACAAAAGCAGCGGAAGCAGTTGTGTCAGGTCTCCTCATCTGGCTTCACAGTGCAAGAGTGGTGCCAGGCAGTTCGAGAAAGTCAGCATGGAGAGCAGCGCATGTTTGTCGTGATGCATTTCTTTGCAGGCGATAGGAGGCCAGGTGACGTACAGGAACACTTGACACGCATGTGTGCTTTGCATGGGTTGAAGCTCCTCATGATTTCCATTGACCTTGCCTCGGATGCAAACTGGGACTACACAAATCCTGAAACCTTCAACAGCGTGGTGCTGGGTGGCCCTCCACGCTCCACAGTTTCTCGCGCAAGGCATGTGAAGAAGCGAGGTGGACCGAGACCGGTCAGATTTAGGAACTGTTTGTGGGGGCGCCATGACTTGATGCCATGGGAAAGGTCCAGAGTGGAGGAGGCAAATGTTTTGTGGCTCAACTACATGGCAACATGCGAGGGAGTGTCTTCGCGTGGTGGAGGTCACCTTTGGGAACACCCGGCAGACCCAGAAGAGGAGCCATACCCATCGGTATGGATCACACCAGAGATGCTCAACATGGAAGCAAGGACAGGGGCTGATAGAGCAGTTTTTCATCAGTGCCCTTTTGGAGGGAGTGCTCCCAAGCTGACATGTCTGTCAGGAACGCTGGACGGCCTGAAAGGTTTAGACGGCATCAGATGTCCTGGAGTCAGCAAGGACCATGTGCATGGCATCTCCATCGAGCGCATGGCATCAGGCGCTTTTCATACCAGACGGCTGCAAGAGTATCCACCGAAGCTGTGTGAGGCTATGGCCGACATGGTGCTTCAGACGTTGCTGAGGATGCGAGCTGGAAGCACAGGTCCTACAGGGGCACTACACTTGCGGGAGCATGTTGCGGTACCAAGAATCCCAGCCTGGAGCACATGGGCAGCGCAACGAGGTCGCGGCATCGTTATTCTGAACGAAGCTAGCTCCAGAAGACAAAATGTGATCTTGGACAACAAGCAGAGTGCAGTGTATGTGCACGTGGATGACACAGTGATCCTCTCGGATGGCAGCATGGGTCCAATGTTTAGTGATCTCATTTTGAAAGAAGTGGTGGACGGCTTGGAGAAGGTAGGTTTCAGCGTGTCTCAGCAGGAAAGAGACAAAGAAGTGGAAAAGGTGGTAGGATATGAAGTGTGCAGGTGCCCGGCCACCTTCATGTTGCCCAAAAAGAAGATGGTGCTGCTGACAGAAGCCCTGAAGTACGTAGCCAGCTGCAGAAAGGTCAACACCAGGGTGCTTAGAGCCTTGGTGGGAGTGTGGATCTTTGGCGCCCTGCTCCGCCGTGAGTTGTTGAGTGTTCCTCATTCAATTTTTCATTTCATGGAAGAGCACGAGAACATGACAGTGGTGTGGTGGCAATCAGCGAGAGAGGAGGCCATAGCGATGGCGAGGTTGACTTGTTTGATGAGCTGTCATGTGGGAGCCAAACTGCATTCCTGGATCTTCGCAACGGATGCCATGGGAGCCAATGAGTTTGACCATGGTGGCTACGGCATAGTCACAACGAAAGCGATGGAAAAAGAGCTGGCAGAGTTGGTGCGCAGTTCAGAGACACAGGGAAGAGTGATAGCACAGCTTGGAAGCCTGGGGGGTTCAAAATACCCTCACAAACCGCTTTGTCCCACGGTGCCATTCACCTTGTTGCCGGCATCGCTCTTTGCTCAGGAGCGCTGGCACCTTGTGGAGGCGGGCCGGTGGGCGTTCAATGACCACATCACGCTTGGTGAGTCGAGAACAGTGCTGAAACTTTTGAGAATGTTGGCAAGTTCAGCTGAAAACCATGACAAGGTCATATTCACGCTTCAGGACAATAGACCAGCCGCTTGCAGTATGGCAAAGGGCAGAAGCCCATCGTTTTTCCTCAACCGAGTGTTGCGGAAGAGAGCAGCAGTGTGTCTGGCGGCCAGGCTGAGACACTTTTTGCCGTGGGTCGAGTCAGGCAAGCAACCAGCAGATGAGGCATCAAGGACATGTTTCAGTTAGCCAACGTGTGCAGTTGCATACGTGGGCTTCACCCAGATTTTAGGTTACGAGTGAAGGAAGAGACTTTGTTGGGGTACCAAAAGCATCTAACCCCCTTCTTGGCGTTTTTGCAGAACAGATGGGAACTGGCAGTTTTGAGTGCGGAGGATGTGGACTTGTTGATGTTAGAGTACCGCACGGAGTTTGACATCACTAGGTCTCAACACACACAGTTGGTGGCTTCCATGGAATTTTTCATGCCCCACGTGAAAGGCAAATTGCTTTTGAACCGTGAGGCAATCAAGGGGCGCATTGCGGGAGCTCCAATCCAGCATACGGTGCCCTTGACAAGAGAGTGTGCATTCCTGTTTGCAGCGTGGCACAGCTCGCGTGGCTTCCCGCGCTTAGGTGCTGCAGTCCTCATACAGATGAACACTGGTTTGAGGCCGTCTGAGATGTTATCGCTGGTCAGGGAACATGTATACATTCCTTTGAATCCTAGAGAAGCCATTTCAGTGCGTTTGGGAGCAGTGTACTCTACCAAGGTCAAACGTGAACAATTTGTCCTAGTTCAACCTAGCCAGTCCCCATTTGAGTACAAGCTGATCAAACTACTGCATGCAGCTACACTCCCAAACAACAAGCTCTTTCCTTTTTCCTATGCTGCATATAACAATTCCTTCGGCTTGGCGGAGAAACATTTTGGTTTGGATTTGCATTTGACGGCACACTCGGGCAGAGCAGGGTTTGCCACTAGCCGTATTATGTCTGGCGCCGAAGCTAAGCAGGTCCAAGCAGAGGGTAGGTGGGCGTCGGAGTCCAGCTTCCGAACTTACATTGACGTGGTAGGCAGTTTGCACACCCGTGCCCAAGTTGAACTAGGGCGACTGCAGGCTGCTGCGACTTGGTGTGAGCAACACATAGAAGACTACTTTGCTGGACTGGCTTTGGTGAATGGCACCAGCGCGAAGCAGGGCAGACAGTGTGGAACATATGAGGCGCCCAGACTTGAGGCTGAAGGAGAATCGCTTCCTCATTCCTCAGGCGCCAGAGCACTACACAGGGTATCAAAGGCGACAGTGGCGAGAGGAGCAGTTGCAGAAGCTTCTGAGCCCGCAGCCAGCAGCCGACAAAGGCTCCGCACCAAAAGTTTCCCAAACACAGCCAAAGGCAAAGGGAGTGGAAAGGGCAGAGGCAAGCTCTTGGCGGCTGGGAGGCCGTCGCAGTCGGTTTTCGATTAGCTCATGGTGCAAGTGGATTTCACCAGTTCTCAAGAAGATTTCTGGCCTCTCTTTGTTGCTATGCCTGGGATTGTTCTCTGGGCAGCATGGCCCAGTGCACCAGGTGGCACGGGTGATTGGGGCAGTGGCTGACCTAGGTGAAGCCACTTCAGCAGCAGCAGTGTCAGCCCTCAATGCCACCAATGCTCTAGCCTCGTCTGCTACAGCACTTGTGACGGTGGCAACCAGCAATGGGTTGACGGCAGGCGCCAATATGTGGCATGGCATTGACTTGGCTGACATTCAAGCTGGCCGTTGCGCAGGCTCAATCACCGCTTTGAGTGGTCCAGTTTTGGAGGCATGGCTTCACACCACTGCAGCGCAGGCACATTTCCCGTGCTTGGATGGCAACCTCACTGAACGCCTGATAGCCGCTGTGCAAGCAGTTGAAGCCTCTCTGCCTTCTACTCAGGCCATTTCAGAAGACTTCTCCCTGCGTGGCACTTTCACGTCTCTGCGTATCATGGCAACATGGCAGGATTTCGGGCAAGTTTCTATACAATTTGAGGCCAGTTTTCTTTTCTTCACCCCCATTTGGTCAAACCCTCTATGGACTCAATGGGGCTGTAAGCTTGATTCAGAACGAGATCAGATTTTGAAAGCACTGCGATTGCTGTTATTAGATCTCCCAGCAACGCCACCGCAGCGCGCCTATGCTGGTTTGGATCTAGAAGTGGCTCTTTCTGCGCCAACAGCATCTCAGTGGGCATTAATCTGGCACTATGTGTTTCAAGTTTGCAGTCGTTTCCATGGGGGATTTGGGCGCGTTGATGCTTCAGCAGTGCTGCGTCTATTTTGGCCAAAGGGTTTTTACTATTTGTTTGTGTATGTCTTGGTGATGGTGTTGATGATGGTTGGTGTTAGTTGGAAAAGGTGGAAGCATTGTAACAGTTCTTTGGAGTTATCTCCTATGCTGCCGTGGGATGCCTTTGAGATTGAAGCAGAGCTTGAGGTGCCAGTAGGAACGACGATAGATCTGACCCGCTCTCCCACGGTTTGTCCAATTTCTCCGGTGTCAACCAAGTCTCCAAAGACCGAGGGTTCCAATGAGTCGTTCATGCTGGTGCGTTGATAGCACCGCAGGAGGCGGGTGAGAAGGGTGAGAAGTTTGAAGATGCGGCCGTTTTCTTTTCTTTGAACCTTTGACTGCTGAGCATGTTCCAGAGAGCTCAGTGGGATCAAAGGAGTATCATAGAACACAAAGAATGGATCATCATCAGCTTGTGGATGAAAAACAGAAAGATTGCAAGTGCAGCTTACTTTGCGGGAGAGTGGCATGAATGCAGTCACTGAGAGTCCGAAGCTTGGGTGGTGAGTGGTGGGAACTATGAGTGAAATCACTTGTAAACAAAATGATGAATTCCGTAGGAATGTAGTTTTTGTGGCATGTGCATGTAAAGACGTTGCAGCTGCACTTGCCTTGCATCAACGCGAGATCTTGGGGCCACACCCTCCCGCCGCTGGTGGGGTGAGAAGGGTGAGAAGTTTGAAGATGCGGCCGTTTTCTTTTCTTTGAACCTTTGACTGCTGAGCACGTTCCAGAGAGCTCAGTGGGATCAAAGGAGTATCATAGAACACAAAGAATGGATCATCATCAGCTTGTGGATGAAAAACAGAAAGATTGCAAGTGCAGCTTACTTTGCGGGAGAGTGGCATGAATGCAGTCACTGAGAGTCCGAAGCTTGGGTGGTGAGTGGTGGGAACTATGAGTGAAATCACTTGTAAACAAAAGTAATGTAATGTAATGTAATGCAATGCAATGCAATGCAATGTAATGTAATGTAATGTATGTATGTATGGATGCATGCATGAATACATGTATGTATGTATGTATGTATGTATGTATGTATGTTGGTATGCATGCATGTATGTATGTATGTATGTATGCATGCATGTATGTATGTATGTATGTATGTAATGTATGTAATGTATGTAATGTATGTAATGTATGTAATGTATGTAATGTATGTAATATATGTAATGTATGTAATGTATGTAATGTATGTAATGTATGTATGTAATGTAATGTAATGTATGTATGTATGTATGTATGTATGTATGTATGTATGTATGTATGTATGTATGTATGTATGTATGTATGTATGTCTGTATGTAATGTATGTATGTATGTATGTATGTATGTATGTATGTATGTATGTATGTATGTATGTATGTATGTATGTATGTATGTATGTATGTATGTATGTAATGTATGTAATGTATGTATGTATGTATGTATGTATGTATGTGTGTATGTATGTTGGTATGTTGGTATGTTGGTATGTTGGTATGTATGTAGGTATGTATGTATGTATGTGCGTGTGTACGTAGGTACGTAGGTACGGAGGTATGTAGGTATGTAGGTATGTAGGTATGTAGGTAGGTAGGTAGGTAGATAGGTAGATAGGTATGTATGTATGTGTGTGTATGTATGTATGGATGGATGCATGTATGCATGCATGGATGTATGGATGGATGGATGCATGCATGCATGCATGCATGTATGTATATGTGGTCCCGTGTCCCGTGTTCCCGAGAGGGTGAGCTTGGTTGACCATACCATTGTGGGGGGGGGCAGGGATCCGGAGTCCGGACTCATATATATATTTATATATATAATAAGTATATGTATATATATAATAATTATATATAAGTATATATATATATACATATATGTATATATATATATATACATATGTATATATATATATATATATGTATAGATGCATACATACTTGGGACGATACACTGGGATGGGTAATACAAATAGTGGATGAGACATATCTATCAGTAGAATTTCAGAATAAGTATGGTGAATATGTAGGACAACAAACATAGAAACAGATCGGTTGGGGGTGAAGCAGACATGGATGATGTATGGGAATGCGGCAAAACCAATAACAAACCATCCCAGACATTCCATTGATTCAATGGGTCTCATTTCAACAACATAGGGGTAATCATGGTTTAAGTTTGTGTAGCACCATGGTACTGACAGAAAATAGCCCCTATGAATTAGCATACAGTTAGAAACGCATAAGCCCAATGCCATAAACCATCTCCAATAATGCCATGGTGAGATCTCAACGGTTTATGGCACGGTTGTTGATAACACAGTAAACATCCAAAAAGCTATGGAACCCACCATTTTCCAGGGCTAAATCAACTATAGCTAGGGAAGTTTCCATAGCTATGTTGAATGACCAAGGAATGAAATCCCCAAGTACCTCAATAACCAACATTGGCAACTGCATGATTTAAAGTATAGTTGATAACCACCTCACTGACCGAGTTCTTCTATGTTCTTCTGTAAAAGATGGTTCCACAAGACTGCCTCATAATAGACTTGGTGAGGGATGTCTGGTAAAATGTCTGGAATCATGTGTATATATATATATATGAAAATGTGTGTGCAGTTATGTGTATGTATGTGTATATATATTTATATATATATATATGTATATCTCTTTTTTTTGTGTATTGTGCATGTCTTTTATCATACTCACAGCAATGACAACAAATAGAATGTGTGACATATATAATATATATATAATTATATGCATATTATATTGTCTATTTTTTTGATGTGTTGTTTTGACAGATCTCCTTAACGTTAACACGGTGAAAAGCAACGCCAACAGTCGACATGTAAAAACCGCGATTTTAAATGCAGCAGTAATGATGACAATCGATGGTTGTTTCTGACGATTTGATCGGAACCCTCAACTATGACTGTTAAATTTCTTCGTGGGCTGCGTTGCTAGAATTCAAAAATTTGGCTTCAACAAGTGCTTTTGTGCGCTTTCTGGGCTTAAATTTTCGCTTTTGGGACCGAGGGGTGCTTTGCAAGCACTTCTTCAAGTTTTAGGCTCACCTACTTTTCATTTACATATTGATTTAGTGGTAAATATTTAACAACAAGTTGGTTTCACCTACTTTTCGCCTACTTCTCACCTACTTTTATTTACCTTTCACCTACTTTTCACTTACTTTCTGTTTCGACATGTAAGTATGCAAAGTTGCTAGTTTCATCAACTTTTCACCTACTTTTCTTTTGCTTCAAATGTAGATAAACAAAACTATTGGTTTCATTGATTTTCACCTACTTTTCACCTACTTTTTGTTTCAAAATTAAATAAGTAAATTTTCCACGTTTTCTGCATTTCACCTACTTTTCACCTACTTTTGACTTACATCTTGCTTTCATGGTATTTTTTATTTAAAATTGCTGGTTTCATTGACTTTTCATCTACTTTTTCACCTACTTTTCCCCTCTTGCTGTTCATGGCAAATATTTGAAATGGTTGGTTTCATCTGCTTTTCACCAACTTTTGTTTTAAAAGTCAAAAGGTTGAATTTTCTATGTTTGCTGCTTTTCACCGACTTTTCACCTACTTTTCACCTACTTTCACCTACTTTTCACCTACTTTCTATTGTTTTGCAATTTCTCGGGAAATTATTTGCATTTGGCCTTGGGTGGCACTGTGGAACACTTTTCACCAACTTTTCACCTACTTTTCACCTACTTTTCACTTACTTTCCTTTGACGCCACAGCTTGAGTAAAAGCACTTCCTGGGTTGTGATTTTTTTTTTCTACGTTTCCCCTACTTTGTGGCTTCCTTCTTTGACATGTAAATAAGGAAAACTGGTGGTTTCACCTAGTTTTCACCTAGTTTTCACTGATTTTTTTGTGTTGAATTTAATTAGGTAAAACCGATGGTTGCACCAATTTTTACAACTGTTCACCTACTTTTCACCTACTTTTGATGCTGTGGCATGTAAGTATGCAGAATTGCTGGTTTCACAAACTCTTCACTTACTTTTCACCAACTTTTCACCTACTTTCCATTTACACCTTGCCTTCCTTTCATGGTAAATATTTAAAATTGCTTGCTTCACCTACTTTTCACCTACTTCTCACCTACTTTTCACTTGCATCTTGCCTTCATGGTAAATATTGAAAATTGCTGGTTTCACCTACTTTTCACCTACTTTTCACTTACTTTCTGATCTTAAATTTAACTAAGTAAATTTGATGAATGCACCAGCTTTTCACAAACTCTTCGCTTACTTTCTGTTTTACTTCTATGTAGTTTCGGCCACCACCACAAGAAACTTGGGCCTCGGGTGACCACACAAACACACACACACACTCACACATATAGCGCTTTATATGTCCACAAGTGCTTTTAATCTGGTGGGGACATTACAAAAGCACTTCTTTGAATCTGGGCTTCACAGCCATGTTGAAAGCACTTCTTCCAATGAAAAACAAGGGGCCTAAGAAAATTAACAACTATGACCATCGCAATGATAAGAACACACACAATCATGTGGCAATGTAAAGTTGGGTTTCTCAATTGGGTGTTATCATCAGTATGTGATGGTTTACCATGAAAAACCAAAAGATCAAATGTCAAAGGGTAGTTTAGCCCGCCACGGGGGATACGAAACAAACAAAACACTGCAACCAACCAAGACAACGTTTGGATGTGTTGGTAAAGCAATTGGTGAAGTGTGGGTGGAAGTGGGTTAGATTTCTACTAGACATGGAAATGTCATACCTAGCTATTTGCTTCGCTGGGCATGTAAGATCAGCCATGAGAGGATTGGATGGGAGCATCGGGACGAAACTAGCAGCCCATGGCCATCTCAAACGTTTTTTAAAGCAAAATTCTTGGTTGATGTTCACAAAACACTGGCATTTTACTTTCAACAAAAATCGGCCATTTGGAAAAGGATGGCAACTTCATGGTCCAAATGATAGATTTTCATGTTTGACATGGTTCACTTTCGGTTTCCACCAGCGCTGGTTCACGGCCCTAGGCGAAGTTGGCGGCCGGCAAACATGTGATTCTGACGCCTGGAATTTACCATCTCAGTGCTCCCATCAGGCACCTGGTTCTGGATCAATACCAGAGGATTTTTCGGGTTTTTGGAGATGCCCCCATCCCAAGGCCAAAAAACAGGGCCTTCGGCCTTGGATCGACCTTGAATGCCATGGCCATGAATGGGGATAAGTTCACCATGGCCATGCATGGTATCTATGATCTGTGGTGGTTGTGAAGTTGAGGTTGTTTCAGGCATCATCTCAAAGGTTGCTGGTTTGTACTTCTAAGGTGCATCGGGTTGGAATGGTTCAGGCTGTGTCATAGATTCAAGTTTGCAGTGTGTGTGTGTGCATCAGGTTCCACCGTATTCCAGTTTTGAAGTTTCCATTTTTCTGAACAGATTTCATACCCTCTGGTAATTTAACATAGCAATAGAAAATCACAACTTTTAATAGGTAAACCATCTATAAATGGGCCATTTCCATAGCAAACTGTTAGTTTACCAGAGGGTATTCTCAACCCAGCACCATAGCACCACAGGATTTCCGAATCGATGACCGCTATTTATTTGCGGTCGCCGTTCGTCGCCAGGATTGGTTGGAATGAGACAGTGCAGCAGCAGGTCTTACTGGGCCTGGGTCTCTTGGCTGCCATGGTCAGCAGAATCATTCAGTTCCTGGTTGGTGGCTTCAAACATGAATTTTATTTTATATTGTCCATAATTTATGGGATCATCCTTCCCATTGACTAACTCATATGTTTCAAGATGGTTAAAACCACCAACCAGGTTCAATTTTAAAAGGTCAACGCGTTGAAACGTGTAATCGATGAAACCCTTCAAAAAAAGTTCAATAAAATTGCGTGATATCTTCTGTATTCATTATTGTTCTGCCCACTTTTATAGCTGTTTTCAAGATAACCAGGCTTCCACCAGGCTAGTAGGGGGTTTAGAGGCTTGCTCAAACGCCTTGCAGCCTCCTATTTTTTTGTTGGCCCGTTGAATCACGAAGAGGAGTTGGAAGTGGCCAAGTTCCAGCAAGTTTCAATCACTCTCGAGTCAACGAAGATGGCTGGAAAATCTTATGAATTCATCCAAATTCATCAATAATATAATCTAAAAAGCTAGAATAGTCTTGTACCGGTCTTAAAAAAAACATTAACTTATTTTCTGTGGATCTCAGCTCAGCACCACAGGTATGGCGACTTTGATCCCCACAGCTGGTACGGCGGCAGTGGAAATTGGTCCAGCACTTGGCGTCCGCGTGGCTGGAGTGCCTTGGCATGAAACTGTCAAGAAGCGCTCCAGTTTTTCAGATTTTCGGATTTCCCAGATTTTCCCGAATTTCCGGTGTTTGTTCTGTGTGAATCAGCATTTTCATTGCCACGATTTGCCACGTATCCCTTCTTTGACACGGAATTCGCTCCAAAATTGGGCAGGTGATGCTGCAAGCAGGGCAGAACCACTCCAAGAACTTGTTGTGGTGGAGCCAGGGGGGTGATCCAAAGAACCCAGGGCTTCTGTCAGATGTTCCGTGGCATCGCGACAGGGATCACGGGGTGGAAGTTTTTGGATGGAAAAATGGTGGTTTTTGGGCCGGTTTTGCCCAGATTTGGTGATCTTGTTGGATTTAAGTCATCCTTTCCCCCTGTTCATACGAACCACCCCTCCATAAACCATGGTGGATGTAGGGGATGAAGCCACATCGGGACCATACAATGGAGGTGAGCATCTTTGGGATGGTACCACTGCTAGAAGAGATTGTTGGGACATGGGGGAAGGGATTGTACCATGTTCTTTTGATCCTGATCAAAGCGCCATCAAATCATCCGATCCCCGATTCTTGCGGAAATCCCGACCCTAGGTGGTGCCCGCAGTCTGAAGTTGGTTTATGAACCCCATTATACAACTATTAGTTCGGCCTATCTATTATATAGAACTCATCTGTGAACACCAACTGAGCCATCTTTTCGGGGACCCACCTTTCACAAAAGCCTAGAGATGGCCCGGAAGTTTCCTCACCCACCCTCGAGGTCTTTGCACGTGTGGGAGGCCCGGATACTTCAAAGGTTTCGGCTGAGGTAATGATGCTTGGTACCTATTCTGGATGGGTCGAAACCTTCAAAACAAGGCTCCTTTGGGTTCCAGGTCTATATTTTTTTTTTACACATGGACGTGCAAAAAATGTGTTATACACCCATATCCTGCGTATAATCACAATAAAACACACACATGATAATTAAATATTACATAATGTGCATATATAATCACACACATATATATATATATATATACACACGTATATGCTCGTGCAAAAGTACGTGTTATCCTGGTATAAATATGCACACACACACACACACATATATATATATATATATATATATGTATATTACACATACACATGTATACATATGTGTATAATATACTTATATGATATACACACAATTGCATATAAACACATGTACATACACACATACGTACACACACACATATATATATATATGCATACGCATATGTATACACATATGTATGCACACATGCATGCACAAATGTATACAGATATGTGCAAGTATATATATATATATATATAAAGAGAGAGAGAGATTGATATGGAGATAGATATGCACGGATTGAAATTGGCCGATAGCTGATGATGTTTCTTGAGATGTGGTACATTTTGGAGAACCGTACGAACCTACCACTCACAGTATACAGTTGGCTACAAATTCAGTTTTGGGAAATCTATGATCATTGGCCCAGATCCATGGACCCATACATGCTTGGCAAACCTGGTTGAATGTTTGGACACAAGGTTGGTGGAGAATGCTGGAACATGATATCAGATATCGCAATCACACTGGTTGCGAAGGATGACATGCTAGCAAAATACTGGTTGGTGGTTTGGAACATTTGTTATTTTTCCATAGATTGGGAATGTCATCATCCCAACTGACGAAGTTATATTTTTCAGAGGGGTGGCTCAACCACCAACCAGATGGGATGTGACGTACCCATTTTATGACAGGTTCACAGGAAGCTGTGGGCCCGGGGATGGAGCACACTGTAGGCAAATGGGTTGATGTGGGCTTCTCAGTGATAGAATTGGCATTGATTTACTGGCCAGTTCTGGTTTGACAGTATTGGCCATACAAACCACATTAATTTATATACATGGATCAAGTAGACTGATATACTTGCCACTGGGCGGTAGCAGCACATTTACGCTCAGGGAATGGAGAACAGCTAGGGTTGCTCACCGTTTGCAGTGACCAAAAACAACTTCCATCGCTCGTATCGGACACTGGCGGATCAAAAGGTTGCAACGGTGCAATATAGTAATGCAGTAGTAAATCATCCCCAATTTTACCATTTTTATGGGTGGTATAAACACACATATATATATATAAACACCATCAATCCATATGGGTGGCTCATGACATTGCTTTACTAACATTAGAGAACATTATACTTCACGTTACTTTGTGATCACCGAGCATAGCCCACTCCGCAAATTCCAGCTGGCCAGGCCAGATCCAAAGTGCCCCCGGCTTCCCCAATACAGCGTAGTTCGCGTAGATGCACTCATCCAAAGATGTGTCTACCATCAACACACTCCAACTATATACCAGCATAGCACCGAAAAAATCACACACTCACACCCTGCTTGCAGTATAACTTGTTGAATTTGTAGAATGAATTTGCACGCTCAAAGGATGTCCAAAAATAGACCGTTAAGTTCCCCCTAATCAATACTTTGCACGCCCTTATTCAATATTATCGGGTCTTATCAGTGATTATTGGTGATAAAGATTTAATGAGTGCTGTAAAGTATTAATTATACTGTACGCCCTCAATGATGCCATTATATAATCTTATATAATTGTTACTTTACCACGATCATTAGTTGATCCACCATGGTCACCGGTCACCTTCAGCCCCAAGTGTTTTAGGATCGCAGTCAGCGGGAGCCATGTGGTCATGGACAACGTCTGGGCCTGGCGTGCCGACTGCTGCCAGAATGGTTGTGGCACCTGTGCAGTGAGGTGCCAACGGTGCCATTGCTTGGGTGTACTTGGAGGATCATCCCACGAATAGTTTTTGTGGTTAACAATCTTAGTTAAGAAGTACCCATTGAAAAAATTGGTTACCCTCTGGTTATTTAACATAGCCATGGAAAATGGCCCATTTATACTGACGGACTGAAACTTAGAATGCGCACTTGGAAGCATCACTCCACACGTGCAAAACTGAGAAATTGCATTTTACCAGCATTTCGGAACTTAGAATGCGTCCCCCCACCTAGGATGAAGCTATTCGGCAATCAACAGTTAGAATGCCTCCAAGCGCATATGTGTTTTTCCAGGCAGAAACACACATATATATATATATCCTAGACCCTCCAAGTCACCATAAAAAAGGTAGTTTACCACATAATTTTCATAGTTTTAGTATTTTTTCAGGGTATTTGGAGGCTCTGGGTATATGAATGTACCTATTTGAGAATATCACATTATTTTTTGTGCACTATGCAGGTCTGGGTACTTTTACTCGCTTTCCCCATTCGATAACCTTGACAAAAGTGAGTTTCCCGTGCAAAAATTGCGATTTTGGACACATACCTGAGGTAGGTAGGCTTCTGGGAAAAGAGGACACACCCAGCCACTAATGGTGTTGAACAGACAGTGAGAATGTGGCTTTAGTAAAGGTTCCCCATCATTGATAAATACCTTATTTTTATCTCCTAGATGGGCCGCTAGCTGGAATGCCTGTAACTGTCACTGATTGGGAAAGATGTTTATATGTTTTTTTTTAAACGGCAAAACTGGAAAATTGCATTTTACCAGCATTTCAGAACCTAGAATGCCTCCCCCCACCTAGGATGAAGCTATTCGGCAATCAACAGTTAGAATGCCTCCAAGGGCATATGTTTTTTTCCAGGCAGAAACACATATATATCCTAGACCCTCCATGTCACCATAAAAAAGGTAGTTTACCACATAATTTTCATAGTTTTAGCAATTGTTCAGGGTATTTGGAGGCTCTGGGTAAATGACTGTAATCAGGTCAACTTATCATGTCTAGCCCTTGCTCGTCCTGGAAACATACATACTTGGTATGTATATAGAAAGTTTTTTTGAAAACATGATGCAAGCCCACCCATCCATGCTAGAATATGCTAGTGCCGGCCATGTACCTTGCACCCAATGAGGTTCCCTGAGGCCATGTGTTTTTTTTAAGCTACGTATCTATATATTTATCTTTTTTAATATATGTACAGTATATATATACACACACCGACGGACTGAAACTTCGAATGCTACGCTCCTTTCCTGAGAGTAGTTTACAGACAGTTAGAATGCTCCATGATGCCCCATCCGTCATTTCAGTATATCTTTATCTATCTCAATCTAAACACTTTGGGTCAGCATTCTAACTGTCTGGTCGCCGCCCGGGGCTGCGCCGCATTCTAAGTTTACGAAAAAGGGAAATTTGGAAAAATGGGTCGCATTCTAAGTTTCAGTCCGTCAGTATATAGATGGTTTGCCTACTAAAAATGGTGATTTTGCATGGCTATGTCAAATAACCAGATGGTAGGTGATAGTTTAACCATTCATTAATCACTTACGAATACGAACTGGGATGATCCTCCAGGTAGTCAGGTAGTGCCATGGACAGGTTACTGTGGCAAACCCAATGCCATGAACCATCCCAGCAACCAACCATGACTAGGGGTCAGTTTTTTCTTGGATCTAATTAATACAGGACACCCAATGTCATAAACCGCAATCGGGGATGGTCAAAATTGGGTTTACCACATGTGTGATTCTACGCTGTCACATGCATGGTCTTAGAGATGCCTGGTTGTGAATGACTGTCATGTCACGCACCTTTCGGCTTAAACCTTTATAAGGCCCTTGAGCTTTTCGTGGCGACGAACAAAAGGATCCAGCCGAGATTCAATCTGGTAGCGGAGCAGGTTCCGGAGGGTGATCCCCGGGATTTGACTCTCACGGTAACTCGCAGATCCAGGACGAGATTGCGTTTGTGTGACAGCTTAGTGCTGATCAAAGGACCCGAGACCGCTTTGCTGATCAGAAGAAGGACTCTATCAATGTCCCTTGCAGGATTGAGGTATCAGTCCGCGACCTTTGGCACGGCACCTCAAGAGACCAAGTCTGGTTCGTACATCTATACTCTGGTAGCCCTAGCGGATTCCATGAGTGGGGGTTCAGGACCCGAATTCGTGTGGAGTTCCTCAAGCAGAAGATCAAGAAGAAGGTTTTGGAGCACAGGACCAAATCTACGTCAACTTCACCTGAACGAGGACGTGCTGAGAGGAGTCCCGTCGTAGGACCAGGAGATGGTGATGACGCCCAGGCGACTGATGCGCCTGGTGCACGAGGGGCTAGCGATCCCGGAAGCCCTGAAGATGGACAGACTGGACGTGATGGACAGGGAGATGGTGAGCAGGAGGAGGAGCGTTCTGACTATGCTTCACCTCGTGTTGCACCTAGCTTCCCTGGCTCAGTTGAGGATGAACAGCTTTCAGGGGAGATCTATTCCCGGAGGGCTGAGTTGGTGCAAAAGGTGTTGGAAGGCCTGGGAGGTGATGCCTACCTTGCCGCTCAGGACCTTGGAGTTGAAACTTTGATGAAGGATGGTGGAATTGAGACTTTGATCGCAACTTTGAAGAAGATGATTTTCCCATTATTTTCCCTTTGCAATCCTTGGAAAAGCCAAGGAGCTTTTCCGAGTAGGACAGATGCAACATGGCCCCTTGTCCCGCCAGACAGGGCAGTCTGTGACTTCCTTCATTTCAAGACGACGCAGGTGGTGGCGCCAAGTGAAGGAGCTCGATTCCAACATGCTGATTTCCGATCAGATAAGCGCCGAGCTTCTCATAGAGAGTGCTGGTTTGACCAAGCAGGAGCAGCTCATGATCAGAACTGCTGCCAAGAACCATATACGTTTGATGACTACGCAGCCATCTTGCTTGAGCACCATGGGAGAATTCATTTGAAGGATTCCAGGTCCCTGGCGCCGCAGTACAAGTCCAGTACCAATTACCCCCACAAGAAGGGACAATCCAAAGGGTCGCAAAAGCCTTGGTATGGAAGCAACCGCACAGCCCATTGGTCAGAAGCCATTGAGGAGACCTGGCATGAGCCAGAGGAGTATCACGGAGAAGATGAGCACGACGAAAACTACGATGAACATGGGTATTTGGCCCACAACGATGAATCAGAACAGCCCACTGAGTGGGACTACGTCGAAGATGATGACACCGCAGCTGCCTTGGTCGCCATGGCCGAGTGTGACCACGATGAGACACCAGCTGAAGAGCTGGATGATCTTGCAGAAGCTGCCCAACAGCTCTATGTGGGTTACATGGCCACTGGCACCCACAAGGGGAAGACCAAGGTTTCAAAGGCAAGGATAAAGGCAAAGGCAAAGGAAAGCACATTTTCCGAACACAGCTCAGTGTACAGGATCGAGTTAAGCGTTTGGCAGAGCTGAAAGCTCGTCCCAAATGCCTCCGATGCGGGAGTACAGGACACTGGGCAGGTGACCCCATTTGCAAATTCCCCAGCCAGGGGAAGAAGCCGCCTGTCAAGCCCCAGGCAGCCAAGCCTGGTGTAGGATACATGGCAATCAGTGATGAGGAGTCATCTGCAGGTGAGTACGGTGTTTTGCATGTGCGTTCACGTCAGGAGAAAGAACACTCTGCGTACATGGCTTAGGACCCCAGTTTCCAGACGTTCTGCAAAGGCACCTCCGTCAGCAGGTGGATCAGCCGACTCATGTGATTTCAGCATGGTCAGTGACAACCGCAAGGACAGGGCACGTCGGACTCGTGTCCCAGCATCCGCACAGGGGAGTGAAAGCTTGCCTGATGGGTCAGACAACAAGTTCACGTTTGGCCAACATGTTGGGTTGTCCTATCATGAGGTTTTGCATAAGTACCCTGGTTATTACCTATGGGGAAAAGAGCAGAAGTCACCTAGCAAGGGTTTGGCTGACTTTTTGGATTGGGCCACTGAGAACTAGGAGGTTGACGGTGAATCCAATGAAGTCATTCCACGCATGTTGCCTTTGGAAGAAGCTTCGTCTATTGCACGGTCAAGTCATGCCCCCAAATCCCCCACTTTCCAAGTGCGGCAAATGCACCCGCTTCACAGCCTTGGGGAGCAATGCCTACATCCAGGTCAAGACGTGCTTGGACTGCGGGCACCAGACCAGGATAAAGCGTGAACAGGTTTATGCTGAATGACCTGAAACATGCAGACATCAGGACTTGGACAAACGTGGAAGTAGCAAGTACACTGCACGTTTCTTTTGCAAGCAATGTGGTACGTTTGTGGATGAAATGCCCCAAGCAGAAGCTAGGAGGAGACGTCAGTTAGGACAAGACATTGCCACACTTCCCTCAAGTGCAATTGACACCACTGAAAGGGTGTACCACATGATGAACATTCTCCAACAAGACCTTGATGTGAAGCTGCAGTCAGGAAAGCCTGTGCGTGCTGCCGTTGTGCATGGGATCCTTGCAAACGCCGTTGAGGCTGCCCGAGAGGCAGACCCCGAGCACATTGTCACCCATGGATGACCAGATTGTTGGTCCTGCTTCGCGTGTGGTTGACATTTGGAATGATGATGGTGTTTGGGCAGTGTTGGATGAAGGTTGCAACTCAACTGTTTGTGGTTCTGAGTGGATGGAACGGGCAGTTGAGGCATATGCTGCTGTAGGGTATGATGTTGTGAAGATTTCTGACGAAACCAAGCCTTTCAATCAAGGGTTTGTCTGGAGTCACCAAAACCCATGGCAGTTACCGCATCCCTCTTGCTCTCACCTTTGTCAACAAAAATCAGAAATTGCCTAGTATCAAGTGCATTGACACGACTGAAAGACAGAAAATTACCCCCAAGCTTGAAGGAGTTGAGACTTTCTTTGAGCGCGCCAACTGCTTTCCCAGCCATGATCGAGTCTGGCAGCAACCCCGGTGCTGATCTCATGTGGCAGGGAGTTTGACCGCGGAATCGCGGATTTTGTGGAGCCCAACGCCTACAGGGTTCGCGCTGGCAGATCGGCAGCAGCTTCATTTGGCCTTTCCACAAGGACCACGTGGTTGTGAATGTGCTGAAGTTTGGGGATCCCAACCATGACCCCTCACTTCTAGGCCATGTGGGTTGCCACCCTGAGATTTTGAAAGGTTTCTTTGCCACTACAGAGAGCCAAGCTGATTTGGTTGAGATGTTGCGCATCTTGGTGGAGTCAAAAGACAGCATTGGCAATTGGCATGGTGGTTTACTGCAACAAGAACCGCCACCGACCGCTCTGTTGGAGTGAGTTGGTTGCTTGCTTCAGCGTATGGAGCAATCACAGGTGATGATGTCAGTGTGACACATGCCAATGCAGCCGTGTCGTGGTCTCAGATGTCTGGGAGTTGCAAGGGTGAATGCCTGGAATGCCGCCATGAGTCTGCCGAAGTTCGAGAAGCAGCCAATGTTTGTGTCCAATCACTGGTTGACTCGTACTTGAACGAGAAACCAGATGAGGCTACACTGGTCAGAGGTGAGGAGATGTTTGAGGTGAGTGCAGTGCCGACGAACAGAGTCGCCCAACGACCTGGTTCGTACGGAGCACCAGTGATGAAACGACCCAAGGCTGAAGACAAGCAGACCTCATAGGCTGCATCGCCAAGTGCCAAGATGACGCCAATCAAGGCACCAGTGCCCACCAGGACGGTGACCACGAGACAGGCACCACCAGAGTTCAAGCAGCCACCGCCTCCTCCGCCGCTGCGAGAGGAGAGGAAAGAACCGTAACCGCAATTCGGTCAAGGTCGCCTGTTCGCCGTACAGCACCTGGCTCAGCACGAGACCGCTTGCCAGGAGCTTTGCCGGCAGCTTTTCCTTGGCTGGGCTATGCTTCGTCGAGAGCTTCGAGTGTCAGTGCTAGCCGTCGGGAGGAAGAGCCACCCCCGACGAATGAGCTGCTTGAGACCATGAAGGCAACGCAGAAGCAGTTGGATGATCTGAAGAAGGAGAAGGAAGAGACGTCGCACAGACGTCGGCGACGTTCGCGCAGCCATTCGCGCGGGCGCCGTCGACGATCCAGAACAAGAAGCAATTCGCGCGATTCGAGGAGAAGATGAACAAGGAGACTTAAGAACTCCCTCGCCGCCGAGAGCTCAGCTTCGTGGACGTCCTCCTCTTCCAAGGCCAACTTCGGTTCCGGAGACTGAGCAAAAACTGGCCGAAGCAATCCGGATATGGCGGATACAGCGGATATGTGGGAAACCGCTGGCCTGCTCACTGCATGGAAATTTCCGGTGCTGCGAACTAGCCCTGAGGCATGGAATCGGCGAGTTCAAGTTGGCAAGACACCTCTGTGGAGTTGCTGGACGAGCTGTACTTCGCCGAGAACAAGGGATGGGGCTTCAAGGCGCGATGCTTGAGGTGGATTGGCCCCTATTTCCCTGGGTCTGACCGTCTGGCCCAGCTTCTAGGGAGCGTGCAGCTTTGGAACAGGCAAATCACGAGTCCAACATCAAGATCCTTTTTTTGGGAGATGATCCAGCGCCTCGTCAGTTCACCACTGAGCTGATGAAGGGTGAAGTGCCATGGACGGTCACTACGTTTGACTACGTGGCAGTGGGCCCTGACTGGTGTGCGTGAGCCTTGCACAGAGCCACCAGCTTGGAACCAGGAAGCCCAGTCAAGGATCATGATCTTTGCACCCGGCGATGCGCTCACCGAGGAGGTCGACGATGATCTTGGTGATGAAGCTGGCGATGGAGGAGATGGACATCAGCCTGATGATCCCAAGGGTGATGGCCCTGGTGATGAAGAAGTGCCACCAGAAGAGCCAGAAGATGAGATCCATGATCCTCCAGACAGGGAACGCAACCGAGTACCCTGGACAGGAAGGTTCAGCAATGCTTGGTGTTGAGTTGCCAGCTGATGGAAATGAAACCCCAGTTCAAGAGAACCCCAAAAGACAGATTTCCGATCCAATGATGTAGGTGACCACCCTGCATGTGTTTCAGATGCATCTCAGGACTTCGACAAGCAGCTGACCGCACAACCACCTGGCCAAGAGATCGTTTTGTCACCAACTTCGGAAGTTGAGGATGACGATGTGGTGGTGGAGCGTTGTGGCCCACCTGTGGTGGAAGCAATGTACAGTGTCAAGTGTGGAGTCTCGTGCTGCACCATGAACAAGGGTGAAAAACAAGCGTTTGTTGCAGGGTTGTCCATCATGAATGAGCAAGACAGGGTTTTGACAGCGCTCGTGAGCCAGACCCCACTGGACTCACGCCACATGATTGTTTTGAAGGATTGTCATTTGCCGTGGAAAGCTCATGATGTAGTTGAGACCCTGGACATCCAGGAGGATTGGACAAAGACACGCAAGAAGTTGATTGAAACAGTTTCCCAAAAGCCACCTGGGTTGATTGTTGCATATGTTTCCAAAACCGACCGTTTGGATTTGTTGGGAGATCTTTGGATTGAATCAGACCTGTACAACTGTGGAGCTGTTGTGTTCTGCCCATATCATGAGTTCCATGATATCCACGACATATGCATGTCCACCCGTGGTGATTTGACCGTTTACCTGGCAGGCCCCACTGCAGCAGACCTTCAAGAGGAGATCCTGACCTGGGATCAGTCTGATGTTACCCCAAAATGCTTTGAAGATACCAATGGGACTTGCCATGCTTGAGTTGCTTTGCAAGACGTCGGAAGAAAGGTATTTGAGCAGTTTTGCACGTACCTGTTTTGTTGGTGAAGCAATAAAAGATGATGAGGAGGACATTGAACCCTCATCTGATGACATGCAAGTGCAACCCATGGTTGGTTCTGTTGACATGCAGAAGCTGGCACCAGCTGAACAAGAATCCCTAGCACTTGAAAGATGCCAAGCCACGCCCCAGAGAACATCCGGTAGGACCCAAGTTCCAATTTGAGTTTAATGCCTGCGTAGGCGTAGGGATGGATGTTGCAGAAGCCAGAGATGACGCTGGCAACAAGTATTCCATACTCAGCTTTGTCGACATCTGGGTTCCACTTGGCTGAAGTTGTCAAGGATGGTTAGCCGTTGGGTTAGCTGGGCCGGCTGGCCAAAACAAGTCACCTGTGACAGGGGTATGCATAACCGAGGCGAGGTACAAAGGCTTTTAGCCTCCCACGGTTGTGAGGTTATCTTTGCACCGTTGGAGACACCCTCAGCCATAGGAAAGGTAGAAAGGGCACAAGGTGTGATGAAAGCGATCCTCAGACGAGTGGTTGCTGACGCTGAGACTGGTGAGAGGGATTTCAGTATCTGTTTACACGAGGCTCTGAGCACCAAAAACCGCATGAGCAGAGTCAACGGATACAGTCCGTCCCAATGGGTATTGGGCAAAAACCCAAGGTGCCCAGGCAGTATGACTGACCTGGAGGAAGCTGGAAACGTTGGAGTGTTGGAAGACTCACTTGACCCGTCAGCCCGTTTTCACCTGAACCATGCAGCCTGCATGGCAGCTCAGAAAGCATTCGTGCACCTGGACCTGCGAAATGCAGCTGTACAGGACAAAACCTCACCGAGGTCTTTGGCTTTTGCATGAAGGTGTCCCCGTTTTGGTTGCCGAAAACCAGGTTGGATCAGCAGATGAATCCAAGACCCTGGCATACTCACTGCTGAACAACATGCCTGAAGTGATTGTGTCTGGCCCTCAACAGCAGAAATACCTGAAAGTTGCCGACGAAGCACCGTCGAGCTCAGCAGCAGGAACTATGGTGCCAAAAAAAGTTAGTAACTGGGTTATAATCTAGGGTTATATCCCAGTTACTAAGTCATAACTTCTTAGCTAACTTTTTGTAACTTTTTTTTGCTATAAAAAAGTGTCTTTAAAAGTGATCAAATTTTGATCTTTTTGATGATTTTGAGTGTTTGCTGCTTGAAGCGTTTTCAACTGCTCAAAAAAATGCCAAATGGAGCGGTTTTCAAACCGCTAAAAGCAACTAAAAGCCATTTTTGTTGGAACAGCCGTTTTCAGCATGTCAAACACTATAATTAATCACGTGTTAAAACCCAGACTGTGAATGAAGATGTGTTCATGTCCACTAGAGAGGATGTATTGCTTGAAGAAGTGTCCAGGTGTTCACTTTACCTTGGCTAAATGCTGCAGAGTCCCTTTGACAAAACTCAATTTTTGCAGGATATCCTAGATGTCTTCAACGTAATTACAATATACATCAACATACCCATACCTGCCAACAAATGCATGCAGTATTCAAAACAGAAATGCAGCATACCCCTCTTCATAAGTGCAATCTTCCTTTGGAGCAACGCAGTGTGTTTTTGCAGAACAATATCCCTATGAAATATCAAATGTTCCTTTAAAAGATACACCATGCCCTTTGGAGGAGTACAGTGTGCATTTAACAAAATTTCCTTTGAAAGGGGTCCTCAAGGTGAAAGGGGTCCTGGCCTAGAAGCCTCCAAGATTAATTTCGACCGAGTTTTTGCCTTTGTATGAAAAACTCGGTCGAAATTAATCTTGGGGGCTTCGCGCGCATAAGGAACATTCTTGGCCAGGACCTCTTTCACCTGGGGGGCCCCTTTCAAAGGAAATCTTGTTATTTCCACATGTCTAACCTTCCTTTCAAAGGAGCAGTATCCCTTTTAGAAAAGCCAATATTGCCGCACAATATGCAGTATTTTTGACATAGAGCATCGCTTTCAAAAGCGCAATATGTTTTGAAATGTGAGATTCTTTCAACCGCTACATTGAAGCGGTTTTCACCGCTACATTGAAACCTATCAACCGCCATCCACAAACATATAGCCAGAGTTTTGTGATGCCCTTACCCAAGTATAAACCAAAAAGACCAGTTACAGACACTAAATGTATTTGATTTCATCTTGGGCATCTTTTTTCTTGCTCTTAACTATGAAGTGCAAACCGTAGTGACAAACTGAAATGCATTCCATGCTGAAAAACAAAAACATAATTCTCGTAGATCTAAGTGCTGTTGGGTTTTAATTGGAATGCATTTCAAACTGAACACAAGAAGAAACAGAATCATTGAATTCTCATAGATCTCAGTGCTGTCAGCTTTAAATTGAAATGCACTTCAGACTGAACAATGCAATGCACTGCAATGCAATGCAAAGCAATCTTGATACTGGAAGTGAAAAAACTTTCATTGCACCACCATGTGAAAACAAAATCCCTGATCCAAACCTGTAAAGGCGTTTGTGGTATACTGGTGGTATACTGAGGTATACTGAGGGTATACTGGTGGTATACTGGTGGTATACTGGTGGTATACTGGTGGTATACTGGTGGCAAACTGGTGGTATACTGGTACACTCCCTAATCCAATCTAATCTAATCTAATCTAATCTGATCCAATCCAATCCAATCCAATCCAACCCAATCCAATCCAATCCAATCCAACAACCCCATCCAATCCAATCAAATCCAATCCAACCTAATCTAAACTAATCTAAGCTAATCTAATCCAATCTAATCAAATCTAATTCCAATCCAATCCAATCCAGTCCAATCCAATCTAATTCCAATCCAACAAAACCAAATCCAATCCAATCTAACCTAATCTAATCTAATCCAATCCAACCCAACCCAATCGAATCCAACCCACTCAAATCCAGTCAACCTAATCTAATCCAATCCAATCCAGTCAAGTCCAATCTATCTAATCTAATCTAATCCAATCCAGTCCAATCCAACCCAATCCAATCCAATCCAAGCCAAGCCAATCCAATCTATCTAATCTAATCTAATCCAACCCAACCCAATCCAAATCAAGCCAAGCCAATCCAATCTATCTAATCTAATCTAATCCAATCCAATCTAATCCAATCCCTCAGTCCAGTCCCTCACCCAAGCCTGTAAAGACCTCTGTGGTATATGGGGACGTCTCAAAATGAGGCGCGCCCTTTTCGACCCCCAAAACGCTACTTAAAAAAAAAGGGTTCGCCTCATTTTGAGACATTCCCATATGGGTGGGATATATTGGGATGTACTAGGGGAAACTGGGGTTTATAGTCAGCAATGTCAATATCAAAAAACGTACTCATTGGCTGCCTTTGTTTTTTCATAGTCTTCTGGCATGTTTTCAAAAATAAGTCAAAAACAAAATTGCTTAATCCATGCCCCAAACCCCTAACCTTCCCCCAAAGATACCTGTTTTTCCTTGGTTTTTACATGGTTTCTAATGGAACCAGAGACCTAAAGCAAGCAGAAACAATCACAAACAAATTTGCAATGCCTAAGGGGGGAAAAGTGGCAAAGAGTTAGATCCTGCCACTTTTTTTGCCAGTCCCTCAAAATAACAACGAACCAAGAAAGCAAAACACCAAGAAACCAAAAAAACGAACCTAAAACAAGGGGAGGGGGTCAGACGCAGTTTGTTGTTTTTTTTTTTGTCTTTGTAAAAAGAAAAGAAACTGCAAAGGTGAGATTGCAAAGAGCAAACTAACCCATTGCAGGTGCATAAAGCACCTAAAAAGGCGCGCTCCCACAGTGGCCTGTTCTGTTTAAAAACCAGTTGCACATTCCCGCAGCCATGGAAGCGGTGAAAACCGCGCATTGTTAAAAAAAACAACTTCGAAGCGGCTCAACCGCTATAATTAGAAAACATATTGTTTTCGATACAATAAAAACAAGTGTTTTTTCAATTTTTCTAAATTATAAAAATGTGACAACATAGTTGATATTTGCTTATCCCCACCCTCTTAACCATGGTTTTTCGGGGAGGGGGACCCCTATATGTAACTTACATTTTCTGGGGGGGGTTGGGGGGGGGCAGAAAATGTAACTTACAACCCCCCAAGGTATCAAAAATACTTGGTTTCGGGACGACATTGGACGATATTGGACGACGGGCAAATCGATCAAACATGCTTTCAGCCAATGGCGGATCCGGGAACATACAGTTGGAGAGGGGAACATTCGATTGGTGTTCCTAGATCGAACACAGATGTTCCTGGATCGGCCAGTGGCCGATCAGGGAACATTCACGCTGACGAAATAATAGGATATAAATATAATAGGAGATTTATCGAAATATATTAATATATCGAAATGATTCCAAACACCGTCGAACACCTACAAAATGTAATAATTATTGCATTTTCTAGGTTACCTAGGAAATGCAATACAATTTCTTTCGTAACACCTAAAAATGTAAGGCTTATATTTTTAGGTCCGATGTCAAAAATGTAATATTACATTTTTGACACCCGAAAAATAGAGAAAATGTAAGTTACATATAGGGGTCCCCCTCCCCTGCTAAAAGGGTGGGGATATTTGCTTCACTTCATAACTTTTCATAACTTTTGGTATAACTAAAGTTATAACTAACTTTTTTTGGCACCATAGAAGTGGTCGAGGACAAAAACGTGAAACAAAAGACATCCTGGAACCCTCAGAGTTCGAGTCCAAAGATAAGACGGGCAAGGCTGCCCGGTCTGCACCCAAGACGCCCGGAGCATTGGAGGGAGATGTCATGATGGCAGATGTGGAAACGAAGGATCACTGGAGAATCAGTGACACTTGTGCGATCCGAGTTAATGTTGAGCCAAGATTCAAGGCTTACAACCCCCTCCATGAGGGAGGGGTGCCAGACGGATACCTTGCTGGTTTCGCGTGCAAGGTGCGGAAGATCTTCACAGATGGTTCTGTTAAGGACTGCGAGACTGTTCTAGGTAATGGTAGTCCAGTTGAGTCTCAGGCGTGGACCGGTTTCACCTTTTTCAGGAGGGCACAAGACCCTTTCCGCGCCATGGCTTTGCTCGAAGGTGACGCTGGAGAGGACTTCGCTAAGTTTTCGGCATTTGCTGCTCAACGTGTGGGTCCCGATGCCGCTGCTGCAACACAGGAAGGAAAGGTCGCGAAGACCTTGAACATCAACGATGTCGATGAGGAAACCCGTAAGGGTATGCTGGAAGCAAGGCAGAAGGAATGGGACAAGTACCTTTCTTTCAACGCCGCTGTAGTGGTGTCCGGCGCTGAGAAAGCGCGACTGCTTTCGGAAGGACATATCAAGTGATTCCCAGCAAATGGGTGGATACCATCAAGAATCAAGAACATCCATGAGATCAACAGCCCGGACTTCAAGCCGATCTACAAGGCACGACTTGTCAATTGTGGTCGAGAGCGTCAACAAGGCGGAGATCCGCTGCGACAGCCTAACGTCAGAACCGGAGTCGCATCTAGTGCTGTGTAGCTATGCTGCTACGCGTAAGCTTCGGCTCCGAACAGCGGACATCACGAACGCCTACTTTCAGGCGGCTCCGATGACGAGGTTGCTACTTATGGCCCCGCCCCGCGGAGGACTGACAATGTTCGATGCTGAGATTCCACAGAGGACGCGGTGCTGATGTGCCGAGTCCCGGTCTATGGAACGAAAGATGCTGGACGAGGTTTTTATCTGCGGATGAACGCCGAGATCCTGGCACAAGGATTTGTGGCTTCTCATGGCAGATTTGCCCTGCGACATACTACTTTTTCGGCAAGGACTTGCATCTTGCCGCAATGATGTGCGCGCATGTGGATGATCTGCTCTTCGCCTACAGAGACGAAGGCAAGGAAGCCGTTGATGCAATCCTCAACCGCTTTTCGGTTGGGAAGATCGAAGAAGGTTCGTTCCGCTACTGCGGACGCCGTTTTTCTCAGGATGATGATTACACGATCCATGTGGACGTCCGAGACAACACTCGGAACTTGAAACCAGCTGCAATTGGAAAAGACTGAAAGATGAATGATCCCCTGACTCAGGAGGAATTGACTTCTCTCCGGGGTGTGGTAGGAGGACTGGCCTGGATCAGTCGCTATGGTTGGGCAGATCTTGCATATCGAGTGAATGATCTTCAGCGATGCTGCCATTCCAAAAGCACAGTCCAAAGCCTGAAGGACGCCAACAGGGTTGTAGAGCTTGCTTTGCAGGGATCCGAAGTGACTTCAAGATCTCTTTCAAGACTGATTGGATTGATTGGAACGATCTTGCGGTCGTTACCTTTTCCGATGCCAGCTTTGCAAGCGAAGCTGAGTACAAGAGCCAGCAGGGACGTATCCACTACATCACGTCCCGCAGTGATGTGAAGTCGGGCGAGCACAAATTTCACCATATTTCACCTGATTGGGTTTGGATCGTCGACCCTGAAGCGAGTTTGTCGAGCCACACTGCAGGCAGAGGCATATGCTCTGCAGGGATCGATCAAGTCTGGATACAAACTTCGAGCTTTGCTTTGTGAACTGACTGGCCATTTGAAAACAGTCAAGGAAGGGTATGAACAGAGTCAGCGTGCGATGTTGCATTTGTATTTCACAGATTGCCGCTCCCTGAGCGATCACTTGTCATGTGAAGTCGCACGTAAGGTGCAGGACAAGCGCTTGGGTATTGAGCTTTCCGCACTGCGACAGGCTCTGTGGATCAATGCTGAGAAGACATCCGCGAAGTACCACCCAGCAGGAGATGAGATCGAATGGATTGACACCGGCCGACAGTTGGCAGACTGCCTGACCAAGAGCATGAAACCTGACTTTCTTGTCAGGGTGCTTGCTGCTGGGTACATCAACCTGAAGAAGCCGAACTGAGAGACCTGAAAACATGTACAGAGACAGGAATAGTAATGAATGTACTACTGAAGTACCTGAATGCGATAGTCTGGTAGCTATTTTGGCAATTCCAATAGGAATAGTAATAGAGTTGCGTGCCTTGTTTTTGTATATAGCACTGCGCATTCACACCAGTAGATAAGACGGGTGTGATTCCACGCTGTCACATGCATGGTCTTAGAGATGCCTGGTTGTGAATGATTGTCAAGTCACGCACCTTTTGGCTTAAACCTTTGGGGCCCTTGAGCTTTTCGTGGCGACGAACAAAAGGATCCAGCCGAGATTCAAACATGTTTTTTCCCATACAAGGGGGTGGTCATGAAGTAATATGGCGTGATGGATCCACCATGAGGATTCTCATTTAATGGGATTGATGACCGTATACCATGATGTGATCATTGCACATATTAATGTTTGGCCATGTATTATGGCAAACCACATTAGATATTACACTGGAGATTGGAGATTTTGTTCTGAGAGAACCTTCTGGTCAATTAAACGCAACATGCTTTACTTTCGTCACGCCCAACAGACCTTGAACAATCCATGTTCAATACCATTGTTCAGCACAAGTCTCTTTAATTTCCCTGTCATTATCTCCTAGCGGTCCTAGCGTATTAGTGGATGCAACTCCGATTTGAGCAGGAAAACCCCGTCGCATATCAAGGCCATCATGGGCCATGAAGCTATGACCATGAAAAATCTTCAACTCAGGGGTTTTGCAGCAGTTGTTTTTGGATTTGGTAAACTGTAGTCCCTTCCCCCATATTACTCCATATGAAAAAATGATACCTCTGGCAAACACTTGGCTCCAATCAATTGTGCGTCCCTATTGGGGTATTATTGTTAGGAGAAGGGGTTAACCGATCCTGATTTACAATTCCCCCTTTTCACAGACGATCTACTCTACGTTTTGAACAGGCAAATTCACAGCGAAATTCCATGGATTTGGCCTTTTTGCAGGTACTGTGACCACGGAGTGGTGGTGAATGGTGACCACGTCACTTGGTTTCAACTAGGTAACCTTGGTTTG
This sequence comes from Cladocopium goreaui, assembly GCA_947184155.2. Classification (NCBI taxonomy): domain Eukaryota; class Dinophyceae; order Suessiales; family Symbiodiniaceae; genus Cladocopium; species Cladocopium goreaui. Next base: position 238,380 of record CAMXCT020000132.1, on the reverse strand, counting down.
GCAGGTTAGATTGCTTAACCTGCGGGCAAATCTTTAGCGATTGGTTTGTGAATTGTTTTTTTTTCAGAATGCAAATGAAGGATAATTGGCAAACACTGGTTTATTCAAACCATAGTTTGAACCAGACATAGGGTTTCCCGGCTATTTTAAGAGTCAACATGATCATTAACCAGTCAAGCCATTGGGCGTTAGGTGGCCAGCCTGGATCTGGCTGACCTTTATATTACTCTTGGGCTCACTGTTGCCCAACCACCAACCAATTATATCATGCACACACAATTTTACAGAATATATCAATTCGTTCAATTCGTGCTATCCCCACGTTTGTACTCCGTTCTCTTTGGATCTCATTGGTATGTGTCGCCATTATATAATGTTATAGTTCATTACTTGTTCTTTTTTGATTGTGATTGTTCATCTTATCATTATGACAATTATTATTGTTGATTGGTAATTAGTAATTGGCATTAGTATTACTACGGCACTCCAATTTTCATCTGTTTGCTGGTTTCAAGTTTCAAACATGTTTTTCTTAATCAATCCTGATTTGGACTGATAATCCAACGGACTACCATTCTGACAAGGGGTGGAAATTGGTCATTTTACCTTTGGGGTCTTGGGAGCAACCCTGATCTGGTAAACATGGCCGTGGCTGGACCATCCCCCATTGAGTTCGATGATTGAGACAAATTGAGACCACCAGATTTTAAGGTGATTTTCCGGCTTGTCATGGATTATATATATATATATATTTTACCTGAAATCACCAAAATCTATGGTTATTTTTGGTGATTTACCGACGTGAGGTCACGTCCTATGGACTTTTCTCTGAACACTGTCAGAAAGACCTGCTGGCGCCTTGGCAAGCTACGGTGGCTTATGACTCCTGAAGGTTAACATGGAACCACCATATGAACCATATGCAAATGATCAATTTTGCCGGGGCGAAGGTTGTGGGCTAAAGGTGGCTACGAGCAAAAGCCACTGACTGAGCGAATCAACTCGTCCGTATAAGTTCAAAATGGGTTCCAAAGCTGGTTTCCAGTGGGAGTCAAAAATCCCCAACACGGTCTCTAGTGCAGGATAAGGAAACTTGAATTAAAATGAACCAACTTGCAGGATGAAGATTGTTGACCCAACCTCGCCTGGATAGATTCCACAAAGCTTGGAGTGTGGGGGGGTTGGGAGCAACCGTGTGAATGGGTGATTTATGGAGTAAACGCCGGTGGCGTTACAGATGCTATATGCACATTGCAATGGTATATAGTTCATTTAAGATACACACACACATATATATATAATATATAATATATATAATATATATATTATATATATAATATATATAATATATATATAATATATATATTATATATATACAGATGTATGATATACATTCTATTACATTATTAGATGAATGGTATAACATATAACTACACACATATATATTTATATACACACACTATATCACATTATTTTTTCCATTAAACAAATTCATGATGTTTCTTTCACACGACTGGAATTCATCATTGGCTCATTCCGAAACGCCAGGTGTGGAACGGCGAGCACGGCCGAAGTGTGTTTTTCCAGAGCGAGATGAACTCCTTTGCTCGTGAGCCCTGGGACGATACGCCCAACTATGGGGAGAAGCTGGGTGGAAACTCCAGTGGAAATTCCCATGGTGTTTTTTTCGGATGGTTTCTTCCCATGTTTTTTTTTAGAGTTCAACCGTACATTTTCCAATCCAATGAATAAACAATGTTGCAATCCATTGTTTTCGCAATGTTTTCGCAAACCCAAATACCTATGGCAAAAAGTTGGGAGACTCAAAGCCTACTAGTTACTAGCGATAAATCACTTTAGTACACTTTACTATCGTTTTTTGAAATATATGCTGTAACATGCTATGTTTATGGCATATGGGTATGCATCGAACATTTGCTATGAACAAAAAAACGCCACATTGTGGCTTTCGGTAATCAGAATGGCTGGCTTAGTATAATCTGATTTGACCTCAAATGAATTCATAAGTAAGCATCATTCTCATATTTGCATATACAATTTACATCAATTTACATTAATTTCCTGTGGTTCAACAATGTTTACCCCCCAAGTGTTCGGTTTCAGAGATTCCAACGTGCCAGGAACGGTGTCAGCGGATACCGCGTCAACGCCCAGCATCACGTGGGCATGGGTATCGGGGTCTATGCCTACTTCCTCCAGCCGGGCAACGTTGTGGCGGCTGGTCACTGGGCGGAGTCGTAGAGGGGTCATAAGATCATAACATTGTTTTTTATTTTGCATCAGTAGTTAAGGTGGCCCAAAGGCCACCAGATATCTCTGTCGTTTCTGCTGGTCGGTAAATTCATTAAACATCATTAAACATTATATATATATATATATATATATACATATATATATATATATAAGATAATCCGATTTTTTCAAACGGTATACATCCGTAGTTTATTGAATGGAAGAATGGGTGTTAACAATTTATCTATGTCATGTTTCTATATCCAGCCAGGTATGTTGGTTTCTAAGTATACCATAGGATGGTAATCCCCCATACAGACTGCCGGACTGTGTTTTGTTGTTTTTTGGCCAGTTAGAACGTGTTGAAATAGGGGATTTATGACGGTATGTGTAATATGATGTGATTATATATATGCGAATAGAGTGTAGGCTACGGATCAAGTATAATATCACAACTAAACACTCTGTGATCCAGCACCAAAGGGGCAATCCGAACTGGCCTCTTTGGCTCAAGACCCACTGCAGCACTGGAGAAAAGATCAGCAATGCGGAAGCAGCTGCCCGTGTGACGTCGTCGAACTGGAACATTTATTCTCAACATCAACCATTGGAACATAATCGGGTAGGCAATCCCCGATTCGCAGGTTATCAGCCGTAGGACTCCTACGGAGCCTACGAGCGGGGAGCCGCGGGCCTTACAGATGACTGAACAGGATAGCAGCGATAATGCATTTTCTTTCTCTGGACATGCCGTTGCACCAGCTGCCGGCACGCAGTCAAATTCTTCACAGAGTATCGACACTGGTGGAAGCGATGCCTCAGAACTGAGAACAAGCCAACCCAGGCGACATCTGGTTGCTCCTAGAGGGAGACAAATTTCGACAATGCAAGCAATTGAAGATAGGGACAGCACACCTGGAAAGAGAAGATCATCTGCACGACAATTGTCGCCTCCGATGACTCCAAGGACTAAGGCAAAGACTACGTCGTCGAATCCGCCTTCACCGATTCAGGACGCTACTCCATCAGGGACAGGATCTTATCAGAAAGTGAATGCCCCGTCAAGTGGTAGCGACATCTTCACTGCCTATCAGAGTGAATTAACTGAGTACAAAACATCACTGGAAAGGGCCACTGAAGAAGAATCTGTACTTCAGGCAAGATTGAGTGAGACGACAGCATATGCCTATCAACAATTTAATTTCCTGGAAAGCACCACTCATCAAGAGATGATGTCGATGACCGAACAACTCCAGATGCTGAACTTCGAGTTACAGGCTGCACAACAGGAAGATGAAGGTGCGACCTACAGGATCGAAGAGTTGGAAAGGTATCAGACTATGTCGAATGAAGCTGCATCTCATTTGGAATTCAAATATTCACGACTACGTTCGGAATTCGATGAACAAATGGGACAAGCAAACGCAATTATGGTACATGTGGGAACTGACGCGAATGCTCACATCAATCAACTCAGACTGGAACTGGAAAACGCAGAGATGAATGCCAAGCAAGAAGCTCTAGCAGTCGGCTATGCTAATGACCAAACATGTGCTTTGCAGATCGAGATGCTCGAGGTTGCCAATCAGAACCAGACGATGAAACACACCATGGCCATGAATGTCAGGCGACTGGAAACTGAGTTAGATGCTGCTGACATGAAGAGGGACGAGATCATGAAGGAGTTCCGTAGTAACATAAGATCTGAACATGACCGTTATGCAGAATGTGAACATCACTTAGCTTTGGAAGAATCTCAGCTTCGATTACAGGTGATCCACAGTGAGAACTTACAATCTCGACTAGCGATTTCTGAGAACAGGGTTTCTGAAGAATCTCTAGCTGAATCAGGTGGCATGCGGGACATGAGGATAATGGGACTACGTTCTGAACTACACATGAAACAAAGTCTTTTAGATCGAATGCAACAGCAACTGACTGAATCGAAGAATCAGTATCATGAACTTTCCTGTCAACAAGCCAGAAGATCTTCACCAAGCAGATCACCGCATGGAGGACCTATATACGAGATGTACATGCAAGCCGTGCGTGAACGTGACAGCTTGAAAGAGTCCAAGGCCGAAGTTGACAAGTTGTACTTGCAGAATAGATCTGAACTCATTGACACTGAGGACCTGCTCAAAGTCTTCCAGCGAAACTTTGATGAAACTGGTAAGAAATATCAAGATGCTCTGAACAAGATCGATCACATGAGCAACAATCCGAATGTGACGAGTACCTTGTTTGACAGTTTGCACAATGAACTCAATGACAGGGATACAGCTATTGCTCGCTTTCATACTGAACTTGAAGCCCAAAAGGACTCTCTTGAGCGTGCTCACAGGGATGCAGGTAAGTCCATCAAGATGTTGAACGACAGAAGGCTCGTGATCAAAGGTGCGACTGACTATTCCATTCCTGAAAGCCATTTGACCGAGATGCATCAATTGGCCAATGAGCGTTACGCTGAGGTAGAAGAAATGTCGAGCACCATTGCTGCCCTGAAGTTGGAAAACCAAGCTCATTCTTCTTCATCAATGAATAGACCGACTACATTACATGGGTACCCCAGTAATGCCATGCCCCGGAATGAATGTGAAGAGAAGTGTGCCAAACTGAAAGCAGAGTTGGACGAGATGAAGCAAGAGAGGAACACAAATCTTCAAGATGAGTTGAAGAAGATGGAAGATCGTAAAGACTACTATAAGAACAATTTCTCTCAAGCTGAAGATCGTGCCAATGATGAAGAGCAGGAATACCGAGCAGAAGCTGAAGCCTTCGAGAAGCTCAGGAACGAGTACAACACAAATGTCAAGGAGTTGGAGAACCTTGAAAGGGATAGATCCAAGTCATCCGTATCTCTAAGAGAAGCCGAAAAGATCAGCCTCCAACCCTGGCCTAAGACCACTGAACTTTCATCCTGGAAGGGAAGTGTCGTTCATGAAGTTTGCGTTGCAAGTGGAGATCGAAACTATGAAGATTGGAAGGCGTGGTTAGCTCCGTGTCTTGCAGATCAACCTGACTTGGAGGCGCTGGCCAAAGCTCCTGATGTGAGATTCCAATCCATTGATGCCAAGCTCTCCAATGCCTTGAGGAAAGTCATTGACAATGCTGGGGACAAGTCCATGCAAGTGAAGTATGACATGTCCATGAAGAACCAATTGTATGGGAGAAGTGGGGACTTCATCAAGGGACGAGAACTATTTGCAATGATATTGATTAGCTTCAAGTCACCTGACCACACTGAAGTTCTCTACAATGCCCATCATTTGTATATGTTCAACTACTATGGAGACGACCAACTTGAGGCCTTCTACAACAAGTGGCTTGACATCGTATACAATATGAAACATGATGATCTGCCTTCCAACAATTCCCTGCGTGACACATTGTTCCGGAAGATTGAACATTCAAAACTTATGGCCTTCGATATCAACCGATACAAAACCTTTGATGAAGGGCATCATGAGAAGACCTATGCTTACCTAACTGGTATGATCAAGGGATACATAGCACGAGGGAAGCAAGAACGACTGTTGAAAGATAGAGAACGTGCAGTGAAACTGTCATTGTCCTCTAACAAGACGGCACCTGCCTTAGAAGATGCAGACAAGCCTGCCGCTCCCGTCAAGACCAAGAAGGAGAATGAAGCGGCTGCATCGTCTACAGGTGATCCTCCCAAACGTCCTAAGGCGAGAGCGAAGAGTGAAGCTGCATCGGTACTTCCTACACCTTCTCCGAAGTCCCATGCCGACAAGAACAACAAGAAAGGCAAAGGTGTGAAGGGAAGATCATCTTCACCCGTTGACAAGAAGAAGATTTTCTGTAACTACTTCTTCAATAAAGGAGGATGCAACAAAGGTGACAAATGTTTTTACAGTCATTCTCAGAAGGTCTATGATGCCAAGATGAAAGGTAAGAAAGGCAGAAGCGGAAGTCGAGATTCATCAGAGGGAAAGGTAGAGGAAGTTCATCTTCAGCTGGACCCAAAAAGAAGGTATGTTGGAATTGGCAAGAAGGTACCTGCAAGTTCGGAAACAAATGTAAATTCCTACATGCAGATAAATCGCCTTCAGCATCCTCAGAGAGAACCAGCAAGAAGACACCAAAGAAGAAGGCGACTCCCATTACCATTGATTCCTTCTTTGATAGCGACAATGAAGATTCCATGGATTATACCTCACCGAGGATAGCCAGTGCAAAGAAGTCTTCTGATGATCGCAGGATCTCATTTGATCTGGAACCTGAGATGCACGAGATCGCCATTGAGGACTACCAGGAGGGACTACCCAAACGTATGTATCGTGACCCCAACAAGCAATATGTTTTCTGGAAAGTCGATGATTTGACCGACGATCAGTCCAAGTCCGACAACACCCTCGGTTCAGTCCGAGCACGGGCCAAGGCTATCATCATGGACAGATGTGGACTCCATCGTTTTGTTGATGAAGTTAGAATCATTATTGGCCCCAAGTTCGACATGTTGATCAAACTGGACAATGATCGTGATGACTTGACTTTTATTGAAGAGCTTGTTGAACACGAAGTTGGAAACTCCCTCATGAAGTCCAAGAACATGATGTGCATTTCACTACCAGTGCAAGCCAAAGATCGTAGATTCATCCTGGATTCTGGCAGCGGGCATGATCTGATTTCTGCAAGGAAAGCCGAAAGGATGAACTTGAAGCAGCGAACTTGTGATCCTATCATGTTCCACACAGCCAACGGTTCAACTGCTACTCAGACAGAAGCAGAGATTGACCTGGGAACCTTTGATGTGACCTCTCATGCCTATGTACTGGACGACACTCCGTCCGTGATGTCTCTTGGGAAACGATGCATGGAAGAAGGGTATTCCTTTGTATGGCCATCTGGTAAAATGCCTTTCATGATTACGAAGAATGGAGAACGCATCGATTTGACAATCCATGACAACATCCCCTACGTTGATCTTGGAACTTACGAATGCACTCCTCATGAATGTCATCATGCATCAAAGATCCATGACCTATTGATACATCCTCAAATCGGAGTCAATGATTTCAACGACATTGATGATGTTGGTCAACCCTCACGAAGAGTCCATCTCGATGGAGAAAGTGGTCTTGAGACATCAACTGAGGATCACAACTGTTCCCGATATGTCAAGAAGCTCAAGGTGAAGAAGAAGAAAAGAGCAATGAACCGGCAGAAACATTCAGCAACCCCAGGAGAAGCAGAAGAAGAACCACCTGAGGGCGGCGAGTACGAACCAGGAACTCCGATTGACGAGCCTCCTGGAGACGAGACTGACTTTGAAGATGATGGTCATGGTGCTCCTGAAGATGCCGCTGAAGGTGATGAAGATGACATCGAGATCGATGTTGTTGAAGGTGAATCTAGGGTTGCCAAAAGAGGAACACTCAAGAGAGAAGCTAATAGCCTGAATCACAAGTTGACCCACAGATACAAGAATCCATATTGCGACTCATGCATTCGAGCGAAGATGAAGCATTTCAAGACTCGTCGTGGTGCATACAAGAGGGAGCTCAAGAAGTTTGGCGACCTCATTACCTTTGATGCGGTGGACACATCCAAAGTCCATGATGACGTGTTGGTCCTCGAGAAGGAAGTGTTGGTTGGCAGAGACTGTTATACAGGAATCATTGGTGCTTATCCATCTGATCGAATGACCAAAGACGATGTAGTTAGAGCAGTGAAACAGTTCATCGGTGCCAAGAAGGTTAGACAGGCCTACTCTGATCATGCTCCTCAGTTCATTGAAGCTATGAATGAGATGAAGATACCAATTGATCATTCGTTACCTGGAAGACCTCAAACCAATTCAATTGCCGAAAGAACGAACCAATTTATTCTCACAGCTACTTCTACATGTCTTTTGGAAGCTGGATTACCACCTTGTTTCTGGAGAACAGCAACCCTTTGTGTATGTCATCTACTCAATGTGGAACCCAACGATGATGAATTGAGCGCTTGGTGCAAACTCCATGGATCTGAATTTGCTGGCAAACTCATTCCCTATGGTGCTCGCGTGAACTACAAGCCTCCGAAGACCAGAGAAGCGGGACAACTTCACAAGTTTGGGCCTGATTCTATTCCAGGAGTGTTTGCAGGGTATCACATTGGTCCAGGGATGCATTGGTCAAGACAATACAAAGTATGGCCTCTGAGTGAATTCGTACATCAAAATCTTGGTGATGATGCTAGCAAACCTGAACACCGTCTTCTCAAACCTCATTTGACTGAAAAGGTCGAGATGGTCACTCCATTGACATTTCCATGCAAGCAGGAATATGAGAGGGTGAACACCACATTGGAAGGGATGAAAGAAAGAGAAATGCTCGATGGCGATCCCTCCAAAGTGCCTCATGGAGATGACGAAGAACATGACCATGATGAAGATGATGATGAGCTTGATGACGGAGACGACGGTGGACCTGGACCAAGTGGTGGAAAAGTCTCAAAGAAGCCTCTTGATGACCCTGAGGATATCTTCGATAAAGACAAAGATCCAGAAGAGATGACCCTCCAGGAATTGATCGACGCCCAACCAGACCATTGGAAGAAGGGCAAAGCTGGAGATGGGAAGGTATACCTCAATGACGATGGTGAGAAGGTCAAGTTGAACGTCAAGGGTTACCCATACAAGATTGGAGATGATGGTAGACGAATGTTCAGGACGTCATTGCGTCCCAAAGGAACCTATTCTCCTGAAGAATGGCGCAAACTCTCTCAATCTGACCGGAATACCATCCTCAAAGCCGAGAAGAAGAAGTTGGAGAAGAAAGAGGCCGATGACAAAGCCAAAAGATTGGTCGAAGAAAAGAAGAAGAAGGCAACGAAGAAGGGGAAGAAAGATTCAAAGAAAGACAAGGACGAGCCAAAGTCCAAGGACGATGAAGGTGGTGATGAAAGTAAGAAGGATGACTCTCATTCAAAGTCAAAGAAATCCGATGCAGGTGTTGGTGAAGTTGTGAAGAACAAAATTACCTCACCTATCACATGTACAAGTACTTATCTTGATTTATACGACATAGTCGGTGATGACGATGTACATGGAAGACGATATATTGATTGTCGAAAAGTGAAGAGGAATGCTGATGCTAGTCCATGTTCCGATGCTTCTACTGACGTCCCGGACGACGAGGAATCTCTCACTGAATGGGATGAATGGTCGGAGGTCGAGAAAGGACGTGGCCCAAAAGCATCGTGGAGTGGTGAAGTTTGGAGCACATTGTCAGGTGAGATTTCGAGGTTTTCCATGGCTACGCCAGGAGAGTCGACAATGATCAAAAATGGCAAATGTGTGAACGTCAAGAACGTGAAAGAACATAGCCACTGATGATGATGAATACATTCCATTCCCAACTATGCCGTGTACTTCTGCATCAAATCAAAGTCACCGAACCAAGATATCATCAGAAGGTCTTGGAAGCAAACTTTTCAATGCAATGGTTTCACGACCTGTGGGCAGAGCCGAGATTGAGTCTAACCCAGAGGCCAAAGAGGCAATGCTCAAGGAGTGGAAAGGCCTTCGTGATCAAGAGGTATTTGACTTTACAATGGTTCGTGAATACGACGATGTTGTTGCAGAGGCCAAGAAGAACAATAAGGAAGTACACATGGCCAGGGTCCATGGCATATGCGTGGAGAAGAACTACCAGCTGTCAGAAGACAATCCTGGACGAAAATTCAAGGGAAGAGGCGTCCTGCTAGGAAATCAGGTGAGGAATCAGCATTGGGAGGCAGCATTCTTCCAAGACTTGGGAAATTCCCCTGCTTCCTTTGAAGCCTCACGATGGGCAGATTTCTACGGTTGTCTTCCTGGGCACTCCGTCAAGTTGGCAGATGCGATTCAGGCTTACATCCAGGCTAAGTTGAAGGGACCTTTGTGTTGGGTGGAGTTACCCACTGATGCATGGCCGCCGGAGATACAGTATTGGAAGTTCCGTCGCCCTGTCGTAAGACTCGACAAAGCCCTGTACGGACACCCTGATTCAGGCACGATGTGGGAACAACATTGTGACAAGAAAGTTCAACTAAGACCACAAAAAGCAGATATTTGCACTTCAGGCACTTAATGAACTTATAAGTATACTATAAGTTACTATTATCCTCCTAATATCTTGTTTAAATATGAGATCTGAAAATATGTTCTTTTAAGTTCCTCTAAATTTTTAGGTGAACTTATAACATAATAATGAAGATATAAGCAAATATAGGCGGTTATTATTTGCAAGTAAGTTAAACGAAGCGAAAATAAGTGAAAATAAGTGAAAATAAGTGAAAATAAGTGAAATAAGAGAAAATAAGGATGTTTTCTTTTTTTCGGCATTTTTCATGGATGATTTACAGGAATGTAGATGTGATCGGATACTGCCTGGAAAGAGTTTCTTTTGTAGGGAACAGTTCTCTGCAGGATACTGCCTGGAAAGATTTATTTCTTTAGGGAACAGTTCTCTCAAGGGTACTGCCTGTTTTTTTTAATTTTTCTGGTAGGGAACAGTTCTCTGCCGGTTACTGCCTGGAAAAATATTTTCTTATAGGGAACTATTCTCTGAAAAATACTGCCATATTTTTTTTTTTTGGTGGTATAGTTCCTCCCAAGAAAAAATGTTTTGTGTTAAGAACATTTCCTGTGAAGGATCGTTTTTGGAAATGTCATGAAGTTTTAAAAGAATAGATAAAGTTCTGGAGTGCATGCTTCCTGGATATGAAACGATGTCAGGCTAAAAAATTCTCTCAACAACCTTTCTTGCACAGAAGAAGCAAAGAAGCTTAGAGTTGCAGCTGCAGGAAAAAAATGCAAGAATGAATCAAACTGTTGAAAGTCATCTTCATCTGCTTCTGGCAACTTTGACACATTGGCATGAATATGATGAACCAAAAGAAGAAAAATCAAAAATTTAGATTCTCTTTCTTTTTTGGTTTTCTAATTTTTCTGGATTCTAACTTGTTTTGGCTAGATTTTTTTGAATTCTATTTTTTTAGGTTTTCTACAAAAATATGGATTCTATTTTCTTTAGGATTTTCTAAATTGTCTGGAGCCTATTTTTCTTTGATTTCCTGAATTTTCTGGATTCTATTGTTTTTTGTTTTTATATTTTTTTCTGGATTCTTTTTTTTTTTAATTTCTGAATTTTCTGGATTCTGGATTTTCTATTTTTTCCAGATTCCATTTTTTTTTGGTTTCTAAATTTTCTGGAATCTAGATTTTTAAGATTTCTGAATTTTCTGGATTCTGAATTTTCTATTTTTTCCAGATTCTTTTTTTTTGGTTTCTAAATTTTCTGGAATCTAGATTTTTAAGGTTTCAAATTTTTCTGGCTTCTGAATTTTCTAAATTTTCTAGATTCCAGTTTTTTAGTTTCTAAATTTTCTGTTTTTTTTTTAGATAAATTTCTGAATTTTCTGGATTCTGGATTTTCTATGTTTTCCAGATTCTATTTTTGTTTGTGGATTTTGAATTTTCTGGATTTTCTGAATTTATTGAATTTTCTGAATTCTGAATTTTCTGAATTTTCTGAATTATATATATATATTTATATTTATATATAAATTCTGAATTTTCTGAATTTTCTGAATTTCTGAATTTTCTGAATTTTCTGAATTTCTGAAATTTCTGAAAATTCTGAATTTCTAAATTTTTGAAATTTTCTGAGTTTTCTGAATTTTCTGGATTCTGAATTTTCTAGATTCCTTTTTTTTGGTTTCTAAATTTCTGGAATCTAGATTTTTAAGATTTCTGAATTTTCTGGATTCTGAATTTTCTATTTTTTCCAGATTCTTTTTTTTGGTTTCTAAATTTTCTGGAATCTAGATTTTTAAGGTTTCAAATTTTTCTGGCTTCTGAATTTTCTAAATTTTCTAGATTCCAGATTTTTAGTTTCTAAATTTTCTGTTTTTTTTTTAGATAAATTTCTGAATTTTCTGGATTCTGGATTTTCTATGTTTTCCAGATTCTATTTTTGTTTGTGGATTTTGAATTTTCTGGATTTTCTGAATTTATTGAATTTTCTGAATTCTGAATTTTCTGAATTATATATATATATATATTTATATTTATATATAAATTCTGAATTTTCTGAATTTTCTGAATTTTCTGAATTTCTGAATTTTCTGAATTTCTGAAATTTCTGAAAATTCTGAATTTCTAAATTTTTGAAATTTTCTGAGTTTTCTGAATTTTCTGGATTCTGAATTTTCTAGATTCCTTTTTTTTGGTTTCTAAATTTCTGGAATCTAGATTTTTAAGATTTCTGAATTTTCTGGATTCTGAATTTTCTAGATTCATTTTTTTGGTTTCTAAATTTTCTGAAATCAAGATTTTTAAGATTTCTGAATTTTCTGGATTCTGGATTTTCTATTTTTTCCAGATTCTTTTTTTGGTTTCTAAATCTTCTGGAATCTAGATTTTTAAGATTTCTGAATTTTCTGGATTCTGAATTTTCTGATTTTTTGGATTTTCTGAATTTTCTGAATTTTCCAGAAACTATTCAATACAGAAACTGTCAATTCCTTAAATTATATTTTCCAGAAACTGTTCACTACAGAAACTGTTTTGTCCTTAAATTATATTTTCCAGAAACTGTTCACTACAGAAACTGTTCTTTCCTTAAATTATATTTCACAGGAAGTTTTCACTACATAAACTGTCCTTTTCCTAACAGTATACCTTACAGAAACTATTCACTACAGAAACTGTCCTTTCCTTAAATTATATTTTCCAGAAACTGTTCACTACAGAAACTGTTTTGTCCTTAAATTATATTTCACAGGAAGTTTTCATTACATAAACTGTCCTTTCCTAACAGTATACCTTACAGAAACTATTCACTACAGAAACTGTCCTTTCCTTAAATTATATTTTCCAGAAACTGTTCACTACAGAAACTGTTTTGTCCTTAAATTATATTTCACAGGAAGTTTTCACTACAGAAACTGTCCTTTCCTTAAATTATATTTCATAGGGGGCTTTCATTATAGAAACTAACCTTTCCTTAAGTTATATTCATCAGAAACGGTTCACTACAGAAACTGTCCTTTCCTGACAGTATACCTTACAGAAACTGTTCACTACAGAAACTGTCCTTTCCTTAAATTATATTTCACAGGAAGTTTTCAATATAGAAACTGTCCTTTCCTTAAATTATATTTCCCAGAAACTGTTCACTACAGAAAGTGTCCTTTCCTGACAGCATACCTTTCCTGAAAGAAAGACAAAACATATCATTTATTCCAAAGGAAAAAAAACCGACGGCTAATTTCAAAAAACGTATAAAAGAAAAATACATCGTCTATAATCAAATCTGATCCTAAAAAAATAAGTGAAAATAAGTGAAAATAAGTGAAAATTAGTCAAAATAAGGAAAAATCACTTCTATGATAAGTTCATATAACTACTAATATCTTCATTAAGTGCCTAAAGTGAAAATATCTGCATTTTGTGGTCTTAGTAGGCAAAGGGCCTGCTTCGCATTTTTGTTTGTGGGCGTCAACAGTGCCCACGAAAAAAGGCCCGTTGGAAACCGGCGTTCCGATGGGATTCGACCAAAAACGAATAGAACCATGATAGTTTGGTCAAGGCTTGTTAAAGCTGGCGTTTCCAATGGGGAAAGGGGTTTTGCAAGGTCTGTGCCGGGACAGGGGTCGTGGCGAGCGTTTTGATTGGGAATAGCTGTCAAACGCAAACATTGCAAGGACTTTGGCGTATGGGTGTACTTAACCCGTACTTAACCCGTACCTAACCCGTACTTAACCCGTACTAACCCGCACCTAACCCGTACTTTCAGGATGGGTTTAAATATACCGGGTTTTGTCAGAAAAGCTCGGGTCTCTTTCAAACCCTAAGATTTGTGCGGGTTTTGGTTCTCAAATGTTCTCAAGGTATATATATATTATTATTATTGTTATTATTATTACTATTATTATTATTAGATAATTATAATTATATTGTTATAATATAAGTAATGTACTATACTATAATATATATATATATATTTGTGTATCCCGGCCCCTCCAGCAGCAGGACACGTTCCAAGCCGCCGAGATGGTACAGCTCTTGGCTGAGCTGGGTCAGAGTCGCCAGTGCGCTACCATCATGTGCCTTGAGAGAAACGTGGTTATCTACGGTTTATGGTTGTTTGCGGTACAACCCCCTCGCCCCCAAAGTTCAATGTTATTGTAACCTGAAGTGCGTTAGCCCCAATGGACGAAAAAAATCAAACCCCTAACATCACTTTTGCTAACACGCGCGCTGAAACATTGAGATTTGGGGGTGCGGGGGTTCAACGTAGTGCATGCTGCAGGGTTTGAATATTTTGTCCATCTACTGTCTCGTTCTCTGATGTTTTCACATCTTTTGGTCTCCAAACTCTGTTGTGGAAACATCAATGTGCGTGCGGCATGCCGCACACCCCAGTTGGTACCGTCTCGTTCTCTGATGTTTTCACATCTTTTGGTCTCCAAACTCTGTTGTGGAAACATCAATGTGCGTGCGGCATGCCGCACACCCCAGTTGGTACCGTCTCGTTCTCTGATGTTTTCACATCTTTTGGTCTCCAAACTCTGTTGTGGAAACATCAATGTGCGTGCTGCTGATCTTCTTCCAAACTGCGCAAAACATTGGCTTTTCACAAGTAAATGCCTCCTGTCTGTCTCCCGTCCCATTTTTGTCTATTCCCTAATTCGCAACTTATTCCTAAGTGCACAAAACATTGTGTTTTCACAGGTAAGTGCAACCTTTGTGCTTCCCGTCCCATTTTTTTTCTATTCCCTAATTCGCAACTTATTCCAAACTGCAAAAAACATTGTGTTTTCACGGGTAAATGCTGCATGTGTCTCTCGTCCCATTTTTTCCTATTCCCTAATTCGCAACTTATTCCAACATGCGCAAAACATTGTGTTTTCACGGGTAAATGCTGCATGTGTCTCTCGTCCCATTTTTTCCTATTCCCTAATTCACGACTTATTCGTTTGACGTGGCCCTGCCATTGGATTTTGTTATTTGTGACGTGCTGCTTCTTTTTAAGAGAAAAATATTTCCTTTTTTAATTAGGAGCTGTCTGATGCTGTTCAAGTTGCAAAATCCATTGGCAGGGCCACGTCAAACGAATAAGTCGTGAATTAGGGAATAGGAAAAAATGGGACAAGAGAGGCATGCACATCTACCTGTGAAAACACAATGTTTTGCGCATGTTGAAATAAGTTGTGAATTAGGGAATAGGGGAAAATGGGACGAGAGACACATGCAGCATTTACCTGTGAAAACACAATGTTTTTTGCAGTTTGGAATAAGTTGCGAATTAGGGAATAGAAAAAATGGGACGGGAGGCACAAAGGTTGCACTTACCTGTGAAAACACAATGTTTTGTGCACTTAGGAATAAGTTGCGAATTAGGGAATAGAAAAAAATGGGACGGGAGACAGACAGGAGGCATTTACTTGTGAAAAGCCAATGTTTTGCGCAGTTTGGAATAAGATCAGCAGCATGCACATTGATGTTTCCACAACAGAGTTTGGAGACCAAAAGATGTGAAAACATCAGAGAGCGAGACAGTACCAACTGGGGTGTGCGGCATGCCGCACACCCGAGTTGGTACCGTAGATGGACGAAATATTCAAACCCCTTCTATCCTGTACAACCCCTTCGCCCCCAAAGTTCAATGTTATTGTAACCTGAAATGCGTTAGCCCCAATGGACGAAAAAAATCAAACCCCTAACATCACTTTTGCTAACGCGCGCGACATTGAGATTTGGGGGTGCGGGGGTTCAACATAGTGCGTGCTGCAGGGTTTGAATATTTTGTCCATCTACTGTCTCGTTCTCTGATGTTTTCACATCTTTTGGTCTCCAAACTCTGTTGTGGAAACATCAATGTGCATGCTGCCGATCTTCTTCCAAACTGCGCAAAACATTGGCTTTTCACAAGTAAATGCCTCCTGTCTGTCTCCCGTCCCATTTTTTTCTATTCCCTAATTCGCAACTTATTCCTAAGTGCACAAAACATTGTGTTTTCACAGGTAAGTGCAACCTTTGTGCTTCCCGTCCCATTTTTTTCTATTCCCTAATTCGCAACTTATTCCAAACTGCAAAAACATTGTGTTTTCACGGGTAAATGCTGCATGTGTCTCTCGTCCCATTTTTTCCTATTCCCTAATTCACAACTTATTCCAACATGCGCAAAACATTGTGTTTTCACAGGTAGATGTGCATGTCTCTCTCGTCCCATTTTTTCCTATTCCCTAATTCAGGACTTATTCGTTTGACGTGGCCCTGCCAATGGATTTTGTTATTTGTGACGTGCTGCTTCTTTTTAAGAGAAAAATATTTCCTTTTTTAATTAGGAGCTGTCTCATGCTGTTCAAGTTGCAAAATCCATTGGCAGGGCCACGTCAAACGAATAAGTCCTGAATTAGGGAATAGGAAAAAATGGGACGAGAGAGACATGCACATCTACCTGTGAAAACACAATGTTTTGCGCATGTTGGAATAAGTTGTGAATTAGGGAATAGGAAAAAATGGGACGAGAGACACATGCAGCATTTACCTGTGAAAACACAATGTTTTTTGCAGTTTGGAATAAGTTGCGAATTAGGGAATAGAAAAAAATGGGACGGGAAGCACAAAGGTTGCACTTACCTGTGAAAACACAATGTTTTGTGCACTTAGGAATAAGTTGCGAATTAGGGAATAGAAAAAAATGGGACGGGAGACAGACAGGAGGCATTTACTTGTGAAAAGCCAATGCTTTGCGCAGTTTGGAAGAAGATCAGCAGCATGCACATTGATGTTTCCACAACAGAGTTTGGAGACCAAAAGATGTGAAAACATCAGAGAGCGAGACGGTACCAACTGGGGTGTGCGGCATGCCGCACACCCCAGTTGGTACCGTAGATGGACGAAATATTCAAACCCCTTCGGTACAACCCCCTCGCCCCCAAAGTTCAATGTTATTGTAACCTGAAGTGCGTTAGCCCCAATGGACGAAAAAAATCAAACCCCTAACATCACTTTTGCTAACACACGCGCTGAAACATTGAGATTTGGGGGTGCGGGGGTTCAACATAGTGCGTGCTGCAGGGTTTGAATATTTTGTCCATCTACTGTCTCGTTCTCTGATGTTTTCACATCTTTTGGTCTCCAAACTCTGTTGTGGAAACCTCGTTGGTACCGTCTCGTTCTCTGATGTTTTCACATCTTTTGGTCTCCAAACTCTGTTGTGGAAACATCAATGTGCATGCTGCTGATCTTCTTCCAAACTGCGCAAAACATTGGCTTTTCACAAGTAAATGCCTCCTGTCTGTCTCCCGTCCCATTTTTGTCTATTCCCTAATTCGCAACTTATTCCTAAGTGCACAAAACATTGTGTTTTCACAGGTAAGTGCAACCTTTGTGCTTCCCGTCCCATTTTTTTCTATTCCCTAATTCGCAACTTATTCCAAACTGCAAAAAACATTGTGTTTTCACAGGTAAATGCTGCATGTGTCTCTCGTCCCATTTTTTCCTATTCCCTAATTCACAACTTATTCCAACATGCGCAAAACATTGTGTTTTCACAGGTAGATGTGCATGTCTCTCTCGTCCCATTTTTTCCTATTCCCTAATTCACGACTTATTCGTTTGACGTGGCCCTGCCAATGGATTATGTCATTTGTGACGTGCTGCTTCTTTTTAAGAGAAAAATATTTCCTATTTTTAATTAGGAGCTGTCTCATGCTGTTCAAGTTGCAAAATCCATTGGCAGGGCCACGTCAAACGAATAAGTCGTGAATTAGGGAATAGGAAAAAATGGGACGAGAGAGACATGCACATCTACCTGTGAAAACACAATGTTTTGCGCATGTTGGAATAAGTTGTGAATTAGGGAATAGGAAAAAATGGGACGAGAGACACATGCAGCATTTACCTGTGAAAACACAATGTTTTTTGCAGTTTGGAATAAGTTGCGAATTAGGGAATAGAAAAAATGGGACGGGAAGCACAAAGGTTGCACTTACCTGTGAAAACACAATGTTTTGTGCACTTAGGAATAAGTTGCGAATTAGGGAATAGAAAAAAATGGGACGGGAGACAGACAGTAGGCATTTACTTGTGAAAAGCCAATGCCTTGCTCAGTTTGGAAGAAGATCAGCAGCATGCACATTGATGTTTCCACAACAGAGTTTGGAGACCAAAAGATGTGAAAACATCAGAGAGCGAGACGGTGCCGCACACCCCAGTTGGTACCGTAGATGGACGAAATATTCAAACCCCTTCTATCCGGTACAACCCCCTCGCCCCCAAAGTTCAATGTTATTGTAACCTGAAGTGCGTTAGCCCCAATGGACGAAAAAATCAAACCCCTAACATCACTTTTGCTAACACACGCGCTGAAACATTGAGATTTGGGGGTGCGGGGGTTCAACATAGTGCGTGCTGCAGGGTTTGAATATTTTGTCCATCTACTGTAGTACTAGTACTAGTACATGTAGTGGGGGGGAAGGGGGGTGACTTTGATTCAGACGAAGCAAAAACGCGCGGCAAGAGAACAAAGGAACAAGTACAAGCAAAGAACAGAAACAAGTACAAACCAAGAACAGAAACAAGAACAACACCTTCCAATCAGACACGCCGGCAGGCCGGCGGATTTTGTTTGAATGTTAACTCACCATGAATAAATTCTCACTTGACCCGAACTTTCTGTGGCTATCTGTGGCTTCACTTGCTGCTCGCAGGTCACATGAAATCTAATTTACAGTAAACGGCTTGCGTTGGACCCAAAAAGATCCATACAGCTTGGAACCACCGATATCCAATGCCCACAATGCCGCATGCGGCCACATAGCTTCACATAGCTTAGCAGAAAGTCAGAGCTTTGGCGCCTGCGCCTGATACGCCTGGTATGCGCCAGGCAGCCACAGTGGCCTGGTCATGACCGCAGTTGCTTTTCCCAATTCCTTCTCTGTGCCCATGACAATGCTGCTGGCCATTGGTTCACATCCTTTGTTGGCCCAGGCAGGTTGCGGTGAAACGCGGTGAAATGCGGTAAAGTTGGGGTTGGTCCTGGCGCAAAGTGGTGAGATCGAAGCATATAATGTTATGGGGGTCACCTTGATCCAGCTGTATACCGCTTTTCGTTTAAGAGCATCGTTTGGGGAATGCGTTGCTTGGGACGCTTCCGGCAAGGATGGAGAGGCCGTGCAAGCAGCTAGGCAAGCAGCTGGAGGAAGGAACCGGGAAGCAGACCACATAAACAATGTAAGACTTGGGTAAGACCCTGCTCTGCATTTGCAGTGCAAACATGGGGAGAGAGAGAGACCATCACGAAAGAAATAGAATAATGGAGTCATTGAAAGATTTGAAAGCATCATGGGGCCTTGCTCAGGATGTGGAGGACCGCATTTCCATGTTATTCCTGGCAAGCTATCCGTTCTGGGTGGTGGCGCGTTGGGGAATCGGATTTCCGGTTCTGACAGGTGCCATGGCTTGTTGAACGCCGACTTGAACCATCATGGCATGAAGATCATGTACTGTGACAGCATACTGCACGGCAAATGAAACATTCCAACCCTGAATGCCGGGCACATCCGGGCAGGGGCTTTGTCCTTCGAGCAGTGGAGACAGAAGGTCCTCAACCCACCGGTGAAGGCAGGAATCCTCCTCCCAACCTCCCCCATCAACGCCCTGCAACCCCTTTCAACAGTTCAACAGTTTTGCTCAATTGGCATATTGATGCAGCATGATAAAACCTGATGCCCAAAGATGCCAGGCTTGTTTGCTGTCTTTGCCCGTGGCCTTGGTTGCTCACCTCAAATTGAATCGCTCTGGTGGTCTATTTGGCAGCTACGGTGAGCAGTTTGGATGGGAAGTTGAAAGGTTTTTCGCCCGTAGGACACCGTAGAACTCTTGGACTGTTTGAGCTCTTTCCTGTTACTGCGCCAGTGCATCTAGCAATCTAAAAGTGGTGGTTGAGGATGCAGGGAGACACGTTGGTGAACTGTCCTGATTACAAGGGCAGTATATTGGAACTGCTTGACTCAACGGAGCCACAGATAATGAGTACTCCGCATTATATAACTGCCCCCTCTTCCCCCCAGAAGGTCGACAAGGTCAAGAAGGGTTTCGGAGGCACATCATTGATGAACAGGAAAACACCAACAGAAAGGAAAGGGGCAAAAGGAAACAAAAACACATAGGGCTGCGGTGGGTGTTATTTATTTGGGGAGGCAACCACTTTTAAATTTAATTGGTGGGGGGACACCACTCATGGCGGGTACCCTTAGTGAGCTTCCAAAGCATTATTATTTTTTATGCAAACAGTACCAAGAAATTTATCACTTTGGGGATTATTATGTGTTTTTTTCCTCTCTGGGGGGATTAAACGTGTAGCAAAACGAAATATGAACCATGATGGATCAACAACATATTTCCCCAGTTTAACGTATTTTTTAAAAGGGAAATAGTATTGAGTGATATTGAATAAGTATCACTTAAAATCTCAAGGGCCCAAACCACCTAAGTGACTTTAGTCTTGCCCCAAATTCGAGGGGAAACGGGGCTTACCAAACAGGATAAACAGGGGGGGTTTATTCATCCTACCTTGACATGAGGTATCACAGCATCACCATCGCTCCCAGATAGTTCCTCCACTTGTTTGATTCAGCATGGCCACCACTGAGTTTCGGCCACCTGGGGACCATTTCTTCTCCAGTCTCCCCAACCGCCACCTTGAGGCTTTGCAGCACGCACACGCTTTGCAGAGTTGGGGCGTCAGCTTCGACTTCTTTCAACCAGCCAGGGTCCTGAGATGGTTCGGGATGGTCCCAGAGAAGAATGGATGTTTTGGCCTGTCTTTTTGGAATTTGGACCATAGCATGCTCCGCCATGTTCATTCGAAACGATGAAGAGAGGAGAGGCCTCATCTATCTCAATCCACTTTTTCCGTGACCCATGACTGCTCATGACTGGAGTTTCTAGTACTGTACGTGTTTGTGAGGTGACAACTGCAGTGGGCTATGCTGGACGCTGCTCAGTTCCATTGCTCTTGATGGCGCTGGGCTCGAAGGCACGGATGGTCCAAGGACGCACTCAAAAACATGTGACCAATGTTTCTAGCACAGTGGGGAATGTGATCGCTGTTGACATGATGGGGGAAACTCTTGGCAATTTTGGATGTGCAGTTCCCTTTGCATTTTCTGTGCCTCCCATGGGCAGGTTGATAGCATTTCTGCGGAAATCTGGGACACAAGAGGAGGTCCTATCCACATGCTATGTGTTTTTTTCTTGTAACGACCGTAACGAGAGAGAGGTTATAGAGGTTGAAGTAGTGCAAAATCCAAACCAAGAGGATCCATTATAATTTTGATATATTTCGATCATGTGGAAGTGGTGCGATGTGTTGCAATGTGATGCGTGCTGCAATGTGTCACTTTAAATGAAGGGGTTGTGAAACAAATGTGGATGCAGCCAAGGAAACAGAAGTAGCATGAAGTAGCAAGGTGCCAGCCGCCGGCCAGCCAAATATATCCAAGAAATATATTGAACACATCTGAACACATCAATGAACGTATCTACATCCAGGCTAGTGACACACGAGCAACGAGCTCGACAAGCTTCTGGCCGTTCCAGGACCAGGGGAAGCGCCAAAGGCCAACTACCAGGCGTTGCTGATTCCTTCCATTGCTTCGTCTCCTGACTTGTCAAGTGGTTGTAGCAGAAAGCGCACGTCCTACATCATCATCATCATCATCATCATCATCATCATCAGCAGCAGCAGCAGCAGCACTAGCACCCTAAATCGTCATCAGCCACCAATTATCAACCATCAAAATAATAACTTAACCATAACCGAAGGAAGTTTAGAAGTCAAACTTCTGACAATTGTAAACTTTCATGATTCAAGGAAGTAAGGGAATTACGCGGAAATAAGGTTTAGGATATTTGCAAACCAATTGTTTCGGATTGAAATCCAGTTTGGAAGGATTTTGGGCAAATTGTATTGCCTCAGATAACTGAAGCCATCCACATGATTCATTTTGTCCAGAATTTGGGTGACAAACTGGTAGATGTTCACAGCGTAGGTCAAAATAGAGTATGCGCAGAAAATAACAAACAACAGGAGCCATAAAGAAACAAATGACAAATGCAGGCACCCAAAGAAATCATCCAAAAATATCCCAAACAAATACTTACAACATCTTACAACAGCTCATTGGACTTGCTCCACTGCAGCAGCTGTTGGTGTTGGGCATGAAAATGGAAATACCCTATATACATTTGTGAGTTTGAGATCAATTAGATCCTTACACCATGTTCCTTGTCGCGTGGTTTCGGTTCAAACTACCCTGACTTAGGGCCCTTGAGCTGTTGGTTGCAAAAACGGTCCCTAGCGCAATTCAAACTGGTAGCGGGGCTTTTTTCCGGAGAGTTCACTCCCGACAGCCGGACTCTCACGGTGATAGCCTAGGTCCGAACTTGTGTGTGTTTGTTGTGTGTGTGTAAGTGTGTAAGTGTGTAAGGTCGAAACATCCTGAGGGATCGCTGAAATCCCATCGAACGCCATGTCGATGGCCGGCTTGAGGTACTGCCCGAGCAGTCCTACAGGACCGTTGGAAACGAAGAGTGGAGCCTACGTGTATAGTGGAGACCCGTCCCACTTTCACGAATGGCAGTTCAGAACCCTTCTTCGAGTGGAACTCTGCAAGAAGAAGATGGAACAGAAGGCCAAGGAAAAGGCCAAAGAGGCATCCAGTTCCCCGATCACTAGCCCTGCAAGCAGTGGTCGGAGGAGACGTCAGCCGACAGATGCGGCAGGACGAGGAGGTGCTGAAGAAGAAGAAGCTGCTGCTGAAGTATCGCCCCAAGCCCCATCAGGTGAACATGAGATTGGTGGCTTTGCGTCGCCTCGTAGCCATCATGAGGACGATGACTTTGTTGACGCTTCTCCATATGTGGAGCTTGTCACAAAGGTCATGGAAGGGCTCAGGGGAGATGCATTCCTCATGGCCAAGGACTTGGGTTTGAATGCGTTGATGGATGCAGGCCCTCCTACCGGACTGGAATTGCTGGTGGAGAGAATCAATGTGTTTCCCTTGAGGTTACATGAAGCAAGGGAGCTTTTCAGGCTTGGACAGCAGGCCAATGGCCCCCTCAGCCGTCAGTCTGCAGAGACGATTTTGTCTTTTATAGGAAGACGAAACCGCTGGTGGATTCAACTCAAAGAGCTAGACCCAGAAATGACGATACCCACCCCAATGCGGGCTGAGCTTCTCCTTGAGACATCAGGCCTCGCCCATCAAGAGCAACTCATGGTCAAGACTGCTTGCCCGGAACCAAGCTTCGAAGGATACAGTGAGATCCTACTGGAACACCATGGAAGAATCCATCTGAGGGATTCAAGAAGCTTGGGCCCCTTGGCCCCTCCTTCAAGGCCCTTTCCAGCGAAAGGAGCAGGGAAGAACAAAGGAAAGGGGTGGTATCGATCGGGTTACTTTGCAGGTGACTATGATGGCCAAGCAGGAGATGAAGCAGCAGGTGAAGGAGACAACTACGACTGGAATGAGGACTATGGTGAAGGAGCCTATGTTGGGTATGGTGATGAGCCCAGTGCAGAAGACCCAGATGATTGCGACTGGGTGTCAGATGAAGATCTGGGCAAGGCACTGACAGCCATGGCTGCTTGTGACATGGACGAGACATCAACAGATGGTCTTGAGGAACTTGGAGAGGCTTGTCAGCACCAGTTGCAGGCCTACGCAGCTGTGGGACGTGCAAAAGGGAAAGGACCCTACAAGGGATCAGGAAAGGGCAAGGACAAGGGGAAGGGCAAGAGGGTTGTGAAGACCCAATTGTCCATCCAAGACAGGAAAGTCAGACTTGCCAGCCTGAAGAAAAACAGTCGTTGCCTACGCTGTGGAGGCTATGGACACTTGGGCAGGTGACCCAGAATTCAAGATGCCCAACAAGAAACCCAGTGCCACAGCGTCCGTCCCAGGTCAAGTGCCGAGCCAAGGGAAGGTTGGCTACTTTGCCCTGAGTGATTCCTCAGGAGACGATGGTGGTCCATTTCCTTGCATGGTCATTGGAGCAGGGAGTAGTAAGAAGAAATGTGGGTACATGGGTTATAGGACCCCCACTGCACACCCTGCCAAAGCCAAGGCAAGGACGCCACCACGTTCATCCCCCACAACCAGTGATGGTAGCTTTTCCCAGGTGTCAAGCCATGCATTGGCTTCACGTGTGCCCAGAATGCCTGCCTTTCGTGCCAGGAGGGAAGATTCCATGGCTGACACGACATTGCCCCCTGGAAGTGACCATGTTTTCACGTTTGGGCAGCACAAGGGTTACACCTACCATGAAGTGTTACAGCAATACCCTGGGTACTATGTTTGGGGACGAAATGAACCTGGAACGTCAAGAATCTTGTTCCTGGATTGGGTCGATATGTACTATGATGTTGATCATGGAACCCATCAAGATACCCCCAAGCTAGCTCTTGAGGAAGTTCAGCCAAGACCTGCCCCGGTGCCAGGATCGAGACACAAAACTGCCACGAAGAAGCCTCCCAATCCCCCTGTTGAGATTTCTGGTCATGTTTGCAAGGATTTTAGCTTGCTAGGATCCAATGCATACGTCATGCGCAAGACATGCAGGGATTGTGGAAGAGTCACTCAGACCCCAAAGAATCCAACATACACCCAAGATCCCGAAACATGCAACCATGCAGTCACTGACAAAAGGGGATCAACCAAGAGCACCAGCAGAACGTTTTGTCTGCTGTGTGGAACTCAGGTGGACGAGATGTCGCGTGATGAGGGACAGCGAGGGAAGCCTTGGGAAGGGCTGTGTGTGAGTCAGTCCGCTGCACCCATGGTAGATCTGGCAGAAGACCTGTTGAAATATGAGAGTTTGGAATTGCTTTTGAGTACTGAGGACTCAGTAGCAGTGATGCACCAGTTTCAACAGGATTGTGAAGTGGAACGACAAAGTCTGTCTGGACTATGTCATGTCTTCTTGCATGACGCAGAGGGCACCAAGCACAACTACCCCCACATCCTCGACCCCGCTGGTGGATACAATGTGTTCATCTCGGTGCCATCAAGGCTATCTGGTGACGCCCTCCAAGCTTTCAACGACAGCTGGGCGATGTGGGCAGGCTATCCCAAAAGGATTTGGGCAGACCAAGACGGTGCTTTTGGCGGCATCTTCAGTGAGACCTTGGAGAAGGTGTCGGAGATTGACTACAGTGCCGCAGAAGCACATTGGCAGAATGTTGAGGTTGAAGCTTTCAACCGGGCGTTCAGATTCACTGCCGAGCGCCTCATTGATGAGAAACTTGTGACCACGATATGAAGCAGCCCGGAATCATCGTGACTGCTGCTATGAACGACAAGGTGAGGTCGTGTGGCGCCTCCGCCAACGTGTGGCTTTTTGGAAAGAGCCCCCAGATGCCGTATGACTTGTTGGACCGAGAAGGTCAAGTTGAAGCACTTCAAGGTCGACATCCTGACGAAGAACTACGTCTACGTCAATACGTTCGTGCACAAGCCGATGCTTTGATTGCCCAGTACAAGATTGACGAAGCACTCCGTACGGCCGTCAACCGAAAAGGGAGGCCGCCAAGACTGACATATATGAGCCAGGAGAACTTGTGGCTTTCTGGCGCAACATCAAGAAGAAGGGCAAGCTACTGCGGCCGGGATGGTACAGGGGAACCATCATTGGGCCTCACAAAGGCACAGAAGAAGGTAACCAAAACAACTATTGGGTTGCCTCCAACGGCAAGCTCATCCTGGTGTCAAAGGAGCAGCTCCGGCCAACCTATACGGCACCGAGAGATGGCGCATCGACGAGGAGGAGCTGCAGGACTTCCTGGACTTTGACTACGAGGAGTACGATGATGAGACCGGTGAAGGGCCACCAGAAGATGAGGCAGATAGCCGTGATCTTGAGATGGTAGTGCCGCCTTTGGCGGATGAACTCTACAGCCCTTCCATCGCGCCAGATGATGTGGCCGCAGAGCAGGCCCCAGTACAAGCACACGAAGTTCCAATAGATGACAAGAGCGAGTCAATGCCATCGCTCAATTCGAGCGACAACACACAACCACATCCTGACTCACCATTTGCCCGAGGACAAGCACCCATTTTAAACCGAGCACCTGGTACACCTGTGGGCGACATCCTACGGAGGAGACTTACGCCAAGGGTGATGACACCAGCTGAGTCTGCAGGGACTGAGCCATTTCCCAAACGACTCAAAGCCGAAGAATCAGCAGAAGGTGACCTACCTGGAGACGAACGACCTGAAGGAGCTCGAGACGCTTTGGTGGTCGACAGCCTGTGGTTCCCTTCTACGACTACGAGAAGTTTGCCGTCCCCTACATCAAGAGCATCTACATCACGCGGAAAGACCAGAAGGCCTTAGAGCGGGAGATCCCGTTCCACATGATCCCTGACGATCAACGTGAAGGCTATGCTGATGCCCTTGCAAAAGAGTGGCAAACTTGGTGCAAGTACGAGGCAGTGTCTGTCTTGGACCTTGAAGCCTCGGAACATGTGATGGCAAATGTGGATCCGTCAAGGATTCTTGCGACAAGGGTGTGCTATCGCAACAAGAATGTTGCGTTTCCTTGGATGCCCATCAAGTATAAGGCCAGAATTGTGTGCCGCGGAGACCAAGACACTGACTTGCTGACTCTCCGTCGAGACGCACCCGCTTTGGCGCGGTTGTCTTTGATGTTGATTTGTCATGATTTGTCAACTGGCAGTGTCCATGACTGGCATGTTCAATGCGGACATCACAGGAGCCTTTTTGCAAGGAGACCAATCCCTTGCAAGCCGTCGTGAACATCTGTATCTACGACAACCACGAGAAGGACTTCCAGGACTTCATCGTGGCCAATTGCTGCTGGTGGTTCGTGGCATTTTTGGACTCGCCAGCTCCCCAAGATTGTTTTGGCGACACCTCAGAGATAGCCTTCTACAACTTGGTTTCAGGCAGAGCACTTTGGACAAGGCCCTCTTCCTGTACTACAAGAATGGACAGCTCATCTTGGCTGTCGGAGCTCATGTCGATGACCCTGTAGATGCCGACGAGATCCTGACCAAGCTTCGCGAGACCTTTGACTTCGGCACATGGGCTGATGATCGACAGGAGAAGGTCCTTGAGTGTGGAGGAAAACAGATCACACGTGAAGGTGGTGTGATCAAGCTCTCACAGAAGAAGTTCATCCAGGCGACGGCAGTGTCAGCCGTGCCCAAATGGCGAACCGCCACACCTGGCGCGAGCCTGATGCCGCACGAGATGACAGAGCTCCGAAGCGTCGGAGGATGCCTACATTGGTTGGTGGGGCAGACACGCCCTGATCTTGCTGCTGGAACATCGCCCTCCGCCCTACATGCCCGGCCAGCCAACGATCAACAACCTGATGAACCTGAACCGACTTTTGAAGGAAGCGAAGCAATCGTGTGAGTGGAGCCTTACTGGGTGACCGCTTGTACCTTTCACAAGGTGAACCTCGATGGAGCGAAGATCGTGGTTTACACAGATAGCAGCTGGGCAAATGCCCAGGACATGAAATCGCAGGCCGGTTTCTGCGTGTTCAGCGCCGGTGAGTTTGTGGACACCTTGGATGGCGATGCTGCAAGCCTACTTGACTGGCGATCCCATCGGATCAAGAGGCAGTGCCGTTCGACTTTGGCGGCAGGGACTGTGGCAATGGATGCTGGCATGGACTCCGGGATCTTTTGCAGGGAGCTCTTGGGCGAGATGCTGATCGAGAGCTACATCCCCACTACATACATCCGGGAGATTGCCATCTGACTTCCTGCCGGTCATAGGTGTCACAGATTGTAGGGGTTTGTACGACCTCCTTGTGAAAGATGGGCAGCCGTCCACCACACCGGAGAAACGCCTCACAATTGACATCAACGGCTTGAAAGAAGCTGCTATGGAGTTTGACCCCGAAGGGGAAAAACTCAAGGAAGTTTTTCGATGAGCGGCGACGGAAAGCCAAGTCGCCGACCACCTTACGAAAGTGAAGCCAGCTCATCTGCTCAGAGATCTTTTAGACCGCGGATGGCTGAAGCTGGTGAAGATCGAATCATCGATTCTCACGACTTTTAAATTTTGGGGAGTGCAATTCCCGCATACTTTCTGAGACATTCTGAGACTTGTTTGTGCCCGCGACACTAGGGCCCTTGAGCATTAGTAGAAAATACGCAGTTGTGAATCCTGCCATGCTTTCGCTTTGACCTGTGTGCAACCAGGCTCCATCTACTTTTTTATCACCCCCTGTTAACTGTGTGAACCCATCAACTGAAGGGCCGTGATTGCAAACCTCTACTATAGGTTTCCTATTTTTGAAACTTCCGCCACGGCCTTGTGCGGTACTACTGGTATAATTAATAGAATAATGATGATAGTAACAAGCATCAGCAGCAGCACCACCGCCGTCACCGACGCCGACACCGTCATCGTCATCACCGTCATCATCATCATCATCACCACCACCATCATCATATCACCATCCCATGAAAGTATTATAGACCAGGTATATCTAAAGGATATCCAGTGATACATATCATGTGTCACGCCTCTTTTGCCCTACATCCATTTACATCCTGTAGCTGCTGTAGTGCTGTAGTTCTCGTTTCATTCACAGAATATTGTTGTATAGGTTGTTCTTTTTGTCATCCCATAGGCACCGAAACACCCAGGCGTGGGCAACATGCGGACAGCGAGTCTGGAACATCTGAAACGACAGGAGCTCCTGTTGGGGCAGATGAACGCGTGTTTGCGTGTTGATGCAGTGGTAGTTGATGTTAAATAATAGTGATAATGTGGTGTATATTATATAGGTGTAAATATATATATATATATTTCTATATTATTCGGACGCCGTAGTGATGACCAGAATAGTTCCCATGCGCTATGCCCCAGGTCGTACATCACATCGCGATGTGCTACACGCACACACTGTTTTTTTCTAACAGCTGTGTTGCTGATGACGATTCATGTGACAGTTCATACGAGTTTGAAGTCAATCATTTTAATTGGGGTCATTTAGTTGCCAGATGGCCTTTTTAGCTTGGATCTTTCTTTTCCGTACAGCAACTGAAACTGTGTAGATCGTATGATTCGCATGGTTTATGATGATTGATTTTAAATAGGTGCTATGCGGGTGTTAAGAGAGTGGCCTGAGGCCAATCACAGCTACTGTCGCAAACCAAGTCCTCTCATCACGAAAGGTAGCTCCGGTGGGGCTACCTTGGGTTTTACTTTACGAAGTAAAGGGGAGGGCAGCCAGCCCCGTTGCCTGATTATTCAGGGAATAACTGTATATTTTAAGACACCCCCATCGAACCCTACAAGCAGACCCAAAGCACTGTAATTTACATGTTTTTTTGTGATTTTTGCATGGAAAATCATGTCTTGCAACATGATGAAAACTGCGTAAATACCAGTGTTTTTGCTAGGTGCTGTTCAAAAAAACTGTAAATACTGTGGTTTTTGCATGTTTTTTTGCCACCAAGGACAGAAAACATCGTGGCTTGTGAGGCGCCAAAAGCATCGAAATTTACGGTGTTGTTTGCCCCGAATGCCTTTAGAAACTGGCTAAACACAGCCAAAATGACGCCTCGTGGGGCCCTACGTGCATCACCGCCATCATCAACAACGGTAACGACAGCAAGCGATTTTGCTGTCGTGACGCATTTTGCACCGATATGATCCTACAAACAGACGACATTTCGCACAGAAGCCTTTACACAGAGCAGTTTTTGTGCGCAGATACTCTTATACAAAGAGGTTTGTGCACAGAGTTTTTACACACAGACGCCTTTAATTACACACGGAGGTTTTTATGCAACGAAGTCTTTACACAAGTGTTTTAACACACCGATGCTTTGCACAAAGATGCTGAAGCACGCAGGCGCTTTTACACACACATTTTAAATAGAGAAACCTTTGCACAGAACAGCTTTACACAACGAAACTGTTACACAGAAAAACTTTGACGCAGAGAAACTTTTACACACAGACTGCGCAAAGAAG
>CAMXCT020000132.1:153091-203091 GCA_947184155.2 Cladocopium goreaui | reverse complement strand
TGGATGTAGGACTCCTCAGCAAATGGCCTTTGTGGCAGCTGGAGGTTCACGTGCAACTCAGGACCCTTTTGTTGCAAAGCTGCGGTCCTCCCATGATCAACTTGTCCGTCATGGCGGGCGTTCCTTGGAAACTATTTGGGGCTGCGATCATAGTCCGGATGTTCTTTTCCCGCTCACCGAACATTGGGTAACTCCCAAGGGAATTGATCCCATTACATTGAAAAATATTGAAAATCATGGCAAGGGTTGGCCAAGTTGTTCAAACCTTGGGGAAAGACACAGAAAACTGATGGAAAACATGGAACGACTGGAACGACCAATGGGATGCCTTCCATATCTTCCGTTCGGTTCAGGTCAGCGGATCGGCCCAGCGAGACTCCGCAAAACTGCTGCTGATCACTTACGCTGCCTCTGTGACTCGTTTGCTGCATGCCCCCATGGAGTGCCATGATGTGCCATGATGCAGAAATGTGCAGAAGACAATCCTTCATGTAATGTCACATGTCAATGCAGAAACCACAACATACCGTAGCAAAATATGGCAATGCAATGCCTGGTCTGTGGACAAAGCATGACAAAACTGGATACTGTTGTTGTATGACTGGCTTTCACGACACACGGTGGTCCAACGGTCTAACCACGTTTTACTCCTTTAAACAGTTCTTTCAAATCCTCCGACGTGGTTGTGTTTGTTAACAAGAAAGCCGTGGTAGAGTTCTCGTCTCCCACAGCCTGTTCATACTATGTTCCATATGATCCAGCAGCAAGCTGGCGAAAGCACTTGGTTTTCCCGGGGATTATGGTCTTGCGTTTGCCACGGATTAGGAGACGTCCACAGGGCATGAAAGAATATCAAAACTGGTACACTTCAGAGATTGCAGATTGCAAGTGCTAGAGGATTGAGATCAAGTATGTCGCACGTGAGAGTTCTTGGCGGCACTTAGGTCTTTACATGGGTGATTTGGATGACGATCTATCTGTCTTGGCTGTAGCAGGCACTGACTTACGTCAGGCTTCAACTGCGGCGCAGGTGGAACCAGTGAAACAGCTTCATGTCATAGGCGGAAGCCTTGGCCAAACAACACAGCCCCAGATGCAGTGTTTCACCAGTTCCATGATGTTCCATGGCCAGCAGCGGGGAAGCTGCAGGGTGAAGTACTCTCAGAGTACACATGTACAAAGCGAACCATTGACCATTGTGAGAGGATCAATGGGCGATCGGCTGATATAAAAATCCCAGATGCCAGAGACCCCACAAACTGTAACCCAAGAATGATAAAGATAATGTGAGTATATCATATTACAGGCTTATATAGGATCGGTATAATGGGCAAATTAACATCGTAAATGAGTAAACTAATGCAAATTAAACAACTATAGTCATGTGCTCCTCACAACAATGGTCAGCGACCTGTCTCCCGAAGCACCCGTGGCACCTCCCAGGTTTGGCACTGGGGTGGGCACCAGCCTGGGAAATGCTATGTGAATTTTGGGCGCATCATTTGTATCGCATGGCTTCACCAGCAAAACAATGGAAAAGGATGAAAAAAGAAAAAAATGATAAAAGAAGGCAGTGGCACACTGCTGCGTCCTGTCCATTTCATGGTTTTCGCAGTGCCTTTGACATTGGTAGATATGAGATGGGCACGAAGAGTTCAAGTTGGGATTTTCAGAGAATGATTTAGATGTTCCCGGATCTTCCCGCTTCCATGTTCAGGTCTTGGGAGTACGTCGTTCAAGGCACAGCACATAGATCACGTGCCAAAGTAGTTTTCAGTAGCCACATGCCTTGCTATAGTTTATCATTATTTTTACTATTATTACTATTACTACTACAATATATCTAATCTATCTATTTGTTTGTCTGTCTGTCTGTCTATCTATCTGTCTGTCTATCTATCTATCTATCTATCTATCTGCATGTTCAAATCTTTAGCTTCAGAGTTTCGTCAGTCATAGTGTGCGGCTGGTGGGTTCCTGCTAGGGGAACCACCACCAATGCCAAGGCCAATACGACCGCTTGGCTGAGCAGCCGGACTTTGCTCCAAAGCTGGTGTCCTGCTTCCCAGAGGACGCTGCGGGGTAGGATGACAGAGAAACACGGGGAAATGGATACATATTGGATGGCAAATGATGACATATCACACATATTATCCAAATATCACTCATGATGAGCCATGTTTCACACCAAGCCTGGCAAAGAGTGGGACTACTGTGATTCCGGCTTACAGTGTATATGAATGCATATATATATACACTTATATATACACATGCAATACAAATACGTTTGTCAAAGATTGTTTTCCCGCAATAAAGATCAACTAGCTACCCTGTCAGGATGCAGTTGCAAGTGCTCGGAGCCGAGGCACCATGGTTGTTGTGTATCATTGGGCTGTTGGCGAGTGCACAACTGCAGCATGAGATGTGCGTGCTTGACGTGTTGGCAGGTGTGGCCTTTGTTTGCACCCGCGGCCGAAGAGTGCGGGGCCCCAAAAAAGATCTGTACAGCAGGGGGCTGAGCCATGAAGAGAGAGAGAGAGAGCGAGGGCAGAGAACTGAGCTAGCTGTAAGATTTTGTAAGATGTTGTAAGTAGATGTAGCTACTCTCCAAATGTTTCCTGAGATTTTGAGGACTGCAAGGCTCATGAGCACAGTGAACTTTTCATTCCGGCACTGGGATCATTCGAGGCTGATGCTGGGGTGCCGAACCAGGACGACTTTGTTTTAGCAAGGCACTCCCTGGCCCATGATGGGCACATCGCAATCCTGGCTAGTTTCAACTTGCAGCTGCTGAAAGGACAGACTCCTAACAGACAATACAGAAAATTGTGTGGCCGAGCCACCTTTTGCATTTGAATTGTTCATTTAAACAACTGCATTGTGTTTGAGCTGGTTCATACTCTCTGTGCATGACCATCATTGAAAGATTTGAGCAACTACTACATATCACGTTCATGCGCATTGCCGCAACACATTTTAAATCTCTGCATCGACACCTTAAATGCATCTTGGGTAAAACAAAACATGTCGCAAGATGGTGGCTTGGCCCTTCAGGGCTTGGTTTCAGTCCAGGCCACACGGGGCCAGCCTGTTAATCGGTGCCCAGCCAGGCACTTTATGGAGTCTTCGATGGCCATGGCCAAGCAGGTGGACCTGACATAGGGCGGTTCTTGAAGTCACTTTTTTCACACACACACACACCATATGTACATGATATGAATATTATCCATACACATACATTACATTACCTTACTTTACCTTTCCTTACATTACCTTACCTTACCTTACCTTTTATATTAGATTATACATTACATAGCATACATACGCACACATACGTACAATATATATATATAAATAATATATATATATATGCATACAAATATTATTGTGTTCACATGTATATCTGTATCTCTATCTCTATATCTATCTCTATGTCTCTATGTCTCTATATCTCTATAATCTCTATAATCTCTATAATCTCTATAATCTCTATAATCTCTATAATCTCTATAATCTCTATAATTTAATCTCTATAATCTCTATCTATCTCTATCTATCTCTATATCTCTATATCTCTATATCACTATATATCTCTATATCTCTATCTATCTCTATCTCTCTATCTATTTGTCTACCTATATCTATCTCCCTCCCTCTCTATCTATCTATCTATCTATCTATCCATCCATCCATCCATCCATCCATCCATCTATCTACCGCCTACCTACCTACCTACCTATCTATCTATCCATCCATCCATCCATCTATCCATCCATCCATCCATCTATCCATCTATCCATTTATCCATCTATCCATCCATCCATCTATCCATCTATCCATTTATCCATCTATCCATCCATCCATCCATCCATCCATCTATCCATCGATCCATCGATCCATCTATCGATCTGTCTATCTGTCTATCTATCTATACCTAAGTGAATACGATGCATATCCATGCACTATGTCATCATTTAAAGATCGTACGATCGCAAACTAAAATTTTGTCTACTCATATATGGTTGTATGATGGACCCCCGCGGAAAAAGATATAACGTTTTGAGGCCACCTGCTTGGAACCTGGGGTGCCACATAGGTAAAATGCCTGTCATGCTGCGTACTTTTTACGCTTCTTAACCGGCACAGTCTTTGCTTTTTTGGAGGACATTGGAAAAACCTGCTGGGACGTGAAGTTCCTCTTAAGTCCAACTTGTCGTAGCTGATGATTCAAGATTGCCCAACAAGTTCCCCTGGTAGTTATATTGTACCAATTCCGTTGTACTTTCAAGATCTTAACTTCTGTACTTATACAAAGTACAGGATTCAAGCAGGACTTTCAGGCAATCGCCGTTTTTAACCGTGAAATGCTTTCAACCTTGGTGGCCCCAGGTCTTTCTAGTGATCCTAAAGTTTCAAGAACTTTGAACCCCTTGAACTTCCTACGGGCAGGACGTGTTTGAAGAGAACCTGCTCAAAAGTACGGGATTTTAAGTATTCCCATAACTTTGGTTCATGTTGACTGTTGAAAATGCCGTAAGGCCCTAAGACATACACGACCAGTACCAGGTCAGAACCTGTATTTTCAACGACATGTTCTGCACGCTTGAATTTCCAAATATTTGGTGTTTTATTTTTAAGGCTCTTTGATTTGTCTTATTGTTTGGAATATATCTCGCTCTGAGGGTGCCTTAAAATGTAGATTTGAACTTTGATCGATTGCTCCATCGTAGGACGGCGATGTGACCCCAGATAAAAGTACTAGATAGTGGCGCGTGTCGGTATCATAATTATAATATTTCTTGATGAAATATGATCTTATTTTCTTTTTGTTAGACCGTTGCGCATTGTTTTATCTGTAGAATCTCTATATACAATTTTGTTCGCACATTTTCACTCGTTGCATGAGTAGAAGGACTGTTGAAGCATGCTCTTTGAACTGTTGCCAATACCTTTTGACCTTTCGGTTCTTTATCTTTTTTGGAAGTGTCCGACTTCAAATCGTGTGTTTATATATATAGATATATATATATAGAGATTCTCTTGTAGGACAAGTTGCATTTGCTGCGCCTACGTTTGCCATTTCTTATCATTTCTTCCTGAAAAGACCTATAACTGGAAAGGGCAGGGGAGGTTTTCAAAGGCCGACCGTGTGGGGTAGCATGTGGTTTTGGATTAGATTAGAGGATTGGACGGGATAGCATCAGTTAGGATAGGATAGATATAGGATAGGAAGGATAAGTCGGATATATTCCACTCAGTAGATAGACAGAGACTGTATTTAGATAAGGAAAGATAAAGAGATACATGCATTTATCGACACATATTCACGCCACGCGTGAAGTGACCATGGAGGGCATCGGCACAAATCGCTGGGATGACAGGACACCATTGCGCTGCATATGCTCGCGGGGTTTTGCCGGAGAGCCTTTTTGGCCGGAAGCTGCAGCACTGACAGTTGATAGAGGCACTTATGAGGTGCTTTAGGTTTAGATGCCAAACTTCAACCATATTTTCATGTGATCCATGTGATCCTGCCAAATCTTACACTTCATCATGGATGAACTCAAATCATTCTATCAGCTGTGAATCTCGAATGCCGAGGCCAAGGGTCATTGATTGCAGGGCCTGAAGAAGCTCTGCGAGTGGCCTTTGCTCAAGTACAGGCAACTGTGACAGTGCTGGGGTTTGGTACTAAGTGGACTAAGTAGAGCCAGCGCTACACTGGACGGTCAGCACTTGGATGTAGTATACAATCGCAATATTGCTGCCAGGAGGGACTGCTGCAAGCGCCCCAGGATTTTGTGGGTGTTCACGGAGGGTGTTCATGGATGTCGTTTGGGGTGAGTTGGGGGAGTCCGGCAGAGGTGTCCTATTCTTTCCTTTTCTTCCTTGTGTACACTGAGGCAGCAGGACTTTGACACCGAGACCAGTGGCACCACAGCCACTGTGGCATTGGTTAGCTTCTCAGACTCCGTCAGGCTCCGCCTCATTTCGCTAATTTTCATGGAAAACGAGGACATACGAGGACATTGTGCGGTGGTTTCGATAGGTTCCAACATGTTCCAACATGATTCAGCCCCTTGCGCCTCAAGAATCTTGAAGGGCAGCTTGGGAGTCGGGCTGTGATCTGTGATTTGTGTGATGCGCATGTCATAGACCTACACACTTCTGCCAGGATGGAAAAGAATGCCCATGGGTATCCCTGGGTGACATTGTGATGTATACCTCACACATGCTTCTAACAAAAACCCAGTAGATTTGTCACGAATGTGTACCTCGTAACAGTCCACACGTGTCATCCAAAATGCATCATTTACGCACCCCTGCTGTATGCGAAAACGAAAGAACCGGCTGAGCCGAGGTTCTTCATTTCCCTGTCTCAGAGGAAGACCCAGAATTGCAGGCAGCATTTGGACACATTTTGGCTGGACTTTGCTCTGTTCGACTGGGGTCAAAGTTTGGGGCTGGCTGCAGGGCGAGAGTTGGCTATATGTGGCCAACGTGGGAGACTCTCGTGCTGTCAAGCAGCCCAGTATACTGCGGCATGCCGTGGTGATATGCCACAATCTTTTGCAACCATCCAGAAATATCCTGATGTGTAATGATATGAGTAATGACCCGTTTTGGAACCAGGGCTTCACTATTGCCTGACTTGCTGCCCCTCACCAAAAGAGAAAACCCACTGGCCCATTCACCTCTTTCTCTCTCTGGTCCAGTCCTTTCAGAACCATTTGAGGTTCTGGTCTCTCGAACGGGAGAAGACCGCTCAGAAATCTCGGCTTGCTTCTCAGCGTCAAATCACATCAGATCATCCCACTTCGTGGCATAGTGTGGTGCAACATACAGTCATATGAATTCATATGAGTCATATTATATGTCATAGATGTCATAGATGCCATAGATGTCATCCTATGTGTTTCGGCAGCTTCGCGAGGTCAACCGGCTGACGCGGGATCACCGTCCAGACGACTTGGCAGAAGCGGAACGGATCCAATCCGAAGGCGGTGAGGTCCGCCGGCTGAGACCTGGGAGCGGCACCTCGCGCATCTTTGCGCCAGGCGGATCGGGGAAGCGAAGCCCCAGCCTTGCCTTATCTCATCTTTATAATCTTTATAATTAAATAATATTGATGCTGTTCACAGCTGCGGCCCAATTCGGAAACATCCTTAGAGCACGGGTCAATGTGGTCAGCAAAGTCTGAACTAATGTGTTCTCCAAAATAGCCCACGTTGAGCTTTTGGCACACTTGAAGGAATTCATCTATATATGGCTGTGTCTTTTTTAACGCGTGCAGTTTTTAGTAAAGGCAGGAAGTTCGATTTGTGCGAATCATACCCCCGAATCATACCCCGAATCATACCCCCGAATCATACCCGGTCATACCCCAAAAAAACACGATGATGAATGTTTCTTTTGGGATCGTTTGGGATTGCATTGGCCTCACTAGTTATAATGGACCTGACAAGCTAATTGGCCAGTGTTGGCCAGACCCGATGCTCCCTGGCTACCTTCACATACCTTCACGGAGTGGCGAATCTTCTCCACGCGCACAGAGTCTCATCATTATCCCTAAGCTGGCTGGCTCTGGGTGGCTGGCTGGCGGCTGGCTGGCTGGCTAGGTGGCTGGCTCAGTTGCTGCTGCTGGTTGGGTGGCTGGCTATAGTGGCTATAGGGCTGGCTAGTTGCAGCTGGCTGGCTGCGTGGCTGGCTGCTTGCTGTGTTGCTGATGAGGCTGATGAAGGGGATGACTCTGGCTCTGGCTGGCTGGCTGGCTGGCTGGCAACCAAACCAAAACTCCGTCGAAGAGGAACATAAGCCTAAGCGTAGCTGAGCTAAAGGTACATGAGAAGAACATCCAGAAGAGACGCCGGCAGGCGTCCTGTCGAAGGTCGTCTGACAGGTCGAGCCATTGCAGCCATTGACAAAGTAGCAATCGTAGTAGGTTGACGGTGGGAAAAAGAGACTCAAGCAACAAAGCTTCCTGAATTCAAAAAAAAGATGGGTTTCCGAATCATACCCCGAATCATACCCGAATCATACCTCAAACTTCCCAATTCTGAACCTTGGTACATTTGCAAGATCAGAACTTGTGTTTTGTGAGCTCTTTTCTTTGCAACCATTCGCCACGGGCTTAGCTACGCCTCCTGCTGCTTCTGAGAAAAATTCGACAACAGCACCCTGCAGCGTGCAGCAGCACCCTTCACTAGCACCCTTGCAGCACGAGTTGGGTACAGTACGTACCCTCCTTGCAGCACCCTGAAGCATCACCCCTTGCAGCAGCACCAGCAGGCTAGCTCGACAGCACCCTCAAGCAGCACCTTCCACCCGCATCCGCTCACCAGCATGCCCGCGCCAAAGCAGGGTTTACAGCACACACCACTCTGACAGCAGCACCTTCAATCATCACCCTCAGGCAGCACCTGCAGCAGCACCCTGAGCGCCACAAGCATCGCTCCAAACTGTACACACCACTCTGACAGCAAGCAACACCCTGCACCAGCACCTTGCAGCGGCATTCCAACGGCACAACGACGCCCGCTCCAAAGCGCACACACAACTCTGACAGCAGCACGCACAGCGTCAACAGCATGCCAGCTCCAAAGCGCTCCATGTATGGTATAATTGCCAACAGTTGAAACATTCTCGGGGTAAGTGTGGGTAAATAACCATACGCGGAGGATGCAGGGAAACACTAAATCAAGGCCCGCGAATCATACCCACGAATCATACCCAGAATCATACCCACGAATCATACCCCCTAGTCAAACTTCCCGGGTTGGACACCGTATTTTGAGACATACCCCTATATATATAAATATAAATCTATTTTTATATAGGTTTTTATTTTGATACATGAATTATTATGATACAGCTCTTATTTATAAATTACAGTATATGTTTTTCCTTGTAAGGCAATTCTTGAAGAGATGATCACGGATGATGTCAGGATGCGCGCATGTGATTTGAATTTTTTTTTTCTCATTCTCATCCCACCCTATCACCAGAATTCTTCCCATCCCTATTGAAGATTATTTGCCCAGGGTTTTCCATGGTTTCCGCGCTGGTACTATCCACTTGCAAAGCCGGGGCGCTTTGTCAGGGTGCCAGTGGCCGGCTATGGCCTTGTCCCGGTCATTGGGCGCCTCCATCGCTGGCACATGTGGTGTCAGCTCAGAACCTGAGGCTCAGCAGGGAGGTTTGGGTATGTTTGGGTGGTATTCCGGTGTCACCCTGCATCATCCTGATATGCAAGGCTTCTAATCGATCCTAACCTCAACTATCCTCAACTTATTTTGCTATTCACGGTGCTACTCGTAGCTGGCACTGAACTGCAAAGTCAAAGTTCCAAGTTAAAAACCTGAACTTGAAGGATCTTCAACTTCTTGTGCTGAGAATGCGACGGTATCTGCTGCCAGGTGGCATCTGTCCGCATCGCCAATGGTGCTGACGAGCTTTTAGTGCTTGGCACTGACGGACGGAAGTATTTGAAATATTTTGTTAGTATTTGACATCTTTTGAAACAGGGGCTTGCAGAGGCTTTCAACATCTTCCATGTTCATCCATGCAAATCTCTTGCGAACTCATGGTCAAGAGTGAACTTGCGAGGACTCTTCGAGTTCTGCAGCACCAAGGAGGTTGCAACCCGCTTGTGTCGGGCCCTCAGTACATCTCAGTAGCTGCCAGCTGAAACATACCTAGCCGCCGAGTGACTTGTTGCCACATGGCATGGAGATGAGCAGGGCTATGGAAGAGCACCAGTGAAAGTGGGCATTCTATGGCATTCTATGACATCTGACATCGCGATATTGTAGATGCTCGTACACAAAAAAATTGACAAGCACACACACAGGACTTAGGCATAGGATTATAGCATTTCCTCAGTCAGGCCACAAGAGTCGGTGGCTTAGTCACTCGCTGCCCCGAAGTGGCACGGCTGTCGAGGTACCGAGGGTGTGTCAGATGAAGTGCTCGAGGACATGGTGTGAGGGGGAGATGCTGTCAACAGGCTACCTTCGTAATTTGATGTAATTTGTTGAATTATATAGGTGATGTGCCAAGTCTGAGTCACAACATGTCGCAACATACTCACTTACGTCACAACAATTCCCGTTGGATGACGTGCGGTGAATGCAGCCGGAGTGGAATTGCAGCTAGGAACTCTTTGGGAGGGAGTTGCACCCAGCTCTTTATTTTTGGAACATTCATTCATATTACATCATATTACTTCATATTCATAATTTATCAACTTCTTGTTACCTTACATTTAATGCGAGCTGATTCGGTCAGGATGTGTGCTCTGTGGCCCGAAGGCGTTGGGCTAGGAGTCAGGGACCTGGAGCGGAGGACGTTTGAAGCAAGATGGTCAATTGGTGACAGTTGCGGTGAAGATGGTTATCTGAGAAAGGCCATGCAGCAACCCTCAGTGATGTTTCTCCAGCGATTCTCAGGTTCTTACAATGACACTGTGGATGACATCACGGCCATCGCGGTCTGGTTCTCGGACCAGAGAATTGAAAGCCGCTGGTGTAGGGAATGCTTCACATGAGCCCTGCCTGTGCAGCAGCTTCTGATGCAATGATGTCAGTATATGCCACTGAAGTCCGAACATGATCCGACATGTCATAGCTGTTAGAGTTAGACTTGCCATAGTGACATCCATTTTGACCGGAGCTGTTTGTGCTTATGGTGAATGGCTGCCTTGGGCCGGAACACACGTTGGCAGACGTCAGACCTGTGCATGTCACCAGGCAGCAAGAAGCAGCCATGTCAAGCTACAGCGGCATGAGTTGATTTATATAGTTAGGAGAGAATTCACATTGGACATGAATTCACTAGAACTTTGCTATGGGCTACCAGAAGGGGACTCATGTCTCTCCAAGCTTTCTACCATCCCACAAAAACTGACAAAAGAATACAAAATCAGCAAAGCTTTGTTTTGTTCTTTGAATGCTTTTGCAGGTTTGGATGAGCCTGACTGAGCCTGACTGAGGTGCATCTCTTCCATTATCAACTTCTGTCAGAGCCTTCTCAGCCTTTGGTGTCGGCATTGGGTCGAAATGTATGTAGGATTGGGTGGGAAACTGGTGGACGGGGAACCAGGAGGGTTTGCTCTCTCAAGAGTATAACAACAACGAGAACAAAAAAACAAGTTGCAATCAACCAGAATGGGCTACTAGTAAGAAAGAGTGAAGGCTGGTTGTTCGCTGTGGAAGCTCACAAGTCCTCAAATGCTGGCCGCCTTGCACTAGCTGTCACTAGCTGTAATGTCGATAAATGTTGATAATGTTGAACGTTGCGCAGACGAGTGCATTTCTGTTTGTACTTTAGCCATCTTTAGCCCATGGCTAGGTTGTTGTTTTTCTCTCAGAGAGCTCAAAGGGAACGCATTGGACTAAAGGGTGCTCAGCTCCTGATTAAGACTGATGCGTAGTAACAAGATGTAACAAGTATCATCCCTGTTTCGAAGACAGCATTGGATAAAAAAAACTTCTTTTGCATCCCGAGTTGCTCGGTTGCTGGGCCCAAAGATGGCAGCTTTAGAGACTCAATGAGACTCATAAGGCTGTTGCGAACATGTATGGTAGGCAAGCAGGCCTTCTTCATTTTTCCGAATTGACATGCCAATGCAACATGGCATTAGAGCATGCATGCAGCAGTCCCCACATTGTCGGTTTCTCATCCTCCATGTGGTACGGTACGGTAAAGCAGCATGTTACGCATTGTTACGCATTGTTACGTATCTCAGAGGCACTTGTTGGCGCCATGGTCGTTTCGAGCTCGAGTTCCATGCCGAGCTCCGAGATGTGGGCCACTTGGGAGGCTATAGCAGAGAAATGGGGGATCTCCAGTGACCTGTGGGACCTGGCGTCGTTGTTCCAGGACCTTCCGGGGCTGACAAGCGATCTTGACGCCGCTCGAAATGCACAAGCCGGCAATGCAAACGAAGCTGCTTGGGAGGTGACGGACTTGCAACAAGAGCTGCAGGAGGCAGAGTTGAGAGCAAACGAAGCATTGAAGAAACGTTTGGAGACGCAGGTTGCAATTCTCAATGATGACATCAGTCATATGAGGCAGGACTTGCACAAACGAGCCTCCAGCACCACTCCAGAAAAGCTGTCGTTCGGGCAGGTTTCGCGATAATTCGGATTGCACGGAACAGCTTCGGATTGCACGGAACAAGCGCTCCAGCAGAAAAGGGAAGTGAATGGCCCTTCAGCTGACTCCCGAAAGAGAAAGGCAATTGCGACCAACAATGTCCAACATGGTTCAACTAATTCAATCATATTCTAACATTCTAACTACGTCCAACTACTTCTGGCATCCTTTGACAGATATCACTAAGGAGTGTTCTCCGGCTGGCATGCCAGCGGGTTTTTGGGCAACCCATCGCTGACACTGTCACAATGCCCATGCCCAAGCGGAAGATCGAAGAGATCTCGAATACCTCCGAGACAGGCATGGTAGCTTGGGCAATGGCTTGGGCAATGATCAATTAGTTTGGGCGTATTTGGGCACGAATTGACTTGGAATGACTTGTACACAATTTTCATGGTGAGGTTTGGAGCTGGCATCTTTGAACGTGGATTTTGCGTGTCCAAGATCCCCATGCGTTCTGCACAGGCCAGGTGATCAGCTCAGGCCAAGTTGAAGGCCCCTATTTGGCGGAGCTGAGTGATGAGGTGCTCTTGCAGATCATGAGCCTGGGAACAAGAAGTGTCAAGTGTGTAAATGTGAAGACATCTGGCAAAACGGGCCTAACATTTTTGAACACCCATGCCTTGCAGAGAAGAAGAGAGAGAGAGAGAGAGTGGATAGATGTTTTTATTGTATATATCACGAAAGCTAGCGTCAGCTAGCTGGAGTCTTCTTGCTTTAGCAAGTATTGGGGGGGCTGCTCAAGGACATCACGTGATTTTTCCCGCGAAAGGGCCCCCCCCTGCCCCCTCCCCCATATATATCATTGTAGTTAGATATCATATATCAATATATCAAAGGGTCGAAGCTGCATTTGGATGCAGGATTTTGACTAAGGGTGAGGTGTGTGACAAAACCCCTTTTGGAGTTGCTGGCGGCCAGAAGGGCCAACCGTGCGTTGTGATTCATTTTAAAAATTCAAACAAACTCACGATCCAGGTGCAAGCGCGAAAGATGAATGTAGTAGTCAAAGGTAGGAGACAAGCATTCTCTCCTGAGGCAGTAAGGGCGTTGCTTCCTTTCCTTGGAAGAGCGGTTGAGGTAAAGACTTCGACGGCTACGTAACGAACCTCTATTGTTGGCTGTAATTAGACCTTAGTCTTGAAATTCATCTTGGTCCGGGCCGGTCCCAACACTGCAGCTGTTGGCAACGGACCAGAATGCGATTTATGGTGACTTGGTGTATGCGCGAAACAAAAGACAAGGGTCAAGCTAGTGTAGACTGTGGCTCAGATCGGTTCAATGGTTAGGAGCTTAGGGTTGGTGCAGCTGAGCTG
Organism: Cladocopium goreaui; assembly: GCA_947184155.2. Taxonomy (NCBI): domain Eukaryota; class Dinophyceae; order Suessiales; family Symbiodiniaceae; genus Cladocopium; species Cladocopium goreaui. The sequence continues at coordinate 189,619 of CAMXCT020000132.1, read as the reverse complement.
TTGAATTGAAGGAACTGGAAGTAGCAAAGACTGGCTATGTTGTGGTAGTGAGTGTTGCTTGAAGTCTGCTTTTTGCTCAATGTTTTGTTCTTTATGTTTAAACTGTCACCTTCCAGCCATGGATGTGAGGGACTTGGAACATGTTGTATTGGAATGGCTCCAGATACCGCCGCCTCAGATGGAGCTTATGGCTGCATTCAAAGATTTTCAGGGCCTTCTCGATGCTTCTCCGGTAAACCCAGGTAATTTGCGAACAGTAAGTGGGAGGGAGGTTAGCCACCTTCGACATTTGGCAAATCTGGTATCCTCTTTCAAAGGGCTGTTGCGGCGTGTATTACCGGTGGCAGGACGAGGTGCAGGTCAGGTTAAACATGTAGTATCTCCCTTTGTTGGGGGGCAGTCGGTACTAGCTGGAAACTATTTTACGAGTGGAGTGCTGGAAAGAATTAAGTTGGCTACCTTAAATCCGGGCAGGACTGGCTTGGCAGCGTTGGGTAGTGATGATATTCTCTGGTGGCGTGTGTGGCACATCGCCCATGAACTTGTCCAACAAAACGTCAAAATCTGCGTGCTCCCTGGAGCCCGCTTTGCGCCGGGAGCTCCATTGCCTCCCGGGTTTCCCTTCGTGTGGCTAGGGGTAAGATCGGCAAGTTGGGCTTCTATTGGGTTCTTCATAGCGGAAGAGTTGCAATTCCAGGTGACGCTCATGGAGGATGTGGGATCAGATATTGTATTATGGCTTGAGGTTCGCCAAGATGTTAACACTGAAACTCCTGCGTTAATTATTGGAGGTATCTACCCGCGACCAGGGGGAGATTTGGAATGCTGGCAGCAAATTCTCACGGAGTTTGGTATTCTAAAAGCACGCTTCCCACATGCGCTCATCCTCATCTTAGGGGATGGCAATGTCCACCTCTCTGGGCTTGTGGACCATAATGCGGGGTGCAGGTGTTTACACTGTAGACCGACCAAAATGGATCGTGACATTGGTGCGCTTATCCAAGCTGCTGGGTTGGTAGCTTACAACCCTGCCATACCTACACACAGCAGTGGTACAATCATTGACTTGGTGTTGGCTAGCCTTTCTGCACCCATCGAGGTGTCTGTTTGCCAGACGCCAGTGGGATTGTCGGATCATGAGCTGGTCACAGTCACTTGCTCGGTTACATTCAAAGCCACCTACAAGAATTCAATTGGTAGGGTTGAATGGCTCAGAACTTCCGAGTGGACTGAGGCAATAAATGATGCTGAACCAATTTTCCAGCAGTTACTTGATGCTACGCTAAGTGCGTGCGAAGAAGTCTCTACAGGGTGCCTTTCACTTAAAAGGAGGCGAGATGTTCTAGATGCTGCAGCATGGCTGCGTAACGCTGTGATTTGCTTAATAGGACATTCATCAAGTATGGTACGGGCTCGCAAGGGTCCCCGGGGCACGCAGAAACGGTGGCCCACAACTATCCCCACCCCTGGCGACTTTGAGTGCTATGAGGACTATAAGTTAGCTCTCCAAGAATTGCACCATGAAACGAATTTAAATCTGTTTAGAAAATATGTACATTTGAAAAATGAGGATCCGGGACAGGCTGCGCACTTTCTTTCCAGTTGGTTTAAACAAGAAAGCTCCTTCGAAGTTGCCCTTACGCATGAAGATACTCAAGTTTTGATGTCAATTCAGGAGTCCTTGGCTGCAATTGGTGCTAGCCTCACAGAGCGAGCAGACAAGAATCAGCCGGAAGTGAATTCAGCTTACTACCAAATAGTCAGCCTGAGTAACGATATCTATCGGGCTGGCGCCCCTAGGATTGGTATGCCAGGACTGCCTGTCCCCCCGTGGAACACTGCTCACAATGATGCGCTGTATGCCCAACACGAACTGAGGCAGGTCTTGGCCAGTATTAAAAAGAAGAAAGGCTCTATGAATGGACCACTAGCTGCTTTAAAGGCAGAAGCAAGTACGTTCCGGGAATTGACCAGGGCTTTGGTTAACTTGGGGAGGTTGGGGCAAATCACGTCCTCTTTCTGGTGCTCTAGAAAAATCACACCTTTGAGAAAGGCTGGCCCTAGACTGGTTCGAAAAGTCATCAACCTCCGACCTATTAGCCAGGGTACTGACATGGCTAGTGCGCAAGATGGGCTATGGCTCCTGAGGTGTCAAGACTTATTAGAAAGGTTCTCAGGTCCATCGCAAATGGGAGGTAAATGGGATGTGATGGCAGTAGTGGTTGCAGTTATTTTGCATCTTCAACTCAGACAGTTCCAGGGCCTGGATTCTTACGTACTATTTGCAGATCTCAAGCATGCCTATGATAGTGCGTCCAGGGAAGCAATGTTGGTAGCATGCTACTCCGCTGGAATTGTTGAAACAGAATGGATGCTACTCTTTGATTTTTTCCGGATGGATTCAGCGGTAATATCATTGCAAGGAATGATTTCGTCAGCATTGAAATTTGGGGCTGGCATACCACAGGGACGAAAGTTCGGGGTGCATGTCTTCACATCTGTCATGACTTTTTTGAGAGACTTGCTCAATTTGTGTTGTAATCCTGCGAAAACTATTCTTCCAGACTTTGCCTCTGATGCAATTTCCGCCGTATGGGCCAGATTTACACCGCCACCGCAAGTCCATGATCTGACCCCAGGTTGTTGCAACTGGAATTCGCCAGAAGGTATCAGGTTGTTAATGAGTGTAGCGCCGGAACAGGCACGGCGCCAAGCAATTTACACATTGGCTACCATCGCTGACAAAGATGATCGGATTGAGTTGATGGAAGCGTGTGGAAGTGTCCCGCTAGGCGCGTTAATGTTTGTTGATGACATTGTGGCGGTGTTCCCATCCCAAACTGCTGTCAATCAGGCTGTTCACCTAGGTTTACAAAGGTATGAAAATATGTTTCAGGTGGAATTCAACTTTGGGCCAACAAAAACGGCGGTGCTGCCGATGTTTGGAGCAGCAAGTGACCAGATCTCAACAGTGTTGTGCAGTGACTACAAGTTGCTTGGAGTACAGTTCGATGAATTCTTAGATTTCACTAAACGAAGTAGCCACGTCCTCAGGGTAGGAAAAGTGTTGTTTTATGAGCTGTTCAATGCTGCCTCTCATGCCCACTTTCCTGCACCTATTGTGGCTGAAGCAATTGTGCAAAGGATAGAACCTGTAATTTTGTTTGCTGCCGAGATCTGGCCTTTGGTGCCATCCTTTTACAAGCAACTCAATTCGCTCCAGGATTTTTGGGCTAAAAAGATTTTGAAGTGTAGGAGCCGTGATTTGCGGGGGCCACTGGCGGTTGCTGTTTGTGGATGGAGATTGAGGTTGGCAACTAAGGCAATTTTACGTGCAGTAATGTTCTTGGCAAAGATTGAACTACTACCCTCCTACCACCCCACACTTCTCATGTTGCGATTTGCCCAGCGCACGGCTGGGCATACTTGGTGGCGAGCGTTGGCGGATATGATGGCAGCCTATCAACCTTTGCCTATTCCGTCCCTAGTGGAATCTGGTATCCTTCCATCTCCTCATGTTTCAGGAGTCATAACTGCACAAAGGAAGCAAATTTTGCAGATGTACAAAACCAAAGTAGTTTTGCCGATACTTCAGGCTCACGACAATGCTGAGTATGATGAAGCTGCAAGCAAGTGGCTGTCTGCTTTTCAGTGTAGCGTCAGGGATTTCTGCCCCAACAGGCTTGTGCAAGGGTGGAATGTTTTAGAAGTTGCATTTGGCCATGAAGAGTGGGCGTTCATTAAGCTGACGGGGCGATGGCCTCTTTGGAACTTTCCTGATCTGGTAGGTACGGAGATCCTGACTAGCTGCCCATTGTGTGCCACGCGCAATGTTTCGGTTACCCATGTTCTCAAAGCTTGTCGGGGTACGTTGCAATTGTTTTTGCGCTCAGGGATTGTGGATTTCATTCAAGAACTGTACCTACACCCACATTCCTTATGTGCCTATTCCATTCCTCGGCTGGGGTCCAAGTGGACACAGCCCGTATCCGCTATGTGGGCTTGGTGATGCGACGTGTAGCTTTGGCGCTGCGGGAATAAATAATGCGTGGCAACGACCTGCCAATTCCAATTGGAGGTAGCGCGCCACCCATTCCCTCATCCATCTCACCAGGTGCTGGTAGGTGTTTGGGGTTTACACATGAGCAATGAGCAATGAGCAATGAGCAATATATCATTGTTGCATCCTCGTTGGGACGAACAATGCCGCGACACGATGATGACAGTCCCTCCGCAACTCACTTCTTCCCTTCCTTCTTTCTCCTACCCCGCTAGCTTTCGTCATCCACCCCCGGCCTCAAGTATATATATATATATGACTAATATATATATATATATACATACACATACATATAATTAGAACCGAGTAGTGACACTTCACGTTTGTTAGTGACGCTGCATATGGACACCATGGGGCTCTGCATTTGGCTGCCAAAGTGGTCCGTTTTGTGGGGGATTGGTGAACTTTTTCCGGTGTGATTTTCTTGGGGGATACGGTAGTACATGACCTTTAACTATATGCATAATTGCATTCCTGATACCGCGATGTGTGTGTTTGTGTCATGCCATTCCCCACCCAGGAGCTTACTCCCTGGCTGGATGGCATGGCGACTGGAAGCCACTGGTTTGGCAGCGTGGCGAGCAAGTGACAGCTGGTGGCAAAGCAGGCACACAGATTGCTGGGCATAGCGTAAGCACGGGGTACCAAATGCCGACCAGAAATGGCTAATTACTGAGTCAGACTTCAACCATCCAATTTTTGATGGCTTCGACCCAACTACAATATCTACAATTCATTCCTGCCATTTCCTGAGGGCCGCACATTCAACACATTTTGGATCTTTTTGGGAAGGGGCAGGTGCCACCTGGGCAGGTGCCACCTGGAGTTCTCATCGGAAACTGCGCTGGGCAGCTGGCGGCAAACCTATAGACGCCTATTGGGTGTCAAGATAGCCAGGAGCTTCCGGAAACAGCGAAAGCCGAGAATCAGTTTGGGTTGAACTTGGAATATCGAATCACATGGAGCCATCATGAGCCATCCATGCTTCATAAATCTTACCAATGCTTGATTGGATTGATTGCATATTTCATAATTGTCATTAGTTGTCAACTATGAATTTGATTACTAGCACTAGCAAAAGTCAAGAGTCAACAGAATAGATGCCGTTTCTGATGGAGTTCAGCGCCGCTTGGACAGTGTTTGTCCAGCATGATTCAATGGAAGTCACCCAGGATATATGCTGACAATACGCTGACATACTGTACATATACTAAACATGTTCCATGTTGTATCGTTTGATACTATAATACTAATCTATAGTCTATACGTATACTATAGATATGTTGAATTATGTTGATCCATTTTATTTGATGACATTGGGCATCCAGTATGCAGTGCATTTTGATGTACAGGACAGGTGTTTGGTGCTACACCAGCCGTCAGCATGGGCTGAACGACCGAGTGGCAGCCCCGCAGCTCTTTGTTGGGCCCAGTGGTCAGAAGCTCTTTTGCTACCTGGGCTGCAGCTGGAGCGCATTTAGGGTCCAAAATATGATGGTAAGTACTGTGAGGGATAAGTATTATGAGAGAAGTCATGAGAAGTAAAAATAGTGAGATAGATGTGATAGCACTTATATATATGATACGTATACTATATATATATGGTCCCGTCCTCCGTCTCTCCACCCCCCCCCCATGGGTTGGGTCCCCAGGTAGCAGCCCCAATTCCCTTCTATTTGCAAGCTATTGGCAGCATTTCTGAGGTCCAGCTTCGTATTTGCTAGGTCTTTGCAGCATTTCTGACTACCAGCCTCGCATTTACTAGGTACATGCTACCTTTTAGGCGACCTACGTAGCACACATACTCCTTCAAAGTACCTACGTGCTACCTATAGTCATATATACATGTGCTATGTATCTACTGTATCTACTTCCTACTTACTACCTGTGTACTCTGACAACACTACCTGTGTTTAACATATACCGTACCTACCATACATGTCAATGATGCCATGCATACCATACCTATCATATCTATCATACATACCATACATACCATACATACCATACATACATACACATGAAATGTAATTACCACACCTACCATACATACAATAGCAAACATACGTGCCGTACATACCATACCTACCTTACATAGGAAATATTCCATACCCATCATAGTAACAATATATACCATACAGACCATACATACTGTCATATCAAACATACCATACCCAACAGACTTACATACCATACCTACCATCCATACAATACCAACCACTCATGCCATACATACCATACCTACCATACATACCAAACATACCATACTTTCCAAACATGCCATACCAGACCGACCACACACACCATACATACACAACATACCATACCACACCCCCACCACACCACAGGGGGGGGAGGGGGACAGTACCACACACCCACCACGCCACAGGGGGGGAGGGGGACAGTGCTGGATCCCCAGGTAGCACCCCCCTTCCCTTCTATTTGCAAGCTATTGGCAGCATTTCTGAGGTCCAGCTTCGTATTTGCTAGGTCTTTGCATCATTTCTGACTACCAGCCGCGCATTTACTAGGTACATGCTACCTTTTAGGCGACCTGCGTAGCACACATACTCCTTCAAAGTATCTACGTGCTACCTATAGTCATATATACATGTGCTATGCATCTACTGTATCTACTTCCTACTTACTACCTGTGTACTCTGACAACACTACCTGTGTTTAACATATACCGTACCTACCATACATGTCAATGATGCCATGCATACCATACCTATCATATCTATCATACATACCATACATACCATACATACCATACATACCATACATACCGTACATACCGTACATACCATACATATGAAATGTAATTACCACACCTACCATACATACCATAGCAAACATACATGCCATACATACCGTACCTACCTACATAAGAAATATCCCATACCCATAATAGTAATCATACATACCATACAGACCATACATACTGTCATATCAAACATACCATACCCAACAGACTTACATACCATACCTACCATCCATACAATACCAACCACTCATGCCATACATACCATACCTACCAAACATACCATACTTTCCAAACATGCCATACCAGACCGACCATACACACCATACATACCCAACATACCATACCACACCCCCACCACACCACAGGGGGGGGAGGGGGACAGCGCCACACCGCCACCACACCACAGGGGGGGAGGGGGAAGATCTCATATGGGGCCAGTATATGGGACCCATCCCATGGGGGGTGGGGGGAGGGGGGGGGTGGCAGGGCCTGGTGCATATATATATATATATATATATATACGTATCATATGTATGCACATATGTGTACGATGTATACATCATATGTATATGATGGGTAAATTTGGGATATTGTGGAATAAGAAGCCATCGAGTTCTGAGATGTTCTCATGGGTATGGTGAGAACATCTTTTGGAAACACTCGGGGCCAGTACAACAAGCCAAACCCTGATAAGACCACCACTACTTGAGCTGTAATGCGAAAATACAGCATTCGAGTTGAACCAGAGAGCCATTAGGCATAATTCAGGTAACAGTTTTTTTCCATCTTCGTTTCAAGTTTGACTTAAGGCTATGGTGGCTGGAGTGATGGAGGAGTTTGAAAACGAAATTTGCGTCTACAACATTTGAGATATTTTGAAAATTTGAAATTGACACTTTTTGGCACTTGACATTTGCAATTTCCCTTTCATTTCCTCCTTTTTGGATCTGCAATGCGTTGATTTTCCGTTAACGGAGCCAGGACCTCAAACCGACCTCCACTGGGTCACCGTTGACGCCGTTCGAGATGCTGCCAAGAAGTTGTCACGAGAGGTTGACCAGTGGCGATTCCAACCGGCTGAGGTTGACCTGGGAAGGGCACGAGATCTTGTGTTAGTATATTATATATATTACATAATATGTATACATTTGGATGCATATATAATCATATAAATAAATCATATAAAACCGTGTATATATAATCACATATGTATTTATAGTCATATATATATATAACCATATTAGAAATATAATCATATATATATAATCATATATATATAATCATATATATATATAATATAATCATATATATATATAATCACACACACATATAATCATATATATATATATATTAAATATTTTATATTTACTGTATGTAATGTATTTATCTATTTGTGTTTAATGGTGTTTTTCATATATTTCTTTATTTAATGGACATCATGATGTGGCATTCAGTAGTCAAGCGCCATAATAGGGCTTCCATTGCCCGCTGTTTCGACGAACGGATCGAAGAGGTGTCCACAGGACGGCGAGCATAGTGTCAAACGTCCATGTGCTATGGGATTCCTGTTTGAAGCACCAGGCCAGTGGACAGATGTTCTCAAAGAAAAATCGTAAATTATATATATAATGTCATAATATAATTATGTTATATTATGGATACATGATACAATATGTATATTTATGTATATATATATACACATATGCATATGTATGTGTATATATATATATACATATGCATGTATATTAGATATATAATTGTCTTTAAATGCTTTGCAAACAGCCGTGAATATCATAGCTTCTCCTGATGCTGTGCAGGCTTTTGGTGCCCCAGCCAGGGCTGGCGGCGTGCAGACTCTTACACCTCTATGGTTCGGAAAAGACGGGCCAACTGAGGCCCACATTGCTACCACAGCAGCTTGATCGAAACAGTTGCCAAAATGGAGTGTTGAGCCCCAATCAAACATCCGGAACAGCCAGTCTCAATACAGAGGGTTCAAAGAGGGTTCAAAGATGAGTACCAACCAATCATCCTGTCCCTAATCTCAAGCTCCAATGTCAAATGCAGCCAAGGCTGAGAAGCTGCAGCGAGGCCAACACAGGGCTACGGATATTGAAGTTGGTGCTGCACTGGCGGGGGCACTCAGATGCTGAAGACTCGAAGCAAAGCAAGTGTCTAAGTATGTCTAAGTATGTCTAAGTGTTGGAAGGACTTTTGAAGGCGTTCTATAGCTGTTTTCGGTTACTCGGCGCATTGGCTGCTTTCGGTTCACCACGGCCTCCAGGATCCTGCAGGACTGCAATGGACTGTAATGGACTGCATAGTTTTGCGTATGATATTGCGTGATATTGATTGATATTGCGTGATTGCCTAAGAGTGACTAAGAAAGGTGTGTCCGATATTTTCAGGTCATGGCCTTTGGTGGTGGTGGTGGTGGCTATCGACATGAGCACAACAGTTGGGCAATCGGTGTGTTGCAAGAAGGCAAAGGCGCCAAAGCGCAGCGTCGCGCAGCGTAAGGTGGACATGATACTTGTATATACTTGGCATGATATACCAGACAAGACTCTGCGGAATTCTACGGACTATATCTGATCTATAAAACTGTATAAATATATATTCAGATCTATAGATATAGATGATTTTAGATGTATTCAGCTCCTCTGTGTTTTTATGTTTCCTCGGTCGAGGGTTGGTGACTGAAGGTGACTGCGACATCCTTTCCATTCCTTTGCATAGACTCCCACCACACTGTTTTTCGTTTGTTTTCATCTTGCAATCTGCATTTAGATTCTGAAGCGAGAAAAATACCAGCAATGCTGGCCAATATTCCTTGGCATTGAATGAGGAAGCATGAGGAAGCATGAGGAAGCATGAGCACCGCCAGTCCCAGATTCCCCAAAACTTGCAGCATGAGTAGCTGCCGAACTTGCGCAGGCAGTAATTCTTCCAAGATCTTGTGGGGCCGGCCTGAGCAAGGTGCGGCCACGATATACCACGATCCAAAAATGCAAGGAGATAGTAATAGCTCAGAATGATTCAATTAAATGTTTGAACATTGGGAGACTCTGTTGTGCATGAATTTTGATGGAAAAACATAATCACTTCAAATTGAGTAACATTATTAATCAATATTAATCAACTATTTTTTGGGGGGGCTAACATGTTTCAGACAAGCCCAGATCAGCTGCATGTCATCGGCATGTGTGCCAGGTTCCTTGGATCAGGAGTCAATCCTAGATCCATGGCAGCCAACAGCACGTTGCGCACACTCAGCGACCTACATCCATTCAAGGCCAGTCTCTAAACGTTTCAAACAGCTGATGAGGTGGAAGAAAGACATGAAGAGCCAACTTGCCATTGCTTGCCGTCTGGGTTTTGACAGGTTTTGATAGCTGTTGTGCAGTTGGAGTATTTTTTCAAGGCATATTCTGCGGATTTCTGCGGTGGTTTGTTGATAGTTGTTTTTTCACCTACAGCAAAAATGCAAACGGTTTCTTGCAAAGGTGGCCGGACCGGCTTGGAGAAAGATTTGGGCTGGGTTTGATCGGTTTGATGTGGAGATTTTTGGGCTCACACTTCAACATGGGAGTCACACAAAGGTATGATTGGTTCTCCGAGCGTGTCAGCTCAGAGTATCGTGGAGTTATCATCAGTGCCGGATTTCCATCTTGTTTCCCCCCATCCATCATTTGCATTGGTAATTGCACACATAGTTGCATCTGAATAAGCCAATCCACACCCGCTTGCCCTTATGTTTTACCATTTTCTACCATGTCCTACCGAAACCATCCAATACGCTGCCCAAGCGCGTGAAGACGAGAGACCCAATCCTGCAACATCGCATACTATGACACTTCATGACACTTATACAGTTTCTCAGAAACTGCCATTGGCAAAATGTCGATGAAGGGAGGGTCATTCTTTCAATCCGGGTTGTTCCTGGCAATTTTCAATATTTTCCATATTTTTTCTCGGAGGACGATTTTTTGCAGGAATTATCTTTTCCCCGTTTTGGACATGTTTTTTGTTTTCCCTGCTTCTTTGCTTTTCTGCCTTTCTTCCTTTCTTTGCTTGACTGCTTCTTCACTGTTCTGCTTCTCTGCTGTTTTCTGCTTGTTTGCTTCTCAAGCCTAGGTAAACCCCAAGATGCATGATATAAGTACTCCCTAAACCAACTTTTTGAAAAAAGCTAAAGCAACTCTAAGTAAACCCTAAATACATCCTAAAATCTGAAACTTACCCTAAATAAACCCAAACTAACACCCAAAAAAAACAAAAGCAACCCTAGGTAACCCCCAAACAAACCTCTGAAACTTACGCTAAATAAACCCTAAACCAGCCCTAAATAGATTGTTAAACCCACCCCAAATAGATCTTCAACCAAACCTCAAGAAACTGAACCAACTCTAACTAAAGCCTAAACCAACCTTAAATAGAACATAACTATATAAATCTTAAACCACGCCTAAAGAAACCCTGAACCTTTAAACCAACCCTACATAGATCCTAAACCAACCCTAAATATTACCCAAACCAACCCAAAAACCAACCCTTATATATATATATAACAACAACCAATGAAAAAAAACCAAACCAACCCTAAACCAATCCTAAAATATCCTAAATAATCCTAAAATATCCCAAATGTATAAACCCCAAAACGAACCTACGCAAAATACAATCCAACATGAAAAGTTTGAGCACCAAAATGTTGCAAATATCATGGAAAATGAGAGGTTCGAACTCCAAAGTGTTGCAATACCGTTGAAATGGCAGCTTCCAGCTCCAAAATGCTGCGAAAACGGGCAGAACAGCAGATGCAAAAAAAACAACACGGAAAAAATAATTCCCAAAATAATTCCGGACCATTTTGCTTTCAACCTCCTGCAGGTTTGCAGGCATGGATGAGGGCTGCGTGATGATTTTTGGTGGTCACACCTCCCATTGCACATCGAGCCTGGCCAGTGCAGAGCCTCGGTGCCATTTAGGGTGCCCATGTTTTTTTCTTTAAAGCGGACTTCAAACAGCGTTATTTTTGTAAACATATGCCTAATGACTTTATATATTTTATATAGACTATTTTAGGCATATACATTTTCACTTACGAAACGAGAAGACAAGGAATGGATGAAACATGAGGAAACCACATTGTTTATGTAGAGCCGGTCTTGGCCAGGACTCTGCTCGGCTGCTCGGCCCGTTCTCCTGTTCTCCTGTTCTACTGTTTGTAAGTGCCAATAAGTGCCATGTCCGTCATGTCCATGCCGACTCGACTTTCGGAGGTTTTTTTTGTTTTTTTTTCGGAGGTTTTAAGCCTTTGTGATCCTTTGTGATCCTTTGTGATCCTTTGTGCCGGGGTCTGCTGATTTCTGACAGGAAATGCTCTCCTTGAACGACTGGCAGTGGCAGCCTTTGAATCTGCAAAAATCTGAAGCGTTGGGAGAGGACTGACGAAGGCTGTGTCTAGGGTCAGAGTCATGGAGAGTTCCATTATATAAACGGTTTTGCCGTGGTTTGCTTAAGTTCAAGAGATTCAGTACGCTTACCTCCTCATCCCCTTCCAGACTCTGAAACCAAGCACCTTCCACTCAATTTACTCACCCAGCCTTGCTCAGAAGCCCCTGATTCCACAGCAAACAAGAGGACTGGGAAATGCCACCACGCCACGGGCACAGCACCACTTTGTTCGAGACTTGGCCTTGGCCACTGCAGGAAATCATTCCGAGATTTCCACAGAGCACAGATGAGCACAGACTTTGCAGTCATTGCAAGGGTTGGTTGTTCAGGTATTTGTTTTTGGTCGCCACCCAGTGGTTGAAATAGAAGTAGGTTTTCTCTTGTTGGAATATCCTGTGATATTCTGGAGCTTTAAACTTGATCGCTCGGCCAGCTGTGGCACAGCATCAGGAAGTAGATGGCAAAGGATACTTGGTGGTCCTTGGAGGCGGGAACAGTTATTCAACTTGTAGGGACTGCTCAAATCTGCTCGACCAAGTGTCGATGTATGTCGATGTAACGTTGGCCTGTGCTGTAGGTGGAACTGGCAACATCTTGGACAATTTCGGTGTGCATGACATTGGAGACGTCGCAGTGCTAGCCATCGAATCCTGGAAATGGATTGGTCACTACCGCCTCTCCGGAGATATTATCCCTGGGCGGCATCACACAGCTTGCCGTGGCATAGGGAACCAGTTGCTGGTCATGGGTGGTGGACGACGACCAAGCGACAAGGCACAGATAATCACAGAATTCACAGATGTTTGGCCACTGTTTGTTGATATTTTGTTGATCGTTGGCTCATGTTTGCTCCTGGGTGTTCAAATACCTTCAGTTTCGTTCAAGAAATTTCAAATGCAACCAGTTCATTTCCGTTCCTGGATGGCAGCTGTGCGATTTCACGGTGCAGCTTTTCACATCGCAACAGGTTTGTGTGATGGATGCGGAAGCTTGTATTCATCGTGCAGTCATGGGAGATGCTTTGGGTGAAGTGGAACTTCGAGAAGTGCCATGCAGTAGCGCGAGGTGGGGTTGGGAATGTTGGGAAGGAGCTGTTTGGATTTATTTCTGACCATTCTTGCCTATGCTCATTTTCATGTTGGTTTCATGGGGCACTCCACTGGAAGCACGTGGAAGCTACGGCCCTGAAATACAGCATGCCATGAGCAAATGCAAGCTCTGCAGTCCAATTCCTACACCCACACACACATCATGATGTTATCATATACATTGCTTCCGTGTGAAAGACTTGCTAAGATCAACGCCACATCGCTCTCACCCATCCTGACAGAAATTTGATCAAATATGGCCTGTCGGAAACGGCTGACTGCAGGTCGCCCGAGGAGGGAGACTTGGCTGATGTAAAGTGGCTGATCGAAGCAGAATCGAAGCATATCGAAGCTGCAGGTTCTGTAAGTTGTTGTAAGTGTTTTTCATTAAACTTGGTCGCCATTTACGAATCTAAGGCAGGGCACAATGCTCCCTGCCCACAGGGCGCAAGATGCATGGCGCGGCCAGTTTGGCACCTTTCGCGCCCCTCTTTGTCATCTATGGTGGGTGGAAAACAGGCATCCTGCATCATCTTGCCGCTTTGGGAGGGAACATTTGAAATGCACATTTCAGACAACCACGGAACATGTGCATAATTCTGCTGCCAACAACATGACATGTCGCAAGAGGTCACTAAGGGATTGGATCCGTTCAAATCTGAACAACAGTCTGCTTCAAGCACGATGGGAAGGCCCTCATTTTAGCGATCTCTGGACCTTTGCCATTGGCGCAGATGCGTCTGACCTCGAGGCACCAGAAACGGCCGTGGTTCGGACTAGGGTTGTTAAACGTTGTTAAATGTTGTTAAGTTAATGTTGTGATTGGGACGCTGCTTCTTTACTGTTGGGGTCGTTGTGCTTGTGATTGCCATGGTTCTACTTTCAGTTGTAGTCGCCCTGGTAGTCCCTGGTAGTCGCTCCTAACTTCGGTTGGGGAGATCTCATTCTCATTCTTCAGCAACTATTCTTCAGGACCTATCCTTGTTCTTCCGGGAACTATTCTTCAGGAACTATTTTGTAATATCCAGGAATTAACCCCCTGCCAGGCCTTCCCATCCCCCGGTTGCACGACTCTTGCGAATAATTTATATGTACTTTTCCTTCCCCCTTGCATCATGTGGTTTCCGCAGACACGGTGTTGGTGTTGGTGTTGGTTGGTCTTGGTTGGTCTTGGTTGGTCTTGGTTGGTCTTGGTTGGTGCTGGTGCTGGTGTTGGTTGTTCGTTGTTTTTTGTTGCTTGTTGATTGGTGCTTGTTGCTTGTTGCTTGTTGCTTGTCGTTGTCGTTGTCGTTGTCGTTGTCGTTGCTGTTGCTGTTGCTGTTGCTGTTGCTGTTGCTGTTGTTGTTGTTGTTGCTGCTGCTGCTGCTGCTGCTGATCACGTTCATGTTCATGTTCATGATTCATGATTCATAATATTGCATGAATTTTATGATATTTCATAATGTTTCATAATAATTATTATTCTGTGAGGTGGCTGAGCAATATCAAAATCAGAAGTTGACACTTGCACGCACACACTCCGGTGTAGAAAGAACAACAATTGAAGATGCGTGTATAGACTGTAAAGGCAATCATGTGGATATGCACACATACATCCACAATCACATGTTCACAGTGGCTATAACATCCATCTTTTGTACCCGGCCTGTGAGAGAGAGAGGGAGAGAAAGAGAGAAAGATAGAGAGCGACATGGAGAAGGAGTTTCGATCATTCTTGCACATTTTTTTGCGATCCATACACGCAGACTGTTTGAGATGGGAAGCTTGCCTTTGCTGCATTTGTCAATAGCTGGCAGCGTGCCACAGGACTTCCAAGCTCTTGAACGACAAAGTGAACAAGAGGCTGATGATGGTTGCTCGCCAGCCCAAAGGTTGAGCTTGCATGAAACAGTGGGCGAGAACAGAAACTTATTTTTCACATTCAACAAGTGCGACCAAGATGCGATGCCTGATTCCCCCTTCGTTGGCGTGCGCATGATGGGCCCTGATGGTCAAGCTACTTGGAAAAATCCAATGTTTCTGCACTTTGTGTGCTTTTGATCACTTGCAGTGTGTCGAAATTAGGGGCAGAAGTTCGCTTGTGATGGTCGGATTGGCTCACCTGTGACCGTCGATCATCCCCACCTCACAGCATCCCACCTGCCCCATGTGAACCTTGGCATTATGTCCATCTGAAAGGTCAAGTGAGTCAAGTGAAAGCGAGTGGAGGATGAGCATCCAGCCCGTGTGCAATCCCAGTGAACGCGACCATCCCTACCTCACTCCACATTCCACTCACATTGTAGTGTCGCAGGTGAGCCGATGTGACAGTCGCAAGTGAACCCCCTGCCAAACTGGACTACTTTGGGATAAACGACCAAGGTGCGGATGATGCGTATACCGAGCGAGTTGCTGCACCAGAGCTGCAAAGAGACATGCACAGAGTTTCTTGTCATGCCCGTGCCATTGAGGGCCATCAGTTAGGGTCCGCAATGGTGTAAGCTGTGTCTATCTGTGTCTCAAAGCCTAAGCCCTGAGGAGCCAGTTTGTGCGGCAGGGCATGGTCCGCCGTGTGGGCCACTTGCCATAACGAGAGTCAAGATGAATTGTGGTGTGGGTCCTCTCAGGGGGACAAAAGCTTGGACAAGAGCAACCACAGAGCATGTTCTAAACATTTCTAAACAACAAAGGAGTTTGGCGATGTTTGGATTTGATCCAAAATGTTCCAATGCCTCGCAGAGTGTTCAATCGAACTTGGGATACTTATATAGGTGATTTAAGGATATTTTAGGTGCATATGCTTTGGGCATCTTTGGGTGTCCCAGTGTTTTGCCAAGTTGCGGATTCAACCGACGACAATGACTGAAGCCGAAGCGGATACTCCCGAGTGGTGATGTTTCACCTATACGGCTCCGTTGTACGAAAGTGAGCGCTCACGATTTTCAACAGCAACTTTGCTGTTCTCTGTAGATAGTGATGGTCCCCATTAAGACAAGATCTGGTGTGCGATCTGGGAAGAAACAGTCCTGCAAGCATGTGCATCGACACTGTTGATGCTCAATGCAGAGAAAGATGTGCAGCTCTAAATTCTTGAAGCAAATGCATCCTGTGGTACCAGGAGCGAAAACAATTATATACTGAGAGATGCTGCATTGGTTATAGCCGCTTGTGGAATAGTTTCCATCTCTTCACTCTTGAGACACAGAGCTATCGTAGCCATCATTCTCTACTATCCAGATCAACAAAGTCAAGATAAATTGGGTTCTTTGGTGGAGGCCTTCAAATCACTTCAAACCATTTCAGCATTGAAAAGAAGCAAGGCATCAAGTTCTACAACAAGTTCTACAACCTTCACAATACCTTCACAAAATGCACAATTTCTCCAATTTCTCCTGCGAATCATCCCCGGCCACATTGATCCAAATCCACATTGCGCAATGGGAGATTCAGAGCCGACCCTACTGGCAGATGTTCAGCACTACAAGGAGCACTACAAAGACACTTGGCATCACTTGGCTTTGTTGCGAGGGTTCCAGGGTTCCAGATTCCCTGGCTTTCTCACTGTGTCGCTGGCTTTCTCGCGGTGCCATCCTACCATCTCAATCCAGAAAATCTCATTGGAACATATTAGAACCCCTGCCATATGACTGACGCCAAGGATATGTTCCATGAGATGGAGATCTTACGTGTCCTTCCAAAAGAGGATGTCACAGAATTCCGATTAGTGTCGAGACAGCCAAGCCGTCGTACCGTGGAGGTAACGCTCAATAGCAGCTGCTTTCGAGTGATGACGGACTCTCAGGAAGGCCTGAAGGATCAAACATTTGAATCCTTCGAACCTCAACTGCAATCGACGGCATATTTCCGAAGGATATCGACGGGTGATTCGGAAAAACATCTCAGGACAATTCTCAAGACTGCCTTCTACTTTCAATTTGTTCCGTGATGTCGTTTTGTTGTGAATGTGATCTTAATATAATTTAAGATATCTTAATATATCTTAATTATACGTACGTATACTTGCCCGTGGTTTTCATGTTTTCGCTGATTCTTAGGAACAGCTTCTCAGTGCCCTCGATGGCGCTGATGCGTTTGGTTCTAGACTCTGTGACCTGGTGAGCCAACAACTGGCTGCAGAGATGGCAGGATCGGATGAGCAGCAGCTGCGATGATCTTAGTGCCAACATGTGCCAACCAGTGTGAACGATTCTGGGCACATCAAAGCAATGGACGGAATTCCCTTGAATGTTTGCCTCGTTGTCGTTGTTGCTGCTGCTGTGCTTGTTATATGATATTAACATATTAAAATGATAGATAATATATTAATAATTTATATCGTTTTTTATATATCGTTTGAATTGCTTTTAATTGTGCATATGTGCATATGAAAATAATTAGACGATGAATATAGACGTATACTGGATATGAATATGTGTATGTGAGTGTTTTTCTCTCTTGTTGAGTAGGCGTGATCCACCCAGTCCATCGAGAGACCTCTGCGCACAGTGATGCCTAGCGGTTTGGCATTGGAGGAAAACAGCGAGCCTTCCAGCAGGAGAAGTGGGATATTGGTTGCATGTGTTTGCATCATCCACCCATGGACATCCATGGACTATTTCTGGTGAACTTTGATTGTTCAAACCCCTGGACGGCATATCAAAAGAGAATATATAGATATATATAGGATACATATAATATATATACATATATATCGTATAACTCTCGGTTGCATCAAGATCATGGTTGATTGGATCATGCTTGTGCCTTCAGACCGATTCCTTGCGCCATGTGTTCCCATCCTGTACCGGTTCTTCTGATAGCTTTTTGCATCTCCCTCTGGCAGCTGACACAAGGTTTCCTTAGACAAGAGCCTGGGAAGCAGGCGCGGGGATCACTACTATGGAGCTTGTGATGTTTTGGATTGTTGTGGGGGCATTGTGGAACTGTAAGGCAGTTATACAACGTTATACAGTACACATAGTTTGCATAAAATGTTTGCATAATGTTTGCATATATGCTTTGACATGCATTGACTGATATATTCTCACTGTCCAAATGTTCCCAATGATGTTGAGCTCTAGTTCTTTTTCAGCCTGATGGATTCACTAGCTGCTTCAGGCCTCAGGAGTCCGAAGGTAGGACGGCCCAGTGGAACGAGTCGTGTGTTGCTTTGGTTTGGACGGGTAGCCAAGACTTCTACTGGAAGAATCTGGAAGAATCTGGAAGATGGAGTGGAGTTGATGTCTTCTGATATCAACCAAAGTGATGGGCATGTACAGGCATTGACTGACAGAACCGGATGGAACCGGATGGAACCGCATGATATGAAATGATGTGCCTCGATTCCTCAGGTGAGCCTGATGAGAAGGACCAGACGTAGTCTCACAGTTAAATGAGTTCAATGAGCAATAGCCGGGGACTTTGTGACACTGGTTGGCGTTGTTGGCAAAAATTCTGTAACAGGGGTTGCAAGTGCATCCCAGGCTTTTGGCGTTGACTTGACATTTCAGGACTAATTCACACCCGATATTTGGCTAGGGCTATGGATTATCCAATAGACGAGGGGAGTTATCCCCTTCCATTTCAGCCATTTCCGGTTCAACTGAGGTCTCACAGAAGGCAGATGAGATGAGCCGCGAGAAAATTCCATGGCAAAAGCCCAGCAAGCTGCAGCCGTCAAAGTTTATTTGTGATGGACTGAAACTTGCGGGACAGCCCCACAGCTTTTGGGTTTACAGATGTTTACAGCCATTTTTCCTCTTTGATTTTGCCAGTTTTGCACACTTTTGGGGTTTGGAACGGTGGGGCTATTGGTTTGTTTATATGATTTTATATGCAGTATGGATGAATTTAATAATGCATATAGTCATAGTCATGGTTGAATCTGGATAATATGGACAGTTCTGACAACTGTGCTGAATGTAATAATTGCTGGCATATTGCATCAAGAGCACTTGCTTCCCATGAGCTCAGAAGTCCTCCCTAACTGGTAATTAGGATGAAGGGTCTGCAAAGCACATTTCCGAACATATAGTCATTGCTCGTTAGAGGGTGCGGCTCGTGGCTTTGGACTTTCGCACCACAACCATGCACAAACCTTGATGCACCACACAGCCAGTCTGACCAGTCCTGCAGCTACAGCCACGGTCAAAATAGAGAATAAAGCTGCATCAAATCGGCGAAAGGTGCGAATCCTCAAATTTTGAGCAATTCAGCAACTGCAGTGCAACATGAACAACCTCGCTCTTCCTTGAGTTCCCGTTGTGTAGACGCGATGATAGATGACTGCAGCACTGCAGATGAAAGCTTTGTGGAGTTGCAGGCTTCGGGCCATCAATGCCTCGAATCCAGACACGACTTTCAACCTGCCTACTTGTCTTTTTTTTAAGCGTGATGGAGCTTTTGCAGTAAAGCGTTCTCGCAGCCAAAGAATTGAGCAGGGCTATTCACTTTGAAGTATGAAATGGGGGCCCTTCACCAAGACCCCTTCGCCAGGCCATTTTGGCAGGTCTTCCCATGCACGCGATACCGCATGGGGACCGCAGTACCATGCTCAGGGGGCTGAAATTTGGACGCACACCTTCAACCCCGGAAGTGCCTATAAGGTTGTGGTCCAGAAGTATTCTTGTCGCTGCTTCTTTGCAAATAGAGGGGCGGTGTATGGCGGTGTATCATTTGTCCAGGAAAGGCAGGCGCTTCCTCAATTAGTTTGATCAGTGTCCCCTTCACCCCATTGGCATCAGCGACATGGCCACCAGATGTTTGAAACTGCTTAGGTGCCGAGGGCCACGAAAGTCTCAGATTGATGAAGGGACCTGCAAGCGCCGAGTCGAGGCACAATATGGGATTATATATATATATTATCAAACCATTATATATATAATTATTTATATATACGCAATATATATATGCTTACATCACTTATACCTTTTATGTTCATTATAAATCGTGATGGCGATGGCGGTGGGGAGAGATCTAGACAGAGGGAAATACTTCTTTAGAGAAAGGAAGAAAAATAGATAGCCGGATATAACGGATATAGATATTTTCATTTAAGAGTGGTTTAGATAAACGGCGCCCCTTCTTGGACTCTAGACCAATTTTTTACAATCAGGGCTGAAGAAGATGTTTCACGTGGGCAGGCCATTCTTTCTAAAGCCGCTCGGGAATATCCGGGTCATGAGCATGTGCTCCGGCAATTGGAAGTGGAATTCGCCAGTGGAGAGCTTGGATACTAAAGCACAGTGCCACACATTGCCAGGTCCGTGCTTTCGGAAGTGTTGTGGTGGTGTGACCAAGGTTTAGATCTGGTATGCTTTGTAGATCACCGACGACGACGGCTGTTTGCAGCTGTACGTGGAACAGATCTATCCATGAACCGTTGGACCACCCACGAGGAATCTTGTTGCAGAGGTGGCGATAGCAATATCATACGTATACGTGTGAATAACTCTCTCTATATATATACATAGTCATATAGTCAAAGATATATAGTTATACTGCCTAGAAGTGCACAACACTTAACAGCGCGCATGTATGTAATGTCATGTAATGTAATGTAATGAAATGTAATTAATTGTAATGTAATGTGATGTAATGTAATGTATGGCCTTGCATTGTATTGTATAGCATTGTACGTATTGTCATGTATTGCACGCATTGTCATGTATTGTACGTATTGTAATGTATTGTCATGAATTGTCATGTATTGTCATGTATTGTCATGTATTGTCATGTATTGTTATGTACTGTTATGTATTGTCATGTCAAGTTTGTATTGTACGATTGTACGATTGTACGTGTTGTTATGTATTGTTTCTATTGTAGGTATTGTATGTGTTGCTACGTATTATATGTATTGTTATTTGTATGTTTATGTTTGTAATATATGCTATGTATGTTTTGTATGTCATGCATGTCATGCATGTTATGCATGTCATGCATGTTATGCATGTTGTGTAATCTAATCTAATCTAATCTAATCTAAATCTAAATCTAATCTAATCTAATCTAATCTAATCTATCTAATCTAATCTAATCTAATCTAATGTAGTAATGATAATGTAATGTGCAATGCAATGTAGTGTAGTGTAATAATGTAAAGCAAAGGTAAGTGTAATGCAATCTAATCATGTCTAATCTAAAATAATCTAAATCCTAATGCAATACGATGGAATGTAATGTAGTAGATGTTATATATATATATATATGCATTCACAACAAAATATACATCGCTTTAACGACATAAAAATGTATGAAAGTGTTGCAGTGTCGCGCACAGTATTTCAAAAAGAGTTCCCTCTGTCTTGGAGTTGTCCACGGACCACGGGACCACGTGTGATTCAACCCGTCGTGATTCCGATCCGCTGCTGGCTGGCCTCAGGACATGAGAAGCAACATGCACCTCATATTGGGATACAGCCTCTTGGTGGCAAGATGTGGCAAGGAAGAACCTGCAGCGTTTCAGATGTTTCAGGAATTTCAGGTTGTCAATTGCTTGGGCACTGTTGAGATATTGGCATGGGAACAAGAGAACTTGTGTTTTGACGTGTTCCAGCGGCAAAGGCAGTTCTTGATACTAGTCGATCGTTATTGCATATTATGATTATGGCCAGGTCCAAATGCAAAAACATGTGGAGCCTAGGGCAATGCAATGGATGAAAGCACAGCAAGAAATGACGTGAGGGGCCATTGTTATGAGTACAGAGCAGGTGCTAGTTTGTCTTTCCATATCCTTCCATGGAGGGAAAGGAAAGCACATAGCAGTTCATAGTGGCCGTTGCTCAAACAACGATCCAAGGGGGTTGCCTTGCTAATGTTTTTTTGTTTTCGTTTTCCCTCATTCTTACTCAGTACATTTCAAAACCATGCGCAATTTTCCCTACTACTGCAGTTGTCGCTTGGGTTGCTTGAAACGCAGACTGTGGAATGCTGCGGAACTTAGATCCACCCAGAGCAGAACGCGCCTTAAAAGAATATCTTGCCGTTCGCAGCCGCTTTGGAAGATATGCATCTCGGCCAACATTCTCTTTCGATCTCTTTCGGGTCTTGTGACCGCAGGACACACATCATCACGTGCAAGTGTGAAGGTACAGCATGCGGAGAGTGTTCTTTGGAGTTTGAACTTTCAGGTGTGAATCTACCGACAACATACGACAACAAACAATGCGCATCAACACGCATTCTGCTGGCAAATCCCTCCCATTATTGGATCTAACGTTGCGGCCTGGGCCTCCAATGCCAATTCCGTTTGAGGTTTCCTTTGCTTGTGGCCACTCATTGGGTGGTGCTGTGGTCTTGTTTGTGGTGACTTGGCAGGATGTGGTTGCAAATGTTTCCAACTAGCTGAACCAACACTAGTTAAAAAAGGGTAATTACTGTGTTCAGTATGGGTAAATTTGTTCCATTGCACTTGAATTCAGAGGGTGTTCAGAAGAGCTTTCCCATTGGTACCCATCAAGAAGAGATGCTGCTGATGTTTTGCAATTTGGTTGCGCCCCCTCGAAGATGACACCAAAGAAGTATTTTTCGGCCCCATACTTTCCGCCACCTTTTTGCTGTAGGCGAGGGAGTGTGAAGAAAATCCAGACACCGCTTTTCAGCGTGTTGACGTCTTCAACACTGCGACTTGGTATTACTTGGTGAACTGAGCGTGCCTTTAATACTACTCGTAGATCTCGTAGCTATTCTCAAGCTGCTGTGATCGATGTCGCTTGAGTCTGGTTGTCTCTTCGCCAGTCTTTGCCCCATTTCAATCTGCGTCAATCTGACGAACCCTATGCATCCGTTAGGCCACGTCTCCATTGGCAACGCCTTTGGTTCCGTTTACCACGTCCACTCATTTTCACCGCGTGAAAGGGGATGCTTGGAAGATCTTAAATATTCTTAAATGATTTGATCTTATGATTTCAACATTTTTTGGCAATATTTTGACAAGGCAGTAAGTGCCGAACTAGTGGCACGCTACCCTTTCCTTCTCTTGACCTTCGGCGAATGTTGAGGACTGGGCATCCCTGGCCCTGGAGCAAGTTGAACTTAGCCATGGCCAGGCACAGGGGTTCGGAAAGGGGCACTAGGGAGCGCTGGATAATGATGGAACAGTTTGCCTTGGATGGCCAACCCCGTTAAAAACCGTCTCAGCAACTACGGCTCAGCAATCACGGCTCGGCAACCAACCCTTGTTTCGCTTCAGCAACCAAGGGTTGCAACTACGGCCCAGCAAACAAAAGAGCATTGTACTTGATTCCACATCATTTTTTAAACCTGCCAAAGTCCTACATGCATCTACATGCAATAATAGTCCTCAATTCACAGCCCTTCCAAAAATTCTGATCACGATTCCAAGTCATTTTTTAAACTTCCCCCCAAAGCCCTGCACGCAATGGTGTTCCTCAATTCAGCTTTGTCCTTCCATGAGTTCTCATCACGATTCCAAGTCATTTTTTAAACTTCCCCCCAAAGCCCTGCACGCAATGGTGTTCCTCAATTCAGCTTTGTCCTTCCATGAGTTCTCATCACGATTCCAAGTCATTTTTTAAACTTCCCCCCAAAGCCCTGCACGCAATGGTGTTCCTCAATTCAGCTTTGTCCTTCCATGAGTTCTCATCACGATTCCAAGTCATGTTTTAAACCTCCTCCCCCCAAAGCCCTGCACGCAATGGTGTTCCTCAATTCAGCTTTGTCCTTCCAATAGTTGAGCACGGGGTGTGACATTTATTTTCCATGTAGTTTGACTTGTTTTGCTGGTTGCCGACAATCTCCTTCGTTTCCGACAGCATAGTTTCCTCTTCTTAGTTGCCAAAACATGGTTGCCCAGAATATAGTTTCGGAAGCATGGTTTCAGAAGCATGCTGACAGAAGCATAGTTTATCGTGCTTGGTTGTCGAAGCATAGTTTCCGAAGCAGAAGTCCACCGGCTAACCCAGCCTTTTTTTTTTGCGTGAGGCTGGTTCAGGCTCAGACATGTAGATGTTGAAAGACTTTATAGTTTTGGGATGTTTCCGTACGGTACGTTTCCGCTTCCTCCAGCGTCTTGAAACAGGGCGCAACAAGCTTGGCGTCAAATCAGCCCTTTGATGTGCTGTGTGTCCAGGTCCATTTGCACAGCCCAAAGGAGTCAGTTCCAGACAAGCACGTGCTTCTTCATTTCTTGCCCAAAAAGGCCTGGGAAGCGTTGCACTTCCAAAACAGACCCGGTTCCATTTGCCAGGTGCTATGAATCCGAAGTTGACGTTTTCCGACTGGATTTCCGGTATTGACATGTATTGACATAGATGCCACATAGGGGGTGATTGTAAGGTTCCTGTAAGATGTTTGCAAAATTGACAGTTTTTGTCACTTCTGGTTTTGTGATGTTTTGTGAGTCATATTTATGGTGCAAATTTAATTTGAAAGGCTAGAAAAATAGCATAAAGTTGTGCGAAAGATTGGAAAGCCAAGGAGGTCAAGAAGATGCGCGGCTATCCTGCACCCATCCATACACACTTCCGCTCGAGGTGGACAATGCGGATGATCAGTCGTGCTGTTTGAGCGAAAGCGTCGATGCTAGGCGAAGGATGCTGCGGATGGGATGGCATCTCAAGACCACCCTTCTCAAAACTTCGCCAGATTATCCAGATTTCACCAGATTACCTGCCTGCATGATAGATCGTGGGAGATTAGATGTTTCACGTTGCATAGTGAGGGGAGGTGGCACAACGCTGGTGCATGGACACCTGCCAAGGGTCCTAGAAGAATGGTGACTCAAAATTCTGTCAAGTGATGGCCTTGTATCCTTTTGTAATTTGTAATGTCCTGTATTCTAAGTCGCATCAAGGGCTTGAAGAAAGTTCATGAAAGAGATGTCCGGTTGCATAGACTTTTGCTTCAAGACGGCGCAGCATCATGCGCCGTGGAAGCTAAGGACAACCGTGACTGCCTGTCCTCAACATCCATCTCTCCACCTGCGACCTGCCAGGAGACAGATGTACATTGGACGATGATGATGATGATGATGCTGATGATGATGATGATGATGATGATGATGATAGTTTTGATGATGTTTTGGATGATGAGGAGGAGGATGCTGATGATGGACTAGATTTTAGGATGTTTTAGGTAATTTTTGGGTTTGCGTTTGATACTAGTTCTCTATATAGATTCCCGTAAATTTGACACTTGAATACACTTGAAACATATTGAAAGTTGATTTCTCTTTGATCAATTGATTTGGACATGGTCGCCTAGTCTTGCGTGTCAGGAGGATGGATCTGCCATTCAAAAAGTGTCAAAACCTGCGTGGTGGGCATTGCTTGGAAGCTGTGCCCTGTGGCCCAAGGGAAGGAATGCTTGGAGATGCACGCCCCTTGCTTAGAGACACAAGTCCGATCGACAAGTTTAGCCTTTGAATTTGGGTTCTTACAGCACCTTTTGCCCGAACCATAGTGGAATCGGTGATGAGCATAGGATCCTCTTTCCTTGACCTTTTGGGTCTTACTCTCCCGGTTGGAAGCTGACAGTTGAGCTGTTTGAACCCCAAGGTGGGAGTCCAAAGAAAATCCATGTCGGTGGCTTGGGATGGCGCAAACTGCAGGATGGACATAGCAATGTGCGTTGGTAGGTATAGCTTGACCAGACAGATTTCCTCGGTTTTCCTCGGCTAAGGCAGCAGCGGAGAAGCCCTGACATTGCAACTGGCGTGTGGCCCTCAGAACTTGCTGGCAACACATTGCAGGGTCCTTCTGTTCGTGCGATTTAAATCAATTTCATGCATTAGTATGAGAAGATCACTTGATCCACGCCAAAACGAATTTCGCACAACAGTTTCTTCGAGCAGATTTTTTCTCACACTGGAATGAACAGGCTCAATAGTTATTCAGATTAAAATTGTCAAAAAGATATACGAAGTATATCGAATTATACATTATATATGTCAAATTACGGAAGCCAGCCTAGGCTGTGGTTTTGATGTTTTGCATATGTGAGATTAGGAAGCCCACGGCCTGAGCAGTGCAAAGCTTCCCATGAGACTTCGCAGGCCATAGTTTGACTCTCCGTTCCAGTCCTAACCTTCCGGTCTTATGCTTGGGTATACGGTATAATGATATAAATCCTTGCAGACATATTTAAAAAAGAAGTGTATGTGTCTATTCAACCCTTGAAACTTCGATAGCAAACTTTCAACATTCAGCAAACATAATTAAGCTGTGAGCTGCAAACTTTCAAACCTTCGAAATAAATTTTAAATATTGAACCTTCGACCATCAATATTGATATTTAAATGCTTGAACATCAATATTCATATTCAAATTTATACGATTTTTGAAATATTTATTTATTTATTATAAATTAAACAAATATATGTAATAATTTAGATAAATTGGATTAGGATAAATTGATGTATATATATATATAAATAATAATAATAAATATTAATATAAATATATATATATATAATATAATAATTATTAAATTTTTTAAATAAAAAATACAAAATTATATTATAATTAAAAAATATTTAAATATTTTAATTTTTAAAATAATTATATTTTTAATATAATTTAATTATTACAAAAATTTATGTGAATAAAATAAAATAAATAAAATATGTTTTATATATTTGATATATATAAATATGTTTTTAATATAATAATATAGTTATTTAAATATAATTATTTTATTATATTTTATTATTAATTATAAGATTTTGTGTTAAATTGTAATATATTTATGAGGAAAGGTTTAGATAATTGAATTTTTTTAATTTATTGATATATTTTTTGATATTTGGTATAAATAGATTATATTTATTTGAAAATTGTAATAATTGGATGTTTTTTTTGGATTTAGAATGGTAGGTTATTTTATGATATTGTTGGAATTGTGGGATTTAGGTAATAATTTATAAATTTTGAAATTGGTAAAAATATATTTGAATTAATTTTTGTTTTAATTTGGGATTTAAATATAGGAAATTGAAAATATTTTGATTTATTATTTTATATTTGGTGGTTTTTTCTGTTTATATTGTTTTTTTTTTCCTAGATAATTTTAATATTTAGATATTTTTGTTTATTACGGTTTTTATATCTTATTTTTATTTAAATTTATTTATTAAATTTGTATTTATTTATATTTTATTTATTGTTTCTTTTATTTCCCTTATTCGTCTTTTATTTCTTACTTCAGAATATAATATCGATTTTATCTAAATTTGTATATTGGAAATACTATGCGGAGGATAATAATTTTAATTATTTAAATAGATATATAATTATTAATTTTTAATTAATAAATGCATATTAAATATATAATAAATAGATATATTTTAATTATTTGGTTCAGAATTAATTTCTTTAATCGTCGGTATGTTAATATTTTTTTTTCCTGACGGAAAATTATTGATATTTGGTGTAAGTGTTGTGCTATGTGATTGGCGCAAATTCTTGTAAATTATTTATTATATTATATTATATTATATTAATATATTATATAATGCAATATTTTGTTTAATTTAAATTATATTATATTACATTAAATCTCATAATATTTAATATTAAATTTAACCTAAATTATATTTAATCTCTATTATTTTACATTTTCATTGCACTACACTACACCAATTCCACAACAACTACCACAACAACAACTATTATCATTACTATTACTATTATTATTACTACTACACTACATTACACTACACTACACTAATTCCATCCCACCACATTATATCTTCAATTATATTAACCTTACCCCATTACACTCCACTAAACTACACTATACTAATTTATACTAATTCCACTACACTAAACAAGATTAAACTAAACTCAACTATCATAACTACAACTATAATTACAATTACACCAATTACATTACATTACAACTACAACTACACTACTCTATACTACACTACACTAGACCAAACTATTCCATACTACACTACAATACACAAAACTACAATACACTACATTACACTATGCTAATTACACCACACCACAATTCGAATTATAATTAGAATAATGATTATATTACCATAATTACAATATCCTATACTTACAATTCCACTACACTATCATCACAACTACAAATAAACTACACCACACTACATCAAACAATTATAAATAAGAAGATCATTGCAATCACCACAATTATTTCAAAATAGACAATTCCAAATACCTTTCGATCCAAAAATTGATTCATTTTGCTATCCATACATCACAATAATCCAAATTATTTTTTAATTCCAATCCTTAAAATTGCCATCTCCATATTATATAATATTATTATTATATAATAAAGAAAATCAATAATATATAATAAATAATATTTAAATAATATATATTAATTACAATATATATATTATTTTATATTAATATAAATCATCAATATTAAATAAATATAAAATATATAAATATAATAAATTAATTTAAAAAATATTAATAATATATTAAATATTATAATAAAATCTAATATAAAATAATTTATTCCAATATTACCATAATTCATAATAAAATAAATATACATATATATAATATAATTAAAAAAATATTATATAAAATAAAATAGAATATATTTTATATTATTTTAAGATATATAATATAATTTAATTTAATATTAAAAAAATTATAAAATATTTAAAATATATATTATATTAAATTATATTATAATATAATATATTATAATATCATAATATAATATTAAAATATATTATTATAAAATATTAAAATATAATATTATATAATATAATTAATAAATAATAATATATTTAAGGGCTGCCGCCCCTGCCGCCGACCCCGGAAGAAGTGGCAACGAATCAAACCAAATGGGTACAAATATTCTTCGGTACTTCGCACTTTCAGGTCTTCCCGACGAATCAAACCAAATGGGTACAAATATTCTTCGGTGCTTCGCACTTTCAGGTCTTCCCCCTTTATCCTATGAATATTTTTGTGAAATATATTTGATAGGTTTGAATGAAATATAGTTTATCAAATAATTTGCTATACAGTTCCTCGACACGAAATAAAACACAGACGTATCCATTATGCGCAGGTCTTCTATGCAATTGGGATTGTTGGTGTCCAAAAAGGAGATGCAAAAATATGATGGCTGGACATGCTTGGCCATCGTATTTTCCCACGTCAGTGTTGGGTTGGCAAGGTGCAGCAACTAGCTGCAGCGTAGAGTATGCATAGCATTCCTAAAGTAAACCCTACATGAAATTCGACAGAAACCCTAAAGAAACCCGAAATAAAACCTTTAAGAGATGTAAATCTTTAAGAAACGCGAAACCCTCCCAGAGAATCCCTACATGAAACCATTTGAATGAAATTTTAAATGGCATCCTAAAGAGAGCCTAGACGACACTCTAAAAAATTCTGAAGGAAATCCTAAATGGAACCCAAACATAACGCTTGGACATGTGTTACCATGGTTCCGTCCGTGCAATTTGATGGACTTTGGGTGGTATGTACGATGCAATGTAATGTAATGTAGTGTAATTTTGTGTAATGTAAATGTATTGTAAATGTACTGTCATTGTATTGCATTGGAACGTAATGTAATGCAATGTAATGTAATGTAGGATGTATGTATGTACATATATATATATAGATAAAAGTAGCTAAATACTACAGATATATAGATATATATATATATAAGTATTAATATATATATATATGTAAATTGTTGCAGATGTATACCAGGATGTTGTTCTTGAAAATAAATACTACAGCCAGGACCATGATGACACAGTAACTAGTCTGCCGAACAGGCAGTGTCCTGAACAGGGACGTTTTTTTTAATATTTTTTATAGGAAACATATGTAGTCCAGGACTTTGTCCTTGGAGTTATGTATATATATACAGTATATACATATAGACTAGGGTCTTGTCTTTGGAGTTACTTATGCATATATAGTCCAGGATTTAGAGAACAGTCAGTTGGAGGAGAGCCATGTAGAGGAGAGTCAGTTGGAGGAGAGCCATGTAGAGGAGAGTCATGTGTAGAAGGGTCATGTAGAGAAGAGTCATGTAGAGGAGAATCATGTGGAGAAGATTCATGTAGAGAAGAGTCATGTGGAGAAGAGTCATGTAGAGAAGAGTCATGTAGAGGAGAGTCATGTAGAGGAGAGTCATGTAGAGAAGAGTCATGTAGAGGAGAGTCATGTAGAGGAGAGTCATGTAGAGGATGATTTCTGTCTTTGGAATTTGATGGATTTTGGCTGGTATGTATGTATGCAATGCAATGTAATGTAATGTACTGTAAATGTACTGTAAATATGTATCGTAATGTAATGTAGCGTTAGTATTATATATACTTATATATATATGTATATGTATATATATATACATATTGATATATATATATATGTATATATATATACATATTGATATATATATACATATATATATTGATGTCTATATACACATATGCATTAGTTATAGATGTATACCAGGACT
Source organism: Cladocopium goreaui (assembly GCA_947184155.2). Lineage (NCBI taxonomy): Eukaryota > Dinophyceae > Suessiales > Symbiodiniaceae > Cladocopium > Cladocopium goreaui. Next base: position 158,826 of record CAMXCT020000132.1, on the reverse strand, counting down.
TTGTCCTTGGACATATTTGTGTCAGTTAGGCACTTGTATGACATGCAGGAAACAGTAACTAGTCTGCCGAATAGGCAGTGTCCTGAACAGGGACCTTTTTTTTTGCACAACTTTCAGATCTCACTTTCCCATGTGGTGCTGGTGGTCAGTGGGGATTTGATCGATGGCACGGGCGCCAGTGCGGTGCCGGCTCCGCGGCAGAAACGGGGGCTTTAAACGTTTAAGGCAGAACACAATGGGGGAAAACCATGGAAAAAACATGGGAAAAGCACGAGCAAAAAGCAAAACATCAGGACTTGTTTAATGCGAGTGACACGGCAAAACGTGGGAGATTTCATCCAATTAGAATGGACATGTTTGAGTAACGTACTGCAACGAAGAGCGTGCTGACAGGTTTCCTAGTGTTACTGCATGATGATGTTTGAAAAAAATATTTATTGAGTTAGTATAAAAGATAGATGTGTGGAACATCCCCTTGTATAGCCCCTACACAGACCGTATATATTGTAGGCTCTACTACATCGGTTCCTAAGTCCTAGCCATTGATCACTGATAGAGCTACCTGTCAACGTTACACCTGAGCACGATGCAATGGATGGCATGATGAGCGAAATGGACACTTGACGGGGTTCAGGGTGACCCAAGGGCCCCCGTTGCCCCTGCTTCGTCATTCATCTGCATTCCTTCAGAATTGTTTGGCGAAACAAACTGCTTCACTGTTTCCATGACTCACAGTTGGCAATTGAAAATGGCCCATAGAATTCTACACTGCCCCTCCGTATTACCCTAAGAAATTTTTAGATTAAATAAGAACATGGGTTTGTATCCCCTGATTTCTTGGACAATAATTGGTAGTCTAATAAGGAAAATGGGTGGTATACAGACCAAAAATAATTAGTAGCCTAATAAGGATTGATTTTCGCATGTCGTATGAATCATTATTAGTATGCTAATACGGACAAAATGCCTTATTAGCATGTTAATAAGTTTTATATAACGGTCAGGCGCCTGTTTCAAGATCTTCAGCGACTTGCAGTGCCCAGTTGGTGATGCAGCCATGGGGGTACTAGATAAGAAGATACAGGTACCTTGGTTTGTCTCTAGTTATATATATATATATTTATAGTTGGTTAGTGGTTTGAAACATTTTCCATAAGATGGACCCATATACATATAACTAGACTCATGAAGTAAAAAGTCACCCTCAGAATTACCCCACCTTCTGTTTGGCTGGTTTTTGTAGAGCCGGGGCCACACAAACCAAATAGAAGATATTGTTTGACAAGTCTAGAGAATAGGGTTCTTCCTTGAAAATGAACCACTGAATGTTCTCTTTCAAGGGCATCTTGAAGTCTATAGGCGCAGTCACAAGCCACGATTACTATGGATTAATAGTGACTATATAATAGTTATTTTCCAGGGATTCATAGGGATTACTCTCTGGTAATGACTCAGGGTTTGCAATTAAAAATGGCTCGTAGAAATATCATGAACTTCGACACTGCCCCTCCGTACTACCCTAAGAGATTTTTAGATTGTAAATAAGAAAATGGGTTTGTATCCCCGGATGTCTTGGGCAATAATTAGTAGCCTAACAAGGAAAATGGGTGGTATACAGGCCCAAAATAATTAGTAGCCTAATAAGGATTGATTTGCGCATGTCGTATGAATCGTTACTAGTATGCTAATAAGGACAAAATGCCTTATTGGCATGTTAATAAGTTTTATATAACGGCGAGGTGCCTGTTTCAAGATCTTCAGCGACTTGCAGTGCTCAGTTGGTGATTCAGCCATGGGGGTACTAGATAAGAAGATACAGGTACCTTGGTTTGTCTCTAGTTATATATATATATTTATAGTTGGTTAGTGGTTTGAAACATTTTCCACAAGCTGGACCCATATACATATAACTATTACTTACTAGGCCAAACATGGGCGTGTGGGGTTGCTACACTCACTTCATGCAATGGGAGAAATCAGTGGAAACGGCTTTGGCCAGGAGCGGCTGTGTATCATCATCTGTTTCCCTGGCGTGGCCAACACTGTGGCTGCAACCCTTTAAGGCCAGGCTGGTTGTAGTGTGTAGCTGTATGGGTTGTCTTTGATAGGTAGGCAAGTAGATATCAATGGATTGGTTTAAGGGAAAATCTACAGGAAACCATAGATGTCCCCATTAGATAGGGGGCCTATCTGTAAATCTTCCCTTAAATCAATGCATTGAAGAGAAGATAAAATTGTATAAATAAATCATTTCATCACTGCGCCCTAATAATAAACCTCCCTCAAAAAACATATCAAAACCATAGGTAGGAGGGACTAGATGAGCAGTGGTTCCAAGATCTTCAGGGACATGCACTGCCCAGTTGGAGATTCTGTCATGGGGTAATATCTTGGGAGTCCCGAGATAGGAAGATACAGGGAAGTGGGTTTATATCTAATTATATATATATAGTTGGTTGGTAGTGTCACACATTTTCTATTTTCTATAATATATGGGAGAAACCTTTTCATTGCCTTCTTTTGTTCAGATAGTTATCCTCAAGTAGATGATTTATAGTAAATCCCTACTAATTTGATTGTGATTTATTTGTGCATCTATTTGGGGATGACTATACATGATATGGTTCCGAATCAATATTCATAATTAAATACTATGTATAGGGGGATGAACATCCATTTACCAGCTATTTTGGTGTTCACTAGGGATACAGGGTTTTGATCCATATCTATATGTTATTGCGGACCATACAGTTCAGTGGTGATAAATGGAATGCATGGTCAAACATTGTTTATTTTCCATAATAGATGGGATAATTCTTCCCATTAACTAAATCCTTTCAGAGGGGTTGAAACCACCAACCAGATAGTCATCCCTAAGTAGATGGTTTGTAGTAAATCTGTATTAGTTCGATGGTGAGTTATTTGTCCATCTATTTGGGGATGACTATACATGATATGGTTCTGAATCAATATTTATAATTAAATACAATAACTAGTAAATGGATGTTCATCCATTTACTAGCTATTTTGGTATGCAGTTTTGCATGATTGCGTGATGGTGTGGGACTATTCATGGTTCGAAAGGGCAGGGCAAGCAATGCTGTTTTTAGGATAGCAGCATCTTGACACAATGAAAACAAAATTAGCTCAGACACGTCAATCATATCAAATGTTGTAGTAGTTGCAAACTGGTGTGTTGAAAACTCCAAGCAACAGATGATTTCCCGGTGCCAAGTGGTGCCTACGTTCGGCGTTCAGCCCAGGTGAGATTACCCTTCGGCCATGTCTTCGAACGCAGCAATTTGGCAAAAGCCTAGATCTGGTCACTATCCATTGTCCCTGGCCGAAGGATTTTCGGATGTTAATGGCCATGACACCATGAGTTACTGATAAAAATCTATGACAAATATAGAGCTTAAATACTAATTGGATAGCCATGAGCAAACGATGTTTATGGCGTAATGTTTATAGCCACGGTAACTTGTGGTTACTATTTTTATATGCTGACCCACTGTACCTTGGCGGAGATGTTCGGAATCTGGATGTGCGAAAAACCAAAAAAAGAAACACGCATCGGTTTCGTGTTTTTGGTTGATCCATAAATCATATATCTGGGTAAATTATAACGATTTCACTGCGACCTCACTGGAATCATAGTTAATAAGTGAAATTATCCCCAAAAGGCCTTAATTCAGGTTAGTGAAACATTGTAATTTACCCAGATATATGTAAATGTATGTAATATATATATACATATCCTATATTAATCATAGAAGGTATGCCACATAGAATTGTTTTCTTTTCTTAAGCCATTTAGGATTCGTGGGATGCACCGGTTGGATCAATCGCCATGAATGAGGTCCCTTTTGTATTGCTAGCTGCAAAAACTCTTAGATCTTCTGGTAACTCTTAGCTATTCGATATCTATTGTTTATGGCTTATGTTTATCCATATATTATATATGAGTAAATTATAACGACTTCACTGTTCTCCCGAACCCTGGCATCACGGTTTTGATATAGGAAATCATACCCTTTTATGGCCGAACCATTCAGGTTAATGAAATATTATAATTTACCAATATTTATGGAAGTTTCCTAAAATGGAGGTACCACCAGTTCTCCATTTCATTCGGGTGTTCAATGAAATAAACCATCCAGCTAGTCGTGTTGTCCGTACATTTCCCATATATTTCCCATTTTTTCCCCATAAGAACCCATGATTTTTTCCTCATATTTTCCTCATATTTCCCATACATGTCACATGTGTTTTCCTATGATTATCCACTAGGTTAATATGTTCCCATGATTTTCCCCATGATTGTCATTTTTTTCATATCTTCCCATATGTTCACGTGACTATCCTATCATTTTTCCCAGATGTTCACACTAAAATCTCCATGTCTTGGCGAAAGTTAGGACCTTCGAACCCCTGAGTCTTAGCGATTGCATGCGCGACGCAGAGCTGCATTTGCGCGCCACGCGCTGGGTGCGTCTGGCAGTGCCGCCGAAGTGAGGAACAGAGTTTATGCAGTTTTTTTTTTTAATGGGCTCAACTCGATTGAAAAACAAAATAAGTTGGGATATATCGGTATACAGCGGATTATACTACCTAATATGAGCAATATGAGCATAATTACAGCGGGATTTCCAATCAACCAACCGGATTTCATGGTCAAAGTGGTGATTGAAGGTTCTGGTTGGTGGTTTGGAACACGTTTTATGTTTCCATATACTGGGGATAATCATTCCAACTGACTAATACTTTGGCAGAGGTTTACGATTTGTTTAATCATCCCAAGTCGTGATTTAAGCAACCCTGTAATAGTACCATCTGGTCAACTAATAGTTTGCTATAGAAAATCACCATAAAAAATAATAGGTAGATCAAGGAACTAAAGTGCCACTTTCAATAACTATATGATGTTAAATTACCAGCGGGTATTCATACTTAGATGGGCCATGGAGTTAGTGAAAACTAGTTAGTAAATGGCTTACTTCATTCGGATTTTCTCGATATTATAATTCCAGTTGCTAACCGGTTAAATAACTCCATGGCCCATCTAAGTAGGGTTTTCATCTAAATTATTACTAAATCATCCATATTGATCCATATTGTATAGTTGGAGAATGGTAATAGATGGATATTATTTATTATCCAACATTATCCAATCATTACAGGCATTATTCTCTAATATCCTTTGTTGAACTTGAGGAGTGACCAGATGACACTGATTGATATTGGGCCCGGATCTCCTGAGACGACGAGACGACGACCGTGCGACTGTGCTAGCTGCTAAGCCCTAAAATAGGTAGGATTTAATATGATTTAATCAACAACCAATTTAACCAACAAGCTAGTTTAATATGATTCAATATGATTATATATATAGGGTTTCATCAACAGAAGGGTTTAATTGACAAAGAAGATGATTTTTGAACCTGAAAGGGATCACCAAATAGAATTGCGTTTTTTTAAAACCATGGTTTAAAGAAGAGAAATGGATCTCACAACGGTGGTGCTCCACAAAAACGTGGAGAGAATTCCACATCTCCAGTCCCCGTTCAAACGGGGGAAACTGGAGCTGAACTGGAGCCGTTTCGCCGCCGAAGATGCCGACAATTGGTTATGGAAGTCGCATGAAATTACTCTTTGCAATGCCAAGTTGCATTTATTGTAACTGATTGAACTTCAATATTCCAAGATAAGTAGAATGAAGTCCCTTATTTGTCAAC